>QVRM01002363.1:0-16911 GCA_003439945.1 Dermanyssus gallinae
AAAATGTGTGCTTCCAAATTTGATTGCTTTTGATGCGATAGTTGGGCTCCATGTTCGGCAGAGGTCAGATGATTGCATAGGAGCATCGCAACTTTAACTAATCAACCACTGCTGTGTTGGCCGCGGAAAGGCGATAGGTCATCCCTTAACCGTCGCTGCATTTGTGTCAGCGCGACGGTCTCCCGTATCTATTGATCTCCATCTCCGGTTGGTTGTTTATTTGTGAGTCAGCAGTACGTAGCCAAATTTACAAGGCTTTCGTCGTAGGATAGGGGTGGGCGGGGGGATATGGGAGATAAGGAGATGTGAGAGAGGATTGTAAAACACGAATTTGCAGGAAGTGTAGTCAGCGAACTCGCTCTTACCGAGAAAGCTACAGCTGTGTTTGTGTCTGTGTGGTCAACTCGGTGATTTGTTGTGTTATGTGGCCTGTAGGTGACAAGACCACTGTATGAAAGGTACGCCAACAGATACAGAATATTATTGATGGAATATGAGATATTTGGATGCAAAGCAAATGTGTAATAGTATGCGAATGTAGCAAAATATGTGTATGTACAACGAATTGCACAAATAAATATAGAAATAGCCCGCGACATGCCGCTCACTGCAGAGGGAGCAGGCTGGCCTACCTGGAGAGAAAACCACGCTTTCCCCTGACAGCGGGGAAAGAGGTCGATTATGGCGACGCTCGGAAAGTGAGCTCTAGCGTACCGTTGCAGCGAGCATCTCAGTTGATTTCTGAAGCTCGATCGGTAGAGTCCACATTAAACCCGTCCTGAGCTGCGCCTTTTCTTCTAGATAAAATTGGATAGACCATAGGAATCAATAGATGAGGTTGGCGCCAGTAACACTCGTATCCCGCTTACTGCGAGTTGTGCTGCTAAAGGGTTGCTGCCGTGTCAGACGTGCAAAGTTCGAAAAAGGTAGGTCGTGGAGGTTGTTTTCGGAGTCGTTTAAATTGTAGATTTCTCCTCTAGACGCTGCAACACAAACTGTGCATCAAGTGCAACCAACACAAATTACTGTCGTTTACAACATTACAACAGGTGTGGTGAACTGTCATTTGACCTCAACGCTCAAAATAGCATCATCCTTTTAATCAAGCAATCAATTCATTTATTCACCTCTGTAGGTGGCAGTCAAATACTTAGTCAAAAATCATGTACATATACAAGGGCACCTCTGGCGGTCCGCTTGCCCCGAAGATGCACATCGACAGTGTGATTTGTGACGCACAGAAATTAGTGAATGGTGCCGCCGGGCCGGTGGCGGTGTTCCTACAAGCAGGCCACATGAATGCATGGAGTTTGAAAAGGACAGATCTATTAGCATCATCCTTTAAGGCGAGACTAATACGAATTGTTGTGGAATGCATGTGTGACCAGTCGGGAATTCCTATTACGGGCTCAAATGACACGTCGTACATATATTAGAGTGAGATATCGACCAATGGGATAAAAGGAAAGCCTGGACATGGTAATTTGGCCACAAAATTTGGTCTCCCATCGAAATGGAAGAGCAACTTCTTCAACTAGACGTCATAGAAAATCCTTCGTAGTGTGGGGTTATCTTTTCGTCACGTTATCAAGCGTTAGAGCCCCAGGAGTAGCCGGTTAGCCTTAATCAGCGCACCGATCAACTGGCAAGATAACGTTCGTGTCAACCTTTTCTCTGCTGGTTGTTTTGTAGCGTGCTTCCTCAATTTGAGAAGATTTGCTCGGATTTTGTGTCTGTGTGTGCTGAAGGTTTGAAATGGTTTGCAGGGCCTATTGCGTTTAGTAAATTGAGCGGTTAAAATTGTATACAGGTGTCGACGTTTGTTTATGTTTCACATATATATATATATATATATATTATATATATATATATATATATATATATATTATAAGCTGATCTCAAGAGAGAGAACGCCTTCACCTGGAATTCTACGGTCATTATATACTCGTGTGCCGCTTGCATTCTACATTACCATAGGCCCCTACGAGAGAAACACGCAAACCTCATTAGAGCGACCACTGATTAAAGAACCACGGGTTTTCGACTTGTCATTGCAAAGATGTCGCATGGTTATCCAGATAAATAACGTTGCATCTTACATAGGTATCATGACGGCTGAGATGTATTTTCGCCGGTTCCCATGATGAAATAACAGGGTGTGCACAAACACGTTTGGACGCCCCAATTGTTAACCAAATATTGATTTTTAGTATATATTCTATTAGTGGTTGTGGTACAAGTGATACTTTTCTTGTGTTTGGAAATTGCATACGTAAAAAGAAGAAGAAAGAGAAGAGTCGTGTTTGGTACACAACATATTTTATATAGTGGAATGGCTGAAGTGTATGGATGTGTAAGCCGAAAATTCTTATCCCTAATGCGGTATATATATATATATATATATATATATAAGGCTTTCGGTTACACGTGTGTATGTATTTTGTGTCACTTGCATCAAGCTTGCAGAAGTATCATCAAAGCAGTGCTTGTTATAAATGAAAATAATACGATTAAGCGCCTATTCTTAAATGAGAAAATTATATCTGTCTGTAAATCCCAATTCTTACCAAACATAAGTTGTCGGAGCTGGTCGTAGGTGTGATTACAAACGGGTTTGTGAATCGTGGCTGCATCACATATACCATAATGCTGATGACATTAAGTCAGCGCGCAAGTCAGTCAAAGTCGCAACTTAGGACGCTCGGTACAAAATTTTAAAGGCACCCTAGTGAAGCGATGTATAGCGATAAAAACGACGTGCCTATACCTTTGTGGGCGAAATGCGCAAAATGCGAGAGATCGATTGCAAGCTTCCGTATAGCGTTCGGGACCGGGCTCGTTGGAACGTTGAGGGGTGAACGCATTGACTTGAACTGAAACGTCAAACTTCAGAACGGATAGGTGAGTGCTAAGTGAGCGTGTCCATGACTCGATTTCGGGCCGGATCGCCAGCCCATCATCTCGCTGTCGAGATATCGGTTAGGCCAAGCTTGTCATAAAAGCAGCGGATCGTCGACATACAGTAGTAGCGTACACACCACTGTAACCGAGTGACAGAAACGTACGCGGCAATCAGTTGGGGTTCCGTGCTGTCTCTGAGTGAGTAACGTGCAATCACACGTTGCATGGCGTAATCTGACGTACGCTCATCTAAAGAAAGCTTTCGGGCTGACCCTCAACCAAGATTTAACGTTCACGGAACTGTTTTTCACATTGCTTCATAGACGGACCCCCATAAATCCCAATGTGCAACGGTGGGGCTCGAACCCGCGCACCTATGTGTCTCTCGAGCCCGGTGGCGTGGTGGCTTAAGTCTCCGCCTTGCAACCGGAGGAGACGTACGATAGTCTGCTTACAGTATAAGGACGCCCGGCGAGAAGTAATGAAATCTAAAGTTGCAGCCTTATTTTGGATGAAGGATCTCTCTGTTGAGGCGGCGGGGAAGTGACGATGCCCATCATTTGCACAAGTCATCTTCACAAGAGTATCATCCGTCAACGACGGGTGTAAATCTATATATGAATGGTGATAGGGCACTCGGTGCAGGAAAAGAAGTGAGTTCGATTTTCGAAGGGCCCCACGAGAAGCCAATCAAGTGACACATGTGCCCAGCTGCCTACAGCTGCTAATTCCTACCGCATAGTGATGTTGCGGATTTGCGGACGGATTATTAATTCTATGTTTTATTCATTGACAGACGGACAGCGCATGAGCGTGCTGGCCAAATCAACTTGCAGCTTCATCAAATGCTGCGGAAGAGACTCGACGAAGAAGCCCCGCAGTTGCTTGCATATGGTGCATTATTGTTGTGAGAGAGCCGGCGAACGTTTACCGCATAGCCGGAACTAACGGATATTTCTGTAGCTTCTCCCTGACAGTTTGTCACGGATAGAGTTTAAGGAGGTTTTTGCCAATGGCTTAGGTAGCTCGTAAATCTCTACGTGTTTTGTGGCATATATGCATACATACGTAGATGATTGGATCAATTTACGCGTCGTTGGAGGCGAAAAACCAGCACAGAAATGGTAGGAACGTTAATTGTACGTTGACAACTACTTATGATGAAGGGAAGCAGTTGTGCCAGAGATCACCATGCACGATGTATGAGGGCAGCAGCAGCAGCAAACACTTAGGTGAAATCTCTATGAAGATCTCGTCAAAAATCCGAAATGCTAGCTGGCTAAACTTAAGTGTCCCACGGAGCGCAACGAACCTGTATCTTGTACCAGAGCGTGAGCCCGAGTCACGGAATTATGCGGCCGCACATCACATTGCTATTGAGTTTTGTCGAGTAATAACATAGAGAAAGTAAGCTTGCCCCAACTCAAGGCTCATCCAACGGCAAGTCGCACATCGGGCCACCGCACCGTACATCGAGGAGTCTTTCCTGCGTCGTGGTTTCTGGAGACACTTCAGTGCGAACTAGGACAACAGATGACGACGACCTGAAGTGCTGTTAGAGAATTCGCCTATCCAAAATTCGAAGCGAATATACATATATATCGCCGAAGATAACGGCGACATTAAAACAAGAGTGCAGATTTGAGAGTGCAGAAAAAAGCCTCGTCTTTACAAAAGGCGTCCAACGCATCCAAACACTGATAGTGAAGATCACAGAGAAGGCGGTTGAAGACAACCGAGTTTGCGGCGACCGTGCTGCGAATTGTAATTGCAGTAGCACTCAATGTTCCCGCCGCGGTGAAGCGCGCCACGTAGGTCTGGCGAAGTCGGAGGTGAAGTCTGGCCACAGCTCTTGCAGCTCCTCACCAAACTTGGGATGCTCGTCATACATCAAGACCTCAGCAAACTTCTGCATTTTTTTGCGTTGCGGAGTGTGAGTTAAAATCCAACCCACTGATGGGTAGAACCACATTCTTCGAAGTTTTTGGTACGGCGGGAGACAATGGCGAACGCGAACATCTCGGGTGGCACAGCAGCTGTAGTCAAAACGTGAGCCTGTGCCCAGTTCTTCTGTAAAACTTCCAGCGATAGTTTAATGCACAAAGGTGTCTCGAAGAGCTTCAATTGGAAGCAAAGCCTTATCTTTGAGGAGTGTGCATGGGCAATACGAAAAAATCGAACGGATGAGTGAGATTTGGCCCGTGTAAAGTTTGCAATTGACGAAAAATCAAACATAATGTATGCAATCGCCAGAGGAGACTTTGGGTTTGAATGGGCCGTGCTCCTCAATTTGAAGATTGGCATCCAAGAAATGGATGATGAACAGCGCCATCAAATCTCATTGCATGAGAGGCTCTAGTAACAAGCAAACTACGTAGTCTAAAAGACGAGTGCAGTTTGTGCAACTGAATCGCCTGCTCATTTACTGATGTTCGCAACGTGACAATGATTTGGGTAATTGAGCTGTAATTGGAGTATAGTTCGATTGCAATACTGCAATTATTGTTTGTCATTATTTTACTTGTTGTGTGTCAGTATCGGTTGTGCTGGCGTGGTTTTGCAGATTTTTGTATATTTATATAAGCTATGAGTCGCTTGCATGCTGACTTATTTCATTTGTTTATGATTGAAGTCGTTCACACAGGAGGCATCGACGTTGTTCATCGACAACATGTCGGCACAAAAAATGACACAACCGGGATCGCCTACAAAAGGCCCGGCATCGTCTACGCAAGATCCGGCATTACTTACGCAAGGTCCGGCATCGCCTCCGCAAGGTCCGGCATCGCCTCCGCAAGGTCCGGCATCGCCTCCGCAAGGTCCGGCATCACCTACGCAAGGTCCGGCATCGCCTCCGCAAGGTCCGTCCCCTACGAAAGGTCCGGTATCGCCTACGCAAGGTCCGTCGCCTACGAAATGTACATCGCCTATGAAAACCCCGACAACTGCCGCAGATGCATCGCAGGCAGCCGCGGGCGGCAACAAGATGCGTGCCATAATCGTCCGCTCTTTGGGGGAGCCTGATGTCATGAAGCTCGAAACCGTTGCCGTGCCAGCTATCGCAGCTGATCAGGTGGGACAGAAGGAGAATGTATATATATATATATATATATATATAACTTGGTTGTATATATATATAGTGAATTTATTAAGAATGCAAATGGAGCTACAATTGTCTCCCGCAAACGTGTGCACTAGGATATTCTTCGTATAGAGTGGGTTGGGACCACTTCAGCAGCGTGCCCCGGACGGACGCCGCGTTTCCGCGTTGGACGTCGAGGTCAAGGCGCTGTCTCAAGAAAGCCGCCGATCTCTTGTCTCCGGTTGCGAGGTTCAGCTGCTCACCGACTCTGTAAAGGAGTTTGCGAGTGAGGTTGCCTGGACCGCCCAAGGTCTCGAACGCTAGCGGTTGAAACTCATGTGGGTAATCTATTGAGGCGTATTTCGCGAGCTTCTTCGCCTCGGCTAGATTACCAGCGTGGCCTGCTGAGATCGCCCCGCCACCGACCATTGAAGGTGCTAATGAGTCGGTGTATATATATATAACGATTCAGTTGTCTGATTTCAGTGATTTCAATAACTCATCGCGTGACAGCCACAGTACAACCAGACACCGCTTTGCTATTATTTGAGGAGCAGCAATAATAATAGTAATAATAATAATAGTAGTAATAATAATAATAATAGTAATAATAATAATAATAATAATAATAATAATAATATAATAATAATAATAATAATAATAATAATAATAATAATAATAATAATAATAATAATAATAATAATAATAATAATAATAATAATAATAATAATAATAATAATAATAATAATAATAATAATAATAAGGGTGACAGAATACACACGAGTCACTTTGCCGGATCCTTCAGAAGAATCTGGCCTAAGCTTCACACCTATGCAAAACCTTGCGACTACACCAAACCCCCTGGGGCCCAACAAAGTAACATGTCACCAATGCGGCCAGACCTTTGCTAGGCGAGGCCTCCGTAGACATGTCACAGTCAAACATGGGGGCGGAGGCACTATACCACTTCATGACGAAGCCGCGAATGAAGTCAATCCCGACCTCACGGAGTGCATCCAGGCCTTCTTCAAACATGGTAAGCTGGTTCGCATTTTGCCCAAGGTGGTTAGGAGGTCGGTGGCTGACGCACTGTCAGAGGTGTGCTTAAAAGTTGCCTTGGACAACGACGACGCCGCCTGGCTTGGACTTTTCTCCTTTGCCCCAGTTGTGCTAAGGTTACCGGTAGGCTGCAGAGATACACGCTCTTTGGCAGTGGTCATTAGGAAGAATTTGGTGGAGTTCCGGCGCGGTGTTCGACTTACAGATTTGACTCTCCTGCTGACCGCGGGCGAGTCCGGTGGTAATGTTGAACGAAAACATTCACTCACGCGAGCCGTGTCGGCCAAGATGTCAGACGGTGACGTGTCAGGGGCAGCCCGCCTTCTTCTGTCTGACGACGTTATGGTCGATGAACCAGCCGCCGCAGCGTCGCTACGGGAAAAACACCCCCCCGCGCAACTGAACTTGTGTTGGCCGTCTCCTCCGCCCTCACAACTTCTACCTTCTTCTACTTCAATCAAGGATGTTCGCTATGCGGTGGGATCATTTTCAAAGAGCTCTGGCGCCGGTCTGGATTTTATCAGACCTCGACTTCTACAGACCTTCTCTCACCGACTCTCGGCTGCTCATCCGACGGACTTAGCAAGGCCCTCGCAAAAGTAATCGATCTACTGCGATGGGGAGCTCCGCATCCAGGGTGGTGTCCCCTAATCTTCGGAGCGAGGCTGTTCGCACTAAAGAAGATGGACGGCTCGTTTAGACCTATTGCTTGTGCATCGGTACTTACGCAGGATCGCGGCAAAATTGGCAGTGAGGGACGCTAAAGATGTTATTAGCCTAGCGGTTGGGCCTCACCAGTTGGGTTTCTCCACCAAGGGGGGGTGCTGAAATAATGATACACGCTACAAGGGCTTTTATTGATTCCCGACTTGATCCATCTGTGCTAGTCAAGCTTGACTTTAAAAACGCGTTTAACACCGTCAGGAGGGATCACTTGTTAAGGTGGTCGGAGATGAGGCCCCTTCCATTTATCATCAGGTGAAATTGGCTTACGGTAATTCATCGCACTTGGTCTTGCCCTCGGCACTGCTCACTTCGGCTGTAGGGATTCAACAGGGAGATCCCCTTGCTCCCCCTCTGTTTTGTCTTGCCGTTAAAGACCTGGTTAACACACTTGAAAGTCCACTCAACCTGTGGTATTTGGACGACGGGGTCGTTGGAGGGAACATAAGTACGGTCTGTGAAGACCTAAAGAAGATACTTAGTTTTGCCGCATGCAGCGGTCTGGAGCGGAACCCAATCAAGTGTGAGGTTCACATAATCGGCTCAGATACAGCTGATATCTCCGAAATACAGAATCTACTTCCAGGCTGCCGCGTAACAGACGATAACCTGGATCTACTTGGCGTTCCCCTGTTTTCTCGCCAACTTGGACCGACTATCGAACGCGGGAGAGAAAAACTCGAGATTGGTCTCAACCGTCTTCCCCAGCTGGATGCTCACCGGGGGCTGTACCTTCTGCGTTCATGCTTCTCCGCGTCGAGGCTGAACTACCTGTTCAGGGGAGTCAATACTTCAGCCTTCCCGGATCTTTTGGAGGAAATTAACGCGAAGATGTGTTGTGCGCTGGAATCTATACTCAACTTGAAGTTGCAAGACGATTCCCTAGTTCAGGCCTTCTTACCCGTAGCCAAGAGTGGACTGGGCTTGCCTGAAGCAAATTCGCTTTCAGTCGCAGCACACATCGCCTCCCTGCATTCGGCGACTAGTGGCGTTGAGTCTATTCTGGACCCCCAGGCGGTTGCGAACTTCAAGGCCACGCTTGAACAGATCCAGGACGACGCCATTGCATTCTGCGGGTCGCAACCAGAGACTCCTTCTCTTCAGCGCGCGTGGTCAGAGCTGACAAATGACGGTCGTTTGAGCGGCCTATAGGAACGAACAACCACGGCCGCTAGCAAAGCGAGGCTACATGCAGTCTACTCGCCCGGTGCAGGTGCATGGCTGCACGCCCTCCCGAGCCCTCAGCTGGGTACCCTCCTAGACGATGAGTCTACACGAATACTTGTCGGTTTGAGGTTAGGAGCAGAGCTAGTCTCTCCACACCACTGCAAATGCGTGACGAGGTCGACTCCCTAGGCCACCATGGGCTTTCCTGTCCACAGAGTTCAGGCAGAATTGCACGCCATTCGGCCTTGAACGAAACGTTTAGCAGAGCGCTGCGATCGGCAGGGTACCCATGCATCTTGGAGCCCCCTGGTTAAGTCCGAGACGATGGAAAGAGGCCTGATGGCATGACCCTGACTCCCTTTGAGCATGGGCCAAATGCTGGTGTGGGATGCAACCGTAACCGACTCTTTAGCCCCTTCAATGGTCGGTGCGGGCGCAGTTCGCCCTGGACACGCGGTAGCCCTAGCGGAAGCAGCCAAGTGCAGAAAGTATTCAGGCGTCTCTTACCCACACTTGTTCTCACCCCTTGCGTTTGAGACCTTGGGGGGGCTGGGCTGCTCACGAAGAAACTGCTTAATGATGTCGGAAAAAGATTGGTACTCGCTACAGGAGACAAGAGGGCGGGCGAATACTTACTGCAACGTCTGTCATTAAATGTTCAAAGAGGGAATGCCCGCCTCGATTAGAGGTACCCTGGCTAGGTGGACCAGCCCTAGCCTGGACCCTAATGCTTTGAGTTATGCCCCAAGCGGGCTGTGCACATGTTCTTACATCACAATTGTATATCTTATAGTATATATATATATATATATAATATATATATATATATATATATATATATATATATTAGATCGCTGAAACCATTTAGAAGCGATAACACGATATTGTCAAAACAAATTACCTAACAACTAGGGCGGATTGTGTAAATAACATGCTTTTGTGACCGCTAGCCACAACGTTGTGAACTGAAGACGCTAAGTGCGGAAATGTCTGCACGATACAACTATTAGGCCACTTGATAACGGCTTGTGAAATGTAAATTTTGTAACTAATGCCCCCCCCCATATACATATGTATATATATTCGGTGAGAGGTACCCTGCCTAGGTAGACCAGCCCTAAGCCTGGACTTAACGCCTTGAGTTATGCCCCGAGCGGACTGTGCACGTTCTTACATCACATATATATATATATATTATATATATAGATATATATATATATATATATATATATATATATATATATATATATATATATATACATATCTATATATATCTATACATATATATACAGGTAGTTCAATAAGTTCTTAGAATGAAAACCGAGAATTTTCCAAATCATGTTTTTAAATTTTTTTATTGATATACTTCCCGAGAAGCTCAATACACTTTTCCCACCGAGATTTCAGAGCTTTTATACCTCTTGAGTAGAATTCCGCGTCGTTAGACTGAAATAGGCATTGACAGCAGCCTTAACCTCTTCCTTGCTTGAAAAACGCTTTCCACCGAGACTATTCTTCAAATGTCCGAAGAGGAAATAATCAGAGGGGGCCAGGTCTGGAGAATAGAAGGGTTGTTCAATAAGTTCGAACCTCAGTTGGGCCAGTTTTGCCGATGCTTGCCGGGATTTGTGTGCAGGAGCATTGCCCTGGTGAAACGGGACAACCTTCTTCTGCAAAGCGGGCCGTTTCACGATGAGTTCTTGCTAACGGCAGTCCAACAGTCTTGCATAATATTCTCCTGTAATCGTTTTACAGCTCTCAAGGTAGTCGACAAGCATTATTCTACGTTGGTCTTAAAAACTGTAGCCATCACCTTTCCGGTCAATGCCGTTGTCCGCACCCTCTTCGGAGGTCCTTCATCAGGTGCACACCATTGGCAAGATGCTTCTTGGGTCTTGGGAGTGTAGTGATGAACCCGGCTTTCATCGACAGTCATGAATCTGCACCAAAAATCCGACAGATTGTTCGACATCTTGGCCAAATTTCGCTGCAAAGCCAAAACAGGCGCGTCTTTTTGGCCTTGGTTGAGCAAATGCGGCAGCCATTTTGCTCTAAGCTCTTTCATCTTCAAGTTTTCGTGTAGGATAAAATGCACACTGCCTAAACTAATCCCTAATGCCTCCGCTATTTCCTTAATGTTCATTCGCTTATCTGTGCCAAGAATTTTTCGCACTTTCTCTACGTTTTCCTCATCAGTTGCCGTTTTTGGCCTCCTGGACGTAGTTCATCCTCGGTGCTCCTGCGACCTCTTTCAACACATTAATCCAGTTGGAAACAGTGGCAAAACATGGCGCAGAGTCACTGTACGTCTAACTCAATTTTTACTTGGGTCGCATTCCAACAAATGCTTGATAACCACTCGAAACTCTTTTTTCTCCATTTTAAAAATCACGCCGATACGTTGCACGGGAAAAGCTATCAAAACGAAATCGCAACGGCCAATCACCATAATATATTGAGTGCTAGCAGTCGAAAAGTTGCAGTTCCTATTAGCGGTGAAAGCGTGCCAAATTCGAATTCTAAAAAGCTCATTCTAAGAACTTATTGAACTACCTGTATATATATATATATATATATATATATATATATATATACACATATCTATATATATATATATATATATACACATATCTATATATATATACGTATATATATATATATATATAGATATATATATATATATATATATATATATATACACATATCTATATATTCTGTTTATTTCACTCCAATTGAGCATTATTGATGCTCAATGATGTTCATTAAGTGCATTAATATGCACTCAAATTGAGGCATCATATGCACGTGATGTATAAAATTGTATTTATGGCGCTTCTGTCTTCACCATTCGAACGAGATAATGAATGCAAGGCTAGTTTACGAGCACAACTTAACTGCATCGATGTTAGAAGCTGATTTCGTAACGTTGACAACGCATTATATGGCGATAATACCCAGAAATATAAGTACTTTTCATTATTCTCTACGGTTTAACCTTATATTGAGAATCATTGAAACCTCCGTTACCTAAAGACTTGGAATCCTCAATGCACCGAGAGCAGAGACATGTTGATTAAACCACTGAATGCTAGCTAAATTATTGAACAAAATTATTGTAACCAGCCCTTGTGCTAAACGGCCGGGCTTTTTATGGCTCAGATGATGACCAGGCACGGACGCACGTGCTCATATATATATATGGTCCGGAGGTTATTCCAATACTTTTGGTGTATGTATATAAGGTACTCAGCTCCTAACATAGAAAAGTAAGTATTTACGACTTGCACCTCTTTAATATTCGGTTGCTCGCAATACTTACCATTGAAAATATTCTATTAGGAAAACTCTTGGTGTGTGATGATTTTAACTCGGAAATATTCGTGGAGTTTAGGAGCACCACATTCTTTTACATTGGAGGTGCAAGCACGTGTGTTTTGTAGCTGTGTTTTTCGAATTGCAGTTGTATTTCGCGGCGATTGTCGTATATTTTTCATATTTTTTTAAGGCATTGTTGATTTTATATGCTGAAAGCAGAACACTATTAAAAAACAATATATTATCTAGGCCTTTTGTTGTGCAAGTCCCATATGGACAGAAATGCGGTTAAAAAGGCCCATAAAAAGTTAGTCTTTATGAGTTGCACTTTTTCAATACCCTTTCGCGCAATACTTACCATTAGAAGTATTCATTTAGAAACTCTTGGTTGTTGATAATTTGAACTATGTTTAACTCGGAAATATTCGCGGTGTTTTAAGAACACCACATCGTTTCACATTGGAAGTGCAAACATGTGTGTTTTGTAGTTGTGTTTTTCGAATTACAGCTGTATTTCGCGGCGGTTGTCGTATATTTTTTCATGTTTTATTTTTATTTTAAGGCATTGTTGATTGTGTATGCTGAAAGCAGAACTATTTCTTGAACACTATTAAAAACAATATTTTCTAGAGCCCTTTGTTGTGCAAGTCCTATGTGGACAGGAATGCTTTTGTGGTTTTCGCTTTTTCCTCTCGATCGCGTTTTCAAACGTGTCTGTCATAACCAGCTTGCTTCTCGAGTGTGCTCCTTTGGCGCTCAATTAGTGCAGTAATAAACACGTGATTTTTTATTAGATACGCCCGTGCGCTATTGGCGTCAGTTCTTTGGGGTGTCTTGAATTTTGATGCCGATACAGATGATCAATGCATTATTTTGTCGAAGGGGTAGTTGCACTAGTCAGCTACACTATATGAACACAAACAAAAATATGCCGGTGTAGTTCCAGATGATTTATATTGCTCATTGGCCCAGCTTTCTATTTTTATTAATTGAGAAAATTAAAACGAAGGCTAATTCTCATTGGTTAGAAATGTGTATATATTTATTTTATAATAATTATACGTTCAATTGTCTAGTTTATATAATAAGAGGACTCTTATTTTAAAACTTGCGTCTGATTAAACCTTAATTATGTAACATGTACACAATCCATAGATAAATAATTGCAATAATACGAGATACTACGATGATAATTCATTTCATTTATTTCCACACCATGTTGGGTAAAAAATACCTAATCTATACCTACATACAAACAAACACGTTGGCAACAATAAGCCGTAACACCATATTTACAGCGGTAAGTTACCAGAAGCATTCGCCAATCGTGATAACGAGATGAAATATATACATTGAGTGGCGTGATACTTTGAACATGGATTGCTACAATTTTTACAAACACAAGATTCATTCGGCTCATGGAATCCCACTGTGCCACAACGACGTGGTGATACCCGTGCATGCAAATGCGCGTAACAATATATGGCGGTTAGTCCTACCTAATCTTTCCATGAATCTGATGTCATTGCCCCAACTGTGTAAAATTCTGGATCAATTTCTGCCATTTTACTTCGTATTCACTGATGGAACGATCGTATCCCGGTGTCGCAGGGAGATTCAGTCGCCTCTTCAGGTCCTCTACGAACAGCGGGATATCTGCCAGCAAGTACACGAGTCTATTACGAGCTGAGCTGTGCACCCCAAGCACTCGCTTCAGAAACGCGGATTTAACTCCATTAAGGGTAGTCAGGTTAGCCGGCGTTAGCTTCGTCCAGATGACCTCTATGCCTTACGAAGCAATTGGTGCGATCTTCAAGTCGAAGAGCGCAATAGCGGTGCGCACGGACATCACTTGTAGTTTTTTAATCAAGGAACAGGCAATCAAAGCCTTCCTAACGCGTTCGGAGATATGTCTCGCATACGACCTGCCTGTACGGTGATAATGTACAAAATCTTACTGTAACTTGCACATATGCTTTGCACTAGCCTGTGGCTATATGAAGTTATAACACAAATCAGAAACTAAAATTAAGTATCAATAAACGTCATATTATATCAAAACAGAATTGGGTATGCGCATGGCTGAGCTGCAGCTCCAGTTGCACCGGCCGGCACAAAAATGTCAACGGGAGTGCACCGTGGATTGAAAGGGCAAGACCGCTTTAAACAGCGGGCTTGGTAGCTGTATAAGTACTAATATAGTAAAAAAATACTAACTGAGG
This sequence comes from Dermanyssus gallinae, assembly GCA_003439945.1. Classification (NCBI taxonomy): domain Eukaryota; kingdom Metazoa; phylum Arthropoda; class Arachnida; order Mesostigmata; family Dermanyssidae; genus Dermanyssus; species Dermanyssus gallinae. The sequence continues at coordinate 14,470 of QVRM01002363.1, forward strand.
TTCTAAGTTTTATGATATGTTTTGGCATTGGACCAAATCATGTACGCTATGTAGGAGAAAGGCCACGTGCGCGAGTTTCGGCGTGTTCATGCTATAGCCTAATTCCTGCGTGCATTGATTGCCTGTCAGGTTTTGGTGAAGGTGGACTATGCGGGTATCAATCCGGTGGATACCTATATTCGGGCTGGTGCCTTTGGGAAAGCTCCTCCGCTGCCGTACACTCCAGGAAAAGATGGTGCCGGTGTGGTACACATAACGGGTAGCGCTGTCACCCACGTCAAGGTACTTATTCCACATTGTGAGACGTTGTGTCTTTTATGTAATGCCTTGCCGCAAAACCCTCATTTTTTTACAAGCATGCGGTATCAACGCGTCTGCGCAAGCCTGTATGTAATACAAAAGGCTTTTTTAATGTAAATGAATTTGCTTCAATACCAATACCATACATAAAAAATAACCGCTATCCGAGAACTGATTGGACTGGGCTGTGTGTAAACAAACCTTTTGACAAACCTGATGTTGCTCGTGTTCGTTCGTTTCGCTTCGTTTTTAATATACTCTCTGCACGCTTGTATAGGCTGGCGATACGGTATGGTTTTGTACTATTCCCCCGTGGCCCTACGGTACATATGCGGAATTTGCCGTCGTCAAGAAGTCAAATGTCTGGCCATTGCCCGCAGCAGCAACGACGCGGGCTGGAGCTGCGTTAGGGGTGCCGTTTCTGACCGCCTACAGGGCGCTCATTATTAAGTACGTCACGAATAATAACGCCATCCATATGCGTTAAAAGCCTGATGCTGTGTTGTTTCGAATCGGACATCTCATTGCACCTCAATCTTATCCTCGTGAGCGATTTGGGAGTGCTATATATAAATATATATATACATAGCTTTATCCATGAGTACTTGCAAATACACTCGAAAGCATACAGCCTCTGTCCTTAATATATAACAACCTCTGTATATATATATATATATATAGAGACGTTTAGTGAAAAATTTAAGAACTATTTAGTCATTCTAATAGACACGATTTTCTTAATGAGAACATTCTGCATGATTTTCGTATCGGTATACGATGCGTGTTGCTTACTTGCCGTGCGTTGTTATATGGCTGACTTTGATTGATGTTCGATGTATTTCAGGGGTAATGCTCACGCGGGACAGAGTGTCCTGGTTCATGAGCCAGTGGCGCTGTTGGTCAGGCCTGTGTGCAAATCGCTAAAAAGGTGCGCGAACGAAGAGGTCATAGATATCCGAACACTATTTATTGTCTTTGATAACTACTATGAGTTGATATGTATTTATTATAGTACTTGTTTCCATATTTCCTGGAAATATTTTAAGCACATTTCCTTAAAGCCTGAGTTGCTGGGGACAAATCACCCAGTGTAATATACGGAGAGAATGTCATCGCTAAAAGTTAAATAACGCTCGGTACATTTGTTGTCGTATTACGTTTTCTGCATGCGACTTTGGTACTATTAAAGCTCAGGAGAGCGAGCTGACCGCACGTCATCTCGCTCTCCTGAGCCGCAAAGGACCACGTATCCCAGTCCGTTTTCGAAATTCTGGTTGTATGTGTTGCAACTTCCCGTATTCGGTATGGATCTTGGTGCTGCTGTGGAATAGCTCCCCGTGGGTGCATTCGTACCAATCATTCTCTCTGGGGTAAGAGAATGGGTAGGTAACGTGGAAGGAGCCGGCAAGGTTTCGTGACAACCCGAGGACCTTGGCGGTGACATGTCTAAAGTGGGTTGCTCGTAAGAGAGCGGTGTCCAACAACAAATCCCAGAAAGTGGCCTCCCGCCTGACGTCTACGCAGAGGCCAGGTACGGTAATTTATATCCTGCGTGTCCGTTTTTGTCCCGTGAGGAAGAAAGAAGTTGTTTTTGGGACCAAGGGAGAGGTTTCTCCATTCATATCGTACTCCTTCAGGCCGTCTTCTTGCGAGCTTTGACGATTAGCGCCAGATCGTCGACGTACGCGAGCAGCTCCACCCCCCCCCCCCCGGGAGTCGCTCAGATTGTCGTAAGCAATGGTTTCACAAAATTGGCCCCAGAGCGAATTCCTGGGGAACAGACCTTTCCTCGGCTTCCTTCGCGATGGCTTGCCGGCGGTCCTAACCTGTTCATCAAACGGCCGTGACGGTCGTTTCGTATCTAAGGCGCTGCTTTCGTGAGCACGACGTTACGATCTTTCAGCAGGCAAACCCTGACCTTTCTCCGTCGTTGCACTTGGTCGAACAGCCCACGAGTCATCTGGCAGTGGTTGAGTTGATCTTTTGGGACTCTGTCCTGACTATGATGCAGGTTTCCTTCTTCGACGTGCCAGTAGACATGTCTGTTGTACACTCGTTGACTTTGCCTTTGCGTGAGCAGAGTCATCAAGTTAACAAAAAGTCCAAGCAAGCTAAGTAGTCGACGATTCAAAACAAGCAAAA
>QVRM01002364.1:0-36374 GCA_003439945.1 Dermanyssus gallinae
AGAGAGAGATACGGGTGCATATAGAGAGAGGGATAGAGAGAGGAAATTGATAGATAGATAGAGAGAGAGAGGAAAATAGATACAAACGTCACGCGAGCGCGCGCGCCCGACTTGTCGGCTGGGCGCCTATGCGTGTACGGACGTCGTACAACCTGATCGTGTTAAATCGTGACAAGCGAATCATCCCAACCCACGAGCCGCCGCCGCCACCGCCTCCGCCGCCTGCCTTCAACAATCCGAACGCGATTCGGCTTCGACGTTGCTCCCGCTGCTTCTCGCCGCTGCTGCCTCTCGTCATGTCGGTGTATCTCTATTTGACTATTTGTTTTGCATTTGGACAGACGTTGTCGTCATCGTCGTCATCGTCATCATTGTTTCGTTGTAGTGAGCTACAACGACAAGAGTGATCGCAGTAGAAAGTCGTACGTAATAATACAAGTCACTACGACGCAATCAACAACACACCCCCCCCCCCCTCACCCCACCCCAACTCGTCTATACGCTTGATCCGTTGGTACTTAGCAAAAAAAACTTTTGCCGACACGCGTTGTATCGGTGTATCCTGCATTTCTCGTATGTGTACATGTATGGTGTAGAAGAAAAGTATATATATATATATATATAAGAGCATGCATGCAACGTGAATATATATATATATATATATATATAAATTCTATAAGAAGTTTATAATATATATATATTATAAAATTCTATAAGAAGTTTCCGAAATACCTAATACACATGTTTTAAACCGGCAGCAACCCAGTGCACCAAAATTTATATTCCTAATATCCGGGCCTGCAGGAGGTCATGTCGCACGTCATCGGCAATTGCTACAATGGTCCTGGATAGACTAGCGCCATGGTAACCCAGAAAAAGGGCAAATCGGTTTTAGGACCGCAACATGCATAGTTCGGGCAAGGACTATCTAGGAACAACAGCATCAGCTGATGGCTACCCAATAGAGATGCGCAAAGAGGCCAAAACTGGAACCAAAGATGCCCATTACCGAGCTATACCGCATCGCCCAGCGCATCTTTAGGATAGCGTGCGCCCTGCAGATCGCCCTAGAAACCCTTGTGATAACCTTCAGAAATGCCCACATTGGCCCGTACCAATGTGGGACGGATTGGGGACCCATTAGCGTGGGATCTCGCGCTAAGAGATATCAATCCGGGGTAAAACTTTTTGCAAATAGACGTACATAAACGAATATGTAGTTATACGCACATGCTCGCATGCATAAATTATATATACATAAATGTACGTATAATCCACATATTCGTATTTGCATGCATATATATATATATATATATATATATATATTTATATACGTAAACGAATATGTGCGTGTTACGTCCATATAAGGACGGTAGGAGCATCCTAACGACGTACTTAGTCCGAGGGTCGCACATGACGCATGAAGGTACACTGGACACGTCAAGGCAGCCCGTCAATGTTTACTGTTTAGCCGCCGCAGCTTGCCGTACGTATTATATGAAGTGTCTATATCATTGTATATACATATATTGGGAGACACGTATCTCTCTATTCACATATATGAATGTATATTGATATATAGAACGTTAATATGTGGCATAATATATAATATATAGATATAGAGATATATATAATATATATGTTGTGTGGGTGGTGTGTGTTACACCTACGTCAATAAAGGTGTATAATTAAGTTGCTTTAATCCGCAAACCTACACAACAATTAGGTGCATGCACAGGCTAGGGCTAATCTATGAAGAAGCATTACAGTTAAGGCCAAAGCTACGTCTGCTGCCGTGGACCACTTTAACTACTTCGATTACTATACCGCAAGGCTAGTGATGGGCTCGTGGCTACGAGCAGTGTACTTCGAATACCACAAACATGAATGACGCTCACCGTCGCGCCGCATAAATTCGTAAAACAGGCCCGCATGCTGCAACGCATCTGCGTCTAGCTAGACGGACCAAGCACGAAAACACGGCTGGTGTGATATTCATCGCGCTTGGCCTCTGGCTCTCCGCCGAATACAAGTTCATTTATCTAGCGGTTGGCTCTCTTGTCTTTGTCTGTGGTCTGTCCACAAACTCTGCCATAGCTCTCTCGTTTCTCGTATTTGTTTTGTCTTTACTTTGGCTTGTTGGTGTTGTTTGCTATTGTTGTTGCAAGTCGGTAGTAGTTCTTGTACTTGCATTGTTCGTCAGAACAACAACGACGACGACGACGATCCGCTACGGCGTATAACTTTCCACCCCTTTGCCTTCTTGCACCAATGTTGTTATTGTTGCTGCTGTTGTTGCTGCTGCTGCTGCTGCCAACATACTCTTTTTCTCGTTATTCGATTCGCAAAAGTCTTGCAGCCTACTACTGATCGCCAGAAGAGTGCGTGGCTGCCCTGTCTCGAATACGACCGACCACCTCTACCAGCACTACAACTGTTACTACGACTGTTGTGCCTGCCGCTGCTGCCTTTCCTTTATGGTTACGGACGCATACCACATACAAATACATAGGTGTAAACATACGAGCATATATGCATGCTCTTTTTCTCTCATTCCCTGTTTATATATATATATATATATATTATTTATATATAAATATATATATATATATATATATATATATAGATGCGGCCACACTGCCGCGCCCATATGAACTTACTTCTCGTCTACGATACCACGTCATCTAGTCTGGTGCCCAGGTAAGGCCAGGTCAAGCCAGCCGAGAAGGTACGTCAACACGCTGTTAGAATGGCGTAAAGCGTTTTGAGCGTCGCGTAATATTGCGCCAGTTCCACGACCCAACACGCTTTAATTGGCGGGTACTGCTACTGCTGGCGGGTACTGCAGCAGCAGCAGCAGCCATGTCAACAACAATCTGTAGCCAGCAAGACTGGACGTCAGCAACACCAACAGCACCAGCTTCTGAAGTCGTAGTATCATCCATGGCACGCATGAGCAGAAGCCGTGCAGAAACGCGGCTACGCAAATAATGCCACAATTGGCGTGGTGGACCAACTCATGGTGGTGCTATAATACGTTCATGCCAGTCATGATGGCACGACGCCGTAGCAACAACTGCCCCAACTCATACTGACTGCCCTTTGCCTGTTCGCCTGCCCAAACGAGCAAGTACCATGACACGCATACACACATAGGCCGTGCGAGGTAACGTGATCACGTGCTGATTGACGATGATGCTGATTGTAAAAATGTGTACAAGCTTTAGGCGGGCCAGCAGAAGCGCCAACAGCATCAGCAGTAACATCAGTTTCTAGTGCTTCTCTGTCGATCCGTCTCGTTCTTTTCCCTTAGCGATTCCCTCTCTCTCTCTCACTCTCTCATACACTTTTTTCTTTGAATGTTTCCTTTTCTCTCTCTCTCGTTCTCTATCTTTCCATTCCGCTCGTCTGGGCTCCAGTCTGCAAACGTGAAGCTCGTAGGGAAAGTTCGACTGTAAAAAGGTGCCCTTTTCTCAAGGTTCTATAACTTCTTTGCACCCTACTACTTCTACTACCATCCGCTCTCTTTTTCCTCCCGTCTTTGCTACAACTCTCTTTCTTTCTGTATCGCTTTTCATTCTTTTTTCTCCCCTTTTCTTATCTCTCCATTGGTCTTTCTCTGTCCCTCTTTTCTTCTGTGTAGCTAGCGCTTTAGCTAGCTTTGGCAAAGAGTGGCTTCCAACACCCCAACAAGACTCGAAGCCTCTATCCGCGCTCGCGTCTCCGACCGCGCTCTTTAGCTGCACGGAAAGCCCCCTCCACTTTCGCACGACAGCAATTGGGCTTCTACTACTGCCTCTGCTGCCGCCACCACTATACTGCCACGACTGCGGGAATCGGTCTTTCCGGCCCCTTGTCTCTCTCTCTCTCTGTCTCTCGCGCGTTCTCTTGTGCTCTTTTTCATGCTCCATATTCCCCTTCTCGGGCCTGAGTTGCGTTCGCGTCAGGGAGGCGCCACCGACCCAACTCCCTGCCCCCATCGTCAGCCCGCCGTCTATTTGCATAATACACCTCGCTCGCTGGCTCTTTCAAGCTGCGGCTGCTGTTGAGTGCCCCCTGCCTGCAGCTTTGGCTGCCGCTGGTACGACGGCCGCTGTTACTACTACTGCTACTACTACCACGACTACACTCCTGCAGCTACCAATGCTTTTGCCATCGCCATCCCCATCGTCCTAGTTTCCCTAGCCCTTTTCCATATACGTACATAGAGCCTTGAAGCTCGCGCGTTCGCCGCCCTGCTCGTTCATGCCTACTACTCGCAACAACCATTGCCACCGCCTAATGTTCGCCTTTCGCCCCTCCACATGCACGCAAAGTGAGCGTGCCCCTATTTTCTCTTCCCAGCAGCAGCCCGGTACGGACGGCTGCTGCTACGGTCCGGCCCAGCTCGATCCCACTGAGCCCGTGCTGCTCTGCCTATGCTAGTTGGCCTCCGAAACGCTGACTGTAGGGGCGCTTCACCGCTGCCTCTGCCAGGGCCGGGCCGGACGGTGCTACTTGCTATTCGCTGTCCGAGGAGCCCCGTCGGAGCTTATCATTGCTCCTGGCTGCTTGAACGGCCGGCGGGTTGGTCGACCGACCGCCCGGCCAGTCAGGCAGCGCCCATCGCCGCCAACGCAGCCCATGGACAGGGCAAGCGAGCAAGCAAACGACGAGTACAGCAAACGGACGGGAGTACCTTTGGCTTTTGCTGGCAAGCAGCGTTCTGCCCTTCCGGGCGTTGCTAGTCAGCCTTTGGCGATTACGGCAACGACAACGGTGACAGTAACAGCAGCAGATGCGGGTAGCAGTAACGACTACAACAATTGCATTGTCAGTAACAGAACAACAACAACACTGACAACGTCGCACAGCAACGTACACCAATGGAAACAATGACAGAAATCGTGCCATCTACAGTAACAACTACTCCTTTTGCAATCACCATCTTGCCCTGGTCTGCCAGCTTGCTGTGTACGCAAGTAGCAACACCACCACACCACGATTACCATGACAAGCATTGCCCGTATCACGAAGAGTATAAAGACAACCGTTGCTTGTCCGACTTCATTCTTCGGCAACCCTTCTGTCTAGCTGTTATCAAGCGATGGCTACTATTCTACGAGAATCTAAAATGCGCTTGTTGCCTTCGCTACGAGGAATCTTCTTCAAAGCCCCCCCCCCCCCCCCAATCAAGGGCAGGAGCATGGGAAATAGTTTCGAAAATGAAGTCATAGAGCCAGCGTTGATAGCTGTCTGTTAAACACTAATACAGCTAACACTGCTACTACTACTGCCACATGAGAACATTTATGTGAGTCATGAAAAGTAAAATAAGAATGAAAGGATGAGTATAAAAAGAACGATGGAGAGAGAGAGAGGAATAAGAGATGGGACGAGAAGTTTTAAGGGCTTTGTCTGGCAGCTTGATGCAAATGTAGAAAGTGTGCGGTTTTGTCCTTGCCATGACTTGACAAGGCCTTGCTACCATCGATAAGAATTGCTTGCATCCATCTTTCTTACAATGGCGCGTTCTAAATTTGATGCGTTCACTACTACGGGGCAAACGCAAGAATTCGACAAGGGCAAGCTGTCTGTCTTTTTCCGTTCTTTTAACGAGGTGCTGAGACGGAATCGGTATCGTTACAGACAGAGTTGGGAATAAAGAGAACAACAATAACAAATGTAAATATACAAATGTAAAGATAACAACAACAATATGCAACGTAAAGATAATTTTATGTCATTCATTTCTGATTCGCCATCCCCATAACTGTAAGCCTAGCAATAAAGTTCAAATGGGCAAAGCTTGAGTACGTAGGATGTATATGTAACCGCTTTGTTTAGAGCATATACAATAGTGTATACATACTTGATGCAATGCGTTATACAGAAATCGCCCTATCGCGTGTTAGATTTAATGTTTTTCTCTACCTAAAAAACTTGGTGATAAACAAATCATCCGTAATACACAACCATCAGCCAGGGGAACAGGTAATGCTCCCGGTTTCTTTAGGCGGCCTAGGTGTGCCGGACGCGGTCTTGACGGCAGGACCTGCAATCGTGTCGTCATTGACCGAGGCGGCGGACAGGGTTAAAGCATTATTGGACAGTGATGGGTGGGACGCTTATAACGGTGAACTTCAAAGACTGACCGACGAATTGTCGTTGTTATTTGATTCTCCTCTCGACGATAGAGCTAACCAGGGCAATTGGACAACCCCTTTACAAGAAAGGCGACTAGCAAACTTGATTAATAGAGCACCGTCTGTTGCCGATAAAGCCAGGCTTCGAGCTGTTAGTAGTCAAGGGGCTGGGGCTTGGGCTTGGCTACACGTCCTACCATGTCCGCGAATTGGGACTCTGTTGGACGACGAGACCACGCGCAGGGCTGCGGCTTGGTGTTGACCGAGTCTTGCTTCAATGTCGCTAGATGTCGTTGTGGTGACGCGTTGGCCCATAATGACCTGTCATGCGCGTTAAGTGCAGGCCGACGAGCACGTCACTCCGCTTTAAATGACACCTTTAGTCGCGCACTTCAATCTGCCGGCTTCCCATGTGTTTTAGAGCCCCCGGGTCTATCGAGAGATGACGGAAAAAGACCTGACGGCCTGACTTTGACGCCTTTTGAGCGTGGCCGCATGCTTGTTTGGGATGCAACTGTAACCGACTCATTAGCCCCTTCGATGGTCGGCGCAGGTGCGGACCGAGCAGGTCATGCTTCCAGGTTAGCTGAGGCTAACAAATGCAGAAAATATTCCAGTGTGGATTATCCGCACGAATTTTGTCCGTTGGCGTTCGAGACTATGGGAACTGTAGGCCCCCTTACGCTCAAACTGCTTCAACGCGTAGGCAAAAACCTTAATCTTTCGACAGGAGACTCGAGAGCATCCGAATTCTTGCGTCAGAGGCTGTCGCTCGACATTCAACGAGGAAATGCAGCGTCTGTTCGAGGCACATTGTTGAACTGGGCTAACCCTGGGTTAGAGAACCCGTAATCACACGTTCGCGTGGAGACAATTGTCCACTCCAAAGTGCTAACATAACCAATTTATATAAATAATAAATCTGTTAAGTGGTACATCGTACCAAAGGTACCTCGTACGAACCATCAGCCTAGTATTGAGGGACCGCCTTCAAAAAACTTTAACTTTCATAAATTCACAACAAACGATGTTATTACAATATAGAAAATCATCAACGAAGATTTAGACAAAAGCTGCTTTTTCCCTGACTGGATTTTTTTAACTCACTTAGATGTTTAAGTCAATGCTATTATGCTATATTTATTTAATGCCTAACCCAAGGCATAATTCCGGTACAACTAGAATCTGCAGTCATCACTCCTTATATTGAAAAAAGAGATAATGCAAACGATATAAACAGCTGCAAATGCATAGGCTCAGTGTCGTACTTGGAAAAACTTCTAAACGCCTTTGTAAACGCCAATTATATGTTCAATAAACGTATTTTATTTACCTTTACTAGTTTGGGTTTTACAACAAGTGCAACACCAGCTTTGCCCGAGCCCGAGCACCCTGAAATATGTGACATCCTAATCGGGCAAAATATATATATATATATATATATATATATATATATATATATATATATATATCAGGGTCCCCTAGAAATATTTAGAAAGCGACATAGAGACACTAAAGAGCTTGTTGAGGTAAATAATTTTTTCCAATGAAACATGGTCTCTGAGAAGTAGTGTTTCAGAGTGAGAGTGATATTACTAAAATCTATAAAACTGGTTCCAGGGTGTACAAGAAAAGCCTCAAATGAAAGAGCCTGTCGAGTTGGAAGCAGATCTAGTCGGCGGCATCAGTCACAACCTGATGGACAGGCTTATTACCTACATCATAAAGGCTATCCAAGCGGCTGTTACAAAGATCGTTCGTAAATTAGTGCCGTGTTTTTTTTCGTGACTAATTTATAGATGCCCCTGTCAAGGGCTATGTCCAACTGAACGAAACTTGCGTAGTGCTCACATGTAATATATTAAACATAGTAGTACAAAATTCTCGTCTAATACAGCACATTCTACTCTTATTAGAAAATCTAGCTCTGTGTCTCGCTTTAGTGGACCTTCAGAAGGAAGCTAGCCTCTGCGTAAATATGAACCATTCTCATAAGAAACCAGATAATTAGACGAGAAAAAAAATATTCGCTCATCCTCGGAGTCTTGGACATCGGAACATCTTGGAGATAGCAACAACCAGTTAGTCAAACTTAACCTAATGCGTCTAATAAGAATGTGACAGAAAATTCTCCCCGGTAACCGCCCCTATCTGTCTTTAGAGCTATGCAACAATTAGCGCAAACTTACACCAAAACACTTCCCGAAAGGACGCGTCTTTATGAAAATTCAACTCCGGCATATACGATTGATTAGCATCATCTTAACCGTTTAGTGCATCTGAAGTAGCTGCCGCAATTGCTCATGCTAATTTGCGGAAAGCTGCAGGGCCTAACGAGGCAATAAACCCCATCACCTTGTTTCATATCTTGCTTTACAGTCCTTCACAACGAAGCACTCAAGTCGTCGATCCTGCCCGAAAACTTAAAGTATTCTGGACATCTTTTCTAAAGGAAAAGGAAACCCGTTTGCCCCAATATCTAATTGTAGAATAAGGAAATCTTATCGTGTACGTTATCGTTTCTATCGTGGCGACCCTGGGAATATTCTACGGCATTTGCACGCGATAACACACAACTATGTTGCGTTAGGTGTCGGGGCATGATCCTATAGAACAGACCACAGGGACCTGCTCAAGGTGACAATTTTAGCAAGTAAGTACCCTTATGTACGCTGACGACCTAGTATTCTTTCCACGCAGTTGATTCTGGTTGCACCAGTCTCGTGTCACTTTACAAAAAGTTTTAGATAGCAACTCTTAAGATAAACCCTAGCAAACAAAAACCATGCAATTTCGTAGATGCATGAGGCTGCCTGAAAATTGCGAGACACTTAGAGGAACGCAGTACTCATTTATTCCTTTTATGCAGCCTTGAGCGTTTTTATGGAAAGTAGCCTCAACCGCAATGTAGGTATACAAGTTATAAATATATATATATATATATATATATATATATATATATATATATATATATATATATAAGGTCAGGTGAATGGAAGCGGCACTTAATTTTAAAAATTATCCTGTTAGTCACCTCGGCCAGGACAGAGCCATTTTCTGTCAGTTTACTGGCAGCTATTTCGCTAGCAAAACTCACTTTGATCTGATAATGATATTAACTAGCAATAAATATATAACGTTTAACCGCTTCTGACACAATTTTCAGCAAAGGTCAAGAACAGTACCGAGACTGTCCCAAGAACGCGAAGTGGAAGTTTGAAGATAAGCGCGAAGCCAAACTCCTTGAACAAGCCGCACAATCTCGGTACGTATGGTTCCGGTTCTCTAAAGTCATCCTCTCATTCTGTCCGGTAGATCCTGATAAACTCTAAGCTCGTTTCCGTGCGGTCCTGAGCTCGAGCAATACCATCCCGAACGAAGTCCCTTAACTGCACTCGTGTTGGCTGCCCAAGGACGTCAAGCTCATAGAGACTCTGCGGCAAGAATGAACAATTCAGGAAAAACACTTAAACGACCAAAGATCTTTGTTGGCTTTAAAACCACGCTTGATTCTGGGTCACAAGATATCGTACTGACAGAACTGGCGCTAGAAAGAGTACCTCATAGTATACTAAGCTTCCTGAAAGATATCTTGCAGAAGAACTCGATAATCGTGGATGATGGAGTCACCGAAAGAGAGGAAATCAAGCGGACCGCGTGATTTCCTCAAGGATACAAAATTAATCTATTGCTATTCTCCCTTTATAAATAATCTCCTCTCGCGCACTTAACGACGACATCAATACGTAAGCCTGGTTCTGTACGCGGACGACCTTGTGATTATTAAGAAAGCAGATTTCACTTACAACAAGCGCTTGCAACTCTCAGCAACTATGTTACCGGCTTCGGACTTAAAATCAATCTGCAGGTGGTTAATTCGTTTACTTATTTGGCCTTACTACTACTGGAAGATCATTCTCTGCGCATATCAAGGAAAAAGCTAGAAAAGCTATTGTCGCAGCCACTACAATCAAAAATCTGCAGATATTTTCATCAAACTCTTCAACCCGAAGATTGCACCGTCAGCTTTTTATGGGACCCAGAAGATTTGGGGGAAGCACTCTTCTCGGGATATGGCTTCAATCGATCGAGACAAGCCGACATTACTGAGGTCGGTTCGAGGCCTTCATACGTCGACCCGCAACCGTTTCGTGTACTCATTGTTTGACACGCTTGCGTCACGAACCGGACAAAATAGTATTTGTAAACTATGTAAGGCTGTGTGTGATAGATATAATGTCGGCCAGTGTTTCGAAATTGATTCGGTGCGCCAATTCTTAAAATAAAATACGTAGCTAGATGACAAATTGACGTATGTGATGTACGTTCTTAGCAAAATGCAGGCATTCCTTCTATAGGTATAGTACGCATTTTACACGAAGGATGTGGAATAAATGAAATCAATCACAATTATAAGTAGATATTTTTTATCTAAAAACTTGGAAAGTACCACATCTCTCAATCAAAATGACGTGTGCTTCCCCTATCAATTATCTGTCTGTCGCAACCATATAGACTATTCATTTTAAATCAATACTGAAATATAAATTATCGCAGTTGCATACTGATAAGGTCACTATTGCCCGTTGATCTGATTGAGACATCATTAAGACAATAAAAATAATCATAAGAGCAAAAAGACGAGACATATTTTTAGTGTGCCTATATAAACTTGCAGACACATTTGTTTTTGCATGATAGTACGCCCCAATTACACTTATATATATATATATATATTATATATATAAGTCTCCATATTTTCCAATTTTTTTCTCGTTATGCTACTTCCTTTTCTGACGTCTATATGCATATCATATAGATGTCCTATCATCTAAACACTCTGTGACCATATCTCTCTCTGTAACAGAAGGGGGAACGATTGAGGGATTCATCGAGAGATAGCGGTGGTTTTCCGAAATGGCGGTAAGGCGCGGCGCATGTTCGAGGGAGGCGTAATGTCCCCTCTGGTGAGGATCAAGGAGTCCGAAGAGGGAAAAATTGCCACCGTGGCCGCAACTATCTAGCCGGCTGAGAGCAGTGGCGCGAGGCGACTTTTACCGCCGACCGCGCAATCTGCCCCCGGGGGTCGTCTTAAGCGGTTGTGTGCCCTACCGCCCGCTCGTCCGCCTGCGGCCACCGTCCGGTGTCTCCCTTGACTCCTGCCCTGCGCTTGACGGGGAAATGTGAATCCTTGTGCTAGCTAAGCCCTAACGAAAACACAGCCGATCCGCCGTGATGATGGCGGAGGCGGTAGAGTCTTGCGGGCTTACGCGTGCCCGCGCGCGCTACGAAGGTCAGATGGGCCAACAGTCAAGAAAACCAGCGGCGGGCTGCGGGCAGCAGGCGTGTGAGGAGTGAGCCGTGAGCCGTTCAAGCAGCACAGCCAAGGGCCTTGACGGCACTCAGCGGTGGGCTAGCCCCAACACACCTCCAGCAGCAGCAGCAGTAGCAGCAGCCAGAGAGAAATAAGGACCATGAGGCAGCGGGAGCGGCTCTGTCGTCGTCCAAAGGCGGAGAAGGGCATCGTCGGCTTCGTTTCATAAACCCTCAAGCATGAAGGATGGGACGATCAATGATCATACGTACTTCGTCACGTGTGTTCCCCTTACGCATCATTTTTTCTTTTGTTTTTCTTTTGCTTCTTCTTCTTTTGCCTTATCCTGTGTTTTGCTCTTTGCTGCTGCTTTCGTGGAGCTTGAAATGAACATTGTTTCTGCGCTTGTGAGTGGGTGCGTGACTGTACATAAACAAGGTGCGTACACCAAGCACTGCGTCCGCTCACGCAGCGCCGCCGCAGCTAGAATGCTGAATTACCACAAGCGTGCTAGGTCACTGAAGCGCGAAAGCGAGGCGATTACGGCGGTGGTGGCAAGGCCTTATGAGAGGCTACAGGTCGCAACCTCCCCATGGGGACTTCGAAGTTGAAAACCACCGTTAAGGGGGAACGTTGGGAAACGATGGAGTACAACGGGGGCATCGTAGTAAGTGGTGTCTCCACTGAGGCGCGAGTGAAACAAACGTGTCAAGCCGAAGTAAACAAGACCGTAACTGTAAACCGTAACGCCGTCTATATCGGAGAAGGTACTTAATAACTGCAGAAGTTTCTAAACAAATTCACATATAAAGTTGTATGTATAAATACGTGCATATGCGTATATAATAAAACAGACTAGAAACAGATTGACAAACACAAGTGTAATCACAACTAAATCAATACACGGTGATCAAGTAAAGCAGTTGTCTCGGTAATACTCGTGCTATATTTATAGGTAGTAATTGTGATTACACCGATCACGAATTAGAATTATTTCCATTAGAGTAGCATTGCTAAACATTGTAATGCCAGCTAGTTGAACTCCAGCAACTCTGCCTTCTGATGTTTGTGCTACCAAGAAGCGTTGGCTTGCAGGTTACTTCGTCAAATTACCTTTCAACCCACCTCAAGTCTTATACGTCAAATGAATTACAACATTTAAATAATTTTTTCAGATGTAAGAGCTAAAGTAAAAAGAGAAAATAACTTGTAACTGACATGTTTAAAGTAGATATTTTGTTTAATAATTTCATAATATCGAATTGAGTTCAACTACCAACTATGGCCTTGGTTTGAAACACGTTTCCTTCAGCGTGTGCCAACCATCTAGGGCTAATCTGTCGTCTTTAGGCCTAAACCCGATTATATCCTAATAGTGCGGTGACAACGACGACAATAACGACGGTGACAGTGATAACAAAGCTACCTTTATGGCCACACGCCGAAGCAACAACTTTGGCCAACAAGCAAAAGTGGATCGTCAAGAGCGCGTGAGGTTGCTGAGTATATTAGGCTATTGTGGTCGGGTGCTCTGAATCCGAGCAGGACCTGCGAGGGGCGGCAAGGATTGTGAACGCCGGGTCGAAGGAAGGGGGAAGTCTCTGCTGTCGCGACGTCTGAAGCTGGCCTTCATCTTGAGACGATGAGGACGCGGCAAAGGAGGAGGACAACAGGAAATGAAGCCGGATGCGGTCGATCGGTTGGTTGGTTGGTCGGTCGGTCGGTTTATCGACCACCCCCTCACGCACTCACTCACTGGGAGCACACCAAGCACACATCGACGAGGCTCATCGGCAATGACCTCTCAGTCGCCCCCGCAGCCGCCGCCCCCGCCGCTGTCGCTGCTGATGCCAGCAGCACGGCTGACGCTTGCTGCTGCTGGTCGCCGACGGACGCGCGCCGAGTTCGCTCGCTCTATGAAGTGCGTCCCAACGTTGAACAAACGATCAAACCGCCGAACTCATCGAACAAGCTGGTGAGCAAACGGATAGCCCTACAAACAGCAAACCCTAGCGCGGGATGCGTGTAGCGGGATGCAGCGGAAATGAGGTAGGTACTTGCTCTACTCGTGTCTTGATCATTGGCGGGTGCTGCCGCTAGCGGATGCTTCTGCTACTGGTACTGCTGCTGCGGTTGTTGCTACGACAGCCATCTTCACGTGTCCAATAATAAGGACATGGCATGCCAATGGCCGCCCTTAGTGGCGACGGCGAGACCAATTGTCGTGGCTACGCGCTACGTAGGTTGGCGCTGCACCCATCGGACGGGCTCAACGACGGCCAGGATGGCGACGGCGGCGGCCTGTCTGCCACAGTTACCTACTATGTACAACTTCGTCACGCAATGGTGGCCGTGATGCGCCAATGGTGGTAATGTTGTTGCTGTTGGTGTCGTTGTTGTTGTTGTTGCTGCTGCTGCTGCTGCTGCTACTACTACACTTCTGCTGGAGCGGTCTATTCCTCCGGCTATACAGCTCCTTCAGGTTCGAACTAGTGCTTCTGAATGCAGCGGAAACCAATCAATTCACGCTCGTCCTCTCTACTTAGCCGTCTCTTGGAACGGACGAAAAAGCAGACCAGCCGCTGCCACAAACATCTCCATCCAGCAGCAGCATCATCCTCGTTTGTCGTCGTCGTCACCACCACCATCATCATCATCGTCGTCGTCATCATCACGCTTATTACTAGCACGATTACCAACGACAATCATAAAAACAACACCAACAACAACGTACACAAAACAGCAACGCAGCAAAACAGAGCCAATTTTCGAAACGAAGGTGAATTATTATTATTGTATTGGTGGTCGTCGCCATCATCATCATTATCATCAGCATCTTCGTGGTCACCAGCATTGTCACCAGCGCCGTGACCTCCTCGAGTTTCTTCTGTTTGTCTGTCTGTCTATATGTTGTCAGCATTCAGTGACCGACGACTCATTGATTCTCAATGGATGGCTAATCTTCCGCTAGCCGGATGTGCAAGTGGCTGGACGGAGGAAGACGACCCGATGATGGTCGGACAAACGAAGGTAGGTGATTGAATCGTGTTGTTTGTCGAGTTTCGGCTGCATGAGGCCAATAAACACGGTGCTGCAGTAGTGGTGGTGGCGGCGGCGGCGACAGGAACAATAATACAACAACAACAGCAACAACAAGCGGATGCACCGCTAAACGAAAAAGGCTGTCTGTCGCCCTTGCTAGGCTTCATGACGATGGAAATATTTCCCCATCCCGGTCCGCTTATTGCCTTCCGCTTGACCACTTATATCGAATGGGCCTTCCGCCAGCAGTACATACTTTTCTTCGCTCGGTTGGTAGCTCGCAAATCGAGCCGAAAGCGTGAGATCTAATTGAGGAAGAAGGTTCCCGGCGGGTCTGTGCGGGTCCGTAGACGGGTGAGCGTTGCTAAATGCCCCGGATGGCAGTGGTGGTGGTGGTGATGATTACGGGGGTGACGATGATGATGATGATGATGTGCAATAGATATACGAAAGAGTAGCAGACTCACTCGGGTTTGGGCGAACACTCGATTTCATACAATTATCGTTACGGTAGACGCCACGACTAAACAGTAATATTCCTAATAAAAGTAACAATTGGTGGAAATAAGAATCATTTGTAAGACAATAGCAATATTAGGAGCAGTAATGGCAAAATGTTAAACGTATGTAGAATGCCAGGCGTGACCAAAGAGAGTTACCTCGTTCGAATAGGAAAAGCAGATACGCCACCTTGCAAGCGCTGTGAAGGAACAACGGAGGACACGCCGGAACACACAATATTGCTGTGCCCGGCGTTGGCTCTAATACGCACGGACTTAACTTCAGCAAGTGACGGCAGTCTTAACCACCTTCGTACACCTTCTTATGAACTCACGTGATGACTGGAATCTTATAGCTCGTTCAATCGAACGTACTATGCACACCAAAGAAAAGAAAAATCGTTTTTACTTGACAAGGCCCCGTGAGGCATTCCAGGGCAGCCAAGATAAGGACGCTACTATTCACCCCTCTCAATTGTTTGAAGTATTGCTTGCGCAGTTCTCAGTTGAGTGTGGGGATGGGACATGACTGGTTTTTAATGGGTTGGGAGCCCCACACTACCGGCTCACATTTGCAGCTGAGCTTTCCTGCCGTGGTGTCCGTGTGTGCGAACCGCATTATCCAGTTAGTCCCTTCTCATTTTTTTTAAAAAAACGTGATCAAAGACCGGGCAGTGTTTGGGGCGGCACATGCTGTACCTGTAAAACTGCGTCTTCTATGGTGTCATAGACCAAGATCTTAAGTGAGGCTAGTAAAAGCTCTAAGAAAACCTTGCTAAGATATAAATATATATATATATATATATATATATATATTGGTGATATTTATATTGTGGGTGTGCGAGCCCGGTGGCGTGGTGCATTCATCTGCGCCTCGCGACCGGAGGAGACACATAGGTGCGCGGGTTCGAGCCCTACCGTTGCACATTTGAATCTATGGAAGTCCGTCTACGAAGTAATGCAAAAAGCAGTTTCATGAACGTTAAATCTTGGCTGACAGTCAGCCCAGAGTGTATTTAATTTTAGGTGGTATTTATATTATTAATATGTAGAGGTATCACAATTATTATAATATTAATTGTACCATACTTACAATACTGTTTGTACTGTTATTATTGCTTAAGTGTTGGCGGCTACTCAACATAATCTTGGCGCTGCTTGTCTGTGGTACTAAAGATACCCTCTGTCGAAGAAACGCGGTCGATCTTGGCTCCGCTGTGGCCTTAAAAAGCTGCTTCCCAAGCTCTTTTGTGAGCTTGAATGCACCCTTACCTCACACGCCAGATGACTCGAGGCCGAACGCCAGTAGAACGTGGTCTTCAAGAAGATACGCGTATAGAGCGCCGTTTGTGCATCTTCCGTAGGTGAATGATGTGGCCAACATTCACGCTAATTGATCCACGATACAGACGTACGTGTCGTGGGTATAATTACAATCATCATCGTAATAGTAATAATGAGGCATCAGATTGCATAACGACAGCAGATGACTTGAAGTTGAACCATTCCGGCATGAGATGCTATAGTGTCCTGCACTTGCATTGGCTTCCTTCTATCTGCGTCAGCGCTTTTTTGACTTTATTCACGTCTTAAAGACGACTCCCATTTCATGCCAAATAGTACGAGGACAGCTTAATAACGGTGAAATAGCAAGGCCAATTCGAGATCCGGCAAATAGGGTAGAAGCAGTGTCAAGGTATCAGCACGACGGAAATAGTCAGGATAGCTCTTACCTTTCACGGCTGTGTCTTACTATCTGACGCAGATACTTACGGGACACGGATGCTTCCAAAAATACCTGCATAGGATAGGCAAACCTCCGGACCCCAAACGCATCATGTGCGACACAAGCGGGGATGATGACGTGACTCATACAATTCTCCGGTGCTCAATAAAAAGGGTTGTAACATATATTTAATTTTAAAAAAAACGTATTTACGCCTACAAACATTGATAGGTATGTGCAGAACAATAGGCAAAAGGCAAATCTGACTCAAGGCGAATGGCAGGGACGCCGCCCCCACGGTTTCGACGAAATGTCAAGCATTGCCGGAACTGTGGGGACTATTCCGAGTTCAGGGGGGTTATAAACCCCAAACTAGTCGTTGCTAGCTGCCAGCAGACTCTTGTGCATCATGCGTTCTCGACACCTCCCACATAAAAAAAATTTTTTCAGACAATTGTCGCCGCAGACACGACGCTGAGAGAACAAGTGTTCGAATGTGGTCCCGATGTACACCGCTACGATGAGCAGTCAAGAGTAATACAAGGCTCTCCTATTTTTAATATTCATAAACACACTCCTTAGCGTCAACTTACTAAATGCCATATTTTTTACGAAAATGTTATGAAATGTTGTTCCCTTCTAGGGTCGGTAAATCTAATATTTGACAAATTGATGTCAAGGCAATTCAAGATAGTCTGACACTTGACATGTCACAGTCCAATCGCAATTGCGTAACAATTTTAGATAATCATGGCCATGCAATTCTAGCTACAAATTTATTGAAGAGGGAAACGCCCAGATTAGTACTTCTCAGTGTATATAAATCATTATTTAAGGTCCACATAATATATTGTTTCATACTATACGGAACCTATCTTTGACATTTGCAGCATAAATTGGGCGCTCAATATGATCCTCCAGTCAATCGTCCTTAAAATGGCATTCTAGATTAAAGATCTACAGAATGCTACGCCTATAGAACACAACATCCGATCATTTACAACACTGCCCACTGGTAAGGATAATAAAAAGCGCTGGTATTAAACACTTGTAAACAAGTGTTTAAATGTAAGAGTTTTTTTAATCTAAAACAAACATATAAAAAGCATTTCAAGAGGATACATCATTATAATGAATAAATGCATTTTTTAGATATAGGGTATTTTGTAAAGGCCTGATGCTCATGCGTCACAGTAATCAATGTGGGTCTTACAAAGCCAAAATACCCCGTTTCTTCCAATCTCATCCGGCATAGAATTGCTTGGCATTTATTCGACCTATATACAACACTGGCAGTGCTGTCAATAACCCAACAATAACAACAACGACAATAAAAACAATAACAACGATACAACATCAGCAGCATCAACAACAAGCCGGTCTATTCTCTGACTGTCCGGAAGTGAATCCATAGGATCAACCAGGCTGAGAGAAAGAATTAATTGACAAAAACGCGTACTGTGGCGGATTCTTGTGGCGTCCCGTCTGTTTATGTCTAAGCCTACTTTCCCACAGAGACGACGTTGCAATAGCACTGAGAACCGGAAATATTGCCTACTGCAGCATCAGCAATTACAGTTTTAACGAGGTCAACAATCCCAATAACAACATCAACAACAACAACACTAGGAGCAGCTACAGCAACAACAGCAATAACAACAACAACACTAGAGGCAGTTGCAGCAACAACAACAACAACACTAGGGGCAGCTGCAGCAACAACAAAAATACTAGAGGCAGTAACAACAGCAACAAAACTCAAAACAACAATAACGATAACAACAACAACAACAATAATCCCAACGACGGCAAAACAGACGCACGAAGCGTGGCCCGCGAATCGCATTGGCTAAGATGGTCTCGTGACACCGGCCAGAAGACGATACGTAATAGCTACGAGAGCAGCAGCGTCCGCGAAAGCGGCACCGTCGCCGACACGCGAAACATCGCAGTAGATAAGTCTGGCGCGTCGAGAACGCCCACCTCAACGAGCCACGGCAAATCTCACTCCTACCGACGGCGAGTACTGGGCAGGTCAAGCATACCAACGCAGCCTTCCACAATGCCAATGAACGGTCAGTGTTGAGGCCGCGACTACTCTCTCTCTCTACCCTTTCTATTTGTATTCCCGTTTCTCTCTCTCTCTCTCTATCCTTTCTACTTGTATTCCAGTTTTCTCCCCCTCTCTCTCTATTTTCTGATCCCTTTCCCCTTTCATGGACCGTGTTGACCCAATACAATCGAAATGATGGACCCAAGGAAGCTTCTCCACAGGAGATCCATAGGATCATCAGGCTGCCAATATACACCGGCGGTCTGTTGGCCCCTTGGCCTCTTCTGGATCGACTCGCAGCGGTTACCCAACCTAAGCTCAGCTCGGGGCAGCTTTAAACAGCCGTTTACACACATAGAGCGGTAGAGTGTGTGCCTGTGTTATGTTTGTATGCATCCATACAGGTAGACGCGCACGTGTCTTCTTCTATACTTAAACACATACCACAAACATACCAACGTGCTAGGCGAGGCGTCAACTAAGTCCACTACCAAAGTGTTTTTTTTTGGCCGTCACTCGGTATCGGTCGAGAATCATCGAAGCGCACCGGCAAAGTCCTTCGTTCGGCAAAGCACTTCATCGGTGACTTCACGTGGTGAAGGTGCTGCTTCATCGGGGCTGATCTCATTGGGCGCAGAGTGTCGTCCGCTGGCTTCCTGTCTGCCGAGAGCGTAGTTTTCCCGCCACCGAGGGCTGTTGTGTCTGCGACGCGATTACGTAACGTCACAAAAATACGAAAAAGTCTACACGTGCAGAGAGTAACCCCCTTCGAAATCGAAAATATGACTCGTTCAACAACCGCGCGAGCCGAGCTTAAGGCCTCCTTGGTAAGTATCAGTGAGTACACAACGGATCGACTTCACCAGTTTATACATACGCATATATATGCGTCGCGCTGCACTAATTTTTACCGCTTCCAGCAATACGTGCATGTAGGTATCGGACCACTTTTCAAGCGAACAAGTCCTCACTATGTCATGCGTGTAAACGGGAGAAGTTTTAACGGCTTCAATTGTTAGTTTCGCATGGAGTGAGACATGTTGAAACATGAAATAGATAATAGTGGTGCTTTTGCACGTTTTAAATATTTCTGTTTACGAGAACTGAAGCATCGTGAAACTGTGGTTTCGTGAATAGGTCTTTAATTTTAAAATTAGATTGAAGCATCAGCCTTGGTAGCAGTAAACTATAATATATTGTGGGTCGTTCCCTCTTTATTAGAGCATACATATACTGTAAATACCAGTGTATATAGTGTGACAATATATGATAAGCAATATTCACAAAAACAGACTTCTCCGTCTGTCGTTACTGGTCTGTCTAACGCATCGTGGCTACACCAGAACTCTTGACATCTACGCGATGGAACTTCACTGGTATTCATACTAGCTTTTCATGACCTAATGACCTATCTTCGTACTTGACCTGCATAAATAAAATGTGTATTCAATAAGTTTCGTTGCTCGGGGCTAGAGCCCGAAATAAGTTATATTATTAGTAGTATTAATAATCGTCGAAGCAATAATTTGACTTTGGAAAACTGATCAACAACGATAGTATCTGCTAAACTTCCAAAATAAGTACAGCCGACACCTTAAAGCAGTGCATACCTATGTAATGTTTTTAAAATGTAAAATAGTCTTTAATGCAACCGTGTTAAAACAAACTGTCATTCAGAGGTCAATATAGCGGATATTTGGAGAAACAGTCTACAGAAAACATAGATGACGGAGCCGTTGAACGTGCTTTAAAGTTGCAGATCGCCAGTTCTGCCCAGCTTCGTGATAGCACAAGGTTATGTTCTCAGCTGTGCGTGTCTATTCCACCAATTTATAAACATGACACACGTACCCGTGTTAGAGTTTCACTTACAACAGTCGTTTGCATTTGTGTTAGAACATGATGGGTATACAAGATATAAAAGTGAACTGGCTGGGAGTGAATTGTGGCCGAGAGTCGGCTAGTGTTGAATTAGTTTGACATATCTTTCACCGCAAGATTTAGACTCGTAATATTGGATGGGCTGCTGTTGGTGATTGACATAACCTTTCATCCTATAAAGCAGTTTCGTTCTAGCATTTGTGTTGTTAGCGTGTATATGAGGTAAGATCGTCGGGTCCAGTTTTAACTGACAACATTGTTTTGCACAATGAATGCACTGAGTGACTCAAGTACTATTGATTCCATTTGTTGCCTGTGCTTGGCTTCTATATATATATATATATATATATATATACCATTTACTGTATATAGGGTCATCATTTTAAATTGAAATGCAGTGATTTCACTAGTCTGTATTTAAATAAAAATATTTGTGAACACATGCCGATAGGGGCAGCTTTAACATACGTTTATTCAATGTAACTTCTGTTATATTTGCTTGATTGTGAATTGCTTTATTTACTCGATTCATCGCTCACTAGTCCAATACAAAATAATATGCTTTTAAATATTTGTACAATGAATCCTAAAGTCCTTGCGTGGGGTACTCATTCGTGAATTTTCCATCTGCAGCGTAGATCTCTGGTTTTACATATTGGCAATCGCAACGCTTTAACTGCGTGTTTTCAAAACGTTTATATGCAACGGGAGTTTGTTTGCTACTAAGGAAGATGGATGACCACATTAACCTGATTTCACGCTAAGGCCTCCATACTGCCTTTTAGTTTAAATAGAGGGACCTGCATATATATATATATATATATATATATATATATATATATATATATATATATATATATATATATATATATATATATATATATATATAATATCGCAGTAGTTTAAAAGCGATATGCTGTAAGACAACCTGCAGTGTTTCATATGCACAGGAGCCAGCGTCTAGCAGCCAGATGGCTTAGCTTATATATAAAATGATTAATATAGCCAGAGACGGTGGATGCCACAAAATTTCCCAATTGAAGATTGCTACCATACGGAGACTAGGTAAGCTAACATGCGGTTTCACGCTGTCTTGGTGAAAGATAACGCATGTTCTATTCACGAGACTGTTTTTTCCCTTGAAACTCGACCGGCTGACCAATGTAGATACCCGTATATATCGTTTGGCCATTAGGAAGAAACTCGTGGTGCATGATGCCATGCCATCCCACTAAACTCAGAGCAAAATCTTGCGCGAATAGGTTAGTCTTATTAACGTCGTCTGTGGAGCCAGGAGATTCCTCGAGCGTAATACGCCTTCCAGAATAGGGTTCGTACAGAAAGCTTAAGCTGCCGGAAACTTGGCAAACCAATTGTATCACGGAGTGTTTTAAATGCCTTCTTCGCCGAACGCACTCCAAATGTTTCGGACAAATTCTGCAGCAATAAGGCTTTTTATAAACTCAAAAAAAATGATGCCCAAACTGGAATGTCTCGCGGTGTGTTTCGACAGACTTGATATAGTAAAGACAACGAATACGATCACTCGCAAAGACTCGAATAAGATTTACAAAGCTCTTGCATAATTATTTGTTTTTTAAACATATTCTACGTCTCAGGGGCGTAGCGGGCATTTAAAGCACATCTAAAAAATACGGCTACATTCTGTCCAACTATATATATATATATATATATATAATATCGTTTTTAGGGATTCCATAAAACATCGTCTGGTTTTATTGAAAATCATTTATGAGTACTGTAAACGTATATGCCAATTTCAACGATGCCTAAATAACCATGCAGTTGTGTTTCCTTGAATGATCTTAGCATAATGATGCGACATTAATCGATGGTTGATCAAACGAATATTTATCCTTATTTAATACGTAGACTGTACGATGTGAATCGAGCCAGCTTCATGGCGCGTACGAATGTGTTACCCACCTCGGTTTACCCTTTGGCTTTACTTACCGGGTATAATATTTACTACTGCATGGTAAACGTCTAGATCGCTGTCGCAGACAGGAACAAGAGAAATAGCTGCGCATCATCAGTTTATAAGATAAGAAGCATAATTGCAGGAGAGATAAAAAACTTAGCCATGTTTGACCTCACTGTTGGCGTGAACGTTGGGTTTAACCATATTGATGATTGGTGGGTCAGACAACCCGACGAAGGGTGATTACCAATCGGTAACTAACAATATGACGATGGCCTTTTTGTTTTGTTGTTCAAAATGATCTCGACAAGCAGATAATAAAAACATCGGCGTATCGCAAATACAAGTGATATGTTTCGCAGAACGCCAAAACAAGAAAGGGCCTTAGTACAGCTGCAGAATTGCCAGACACACTTGTTTTGAGCTAAGTATGAGATTATGATATTACGCAAAGGAATCATTGACATTCGTGACAATTCGAGCCTCGAGTTAAAATTAGCGTTTGTCCTGGTTATCGTTATCTATATTTGATTTCGATTAAGTAATGATTTACGTAAATCCGCACGCTTATTGTTATCCTGGAATACAGAGTTAAAACGCAACTACTACCAATATGATACCTAACCCAAAAACGCTACGTCATACATTATTCAGGTTGGTTTACCATAAAGTAGTAGTATAATATTGCCGCTAATGTTGCACGAGTGTATTAATGTCAAAGGAGCTTACATTTTCTGCACATTTGAGAGAACTAGTCAAATCAGCATCAATACTTGTGAACATGCTGTTTCGTTGCTTTATCATCAAGGACCCAAATGTGTACAATCGTCTGTACAAAACAGTTGTGCTATCCAAACGTTTATAGTTTTCACCTGTCTGGAGAGAAACGGCGCGCGAGCACTATCGCAACTTGCAAGAGCTGATTTTGTCGACCGTTTTTCGATGTGACGATGAACAATCGCGGAAGTAAAATAATGTTTTACCAAAATGTATTGCAAGACTTGAAATAATCAATAATATGTTCGCCTGGCGTGTAGCCAGAGAATCGCACAACAAGGCGGTTTCGTGGGCGTCATTGCCTGCCTAGTCTAATTTTCCACCCTTTATTCGGTACATAAAGGCGCTTCCTATTCTATTCTATATACTGCCAATTTACAGTAAATCAAATTGTATATTTCTCTTTGTAGTCTAACCACATCGTTAGTACTTGACTTTACTTCACACATTATTGAACGCAACATTACAAAACTGCTGTACTGGCAATGAGGTAAAGTGTGCAGATATAATGTTGCTGTGAAATGAATAATAATATAATTTATTTCAGTTCTGTTTTTTTTTTTGGTTTATTGTGGACCTGGCGAACAGTGAGAGGGAAAATAGTTAAAACAATGTTTGTTTCTCGCAGTGTATAGAGACGATACCGCTTCCATAGTTGGTGCTGTGGCTGAAACGAATAAAAACAATATTACAAATTATGACAGTTTCAGGTGGTATCTCCTCTAACGACAAGTCCAGCGGAGCCTGTATCCGACTACCACCGGCCAACAACGAAAAGCCATACGCTGCCCCGAGATTCAGCCATGGACGGCTCGGAGAGGCTGCATCTCGAGACCCCTGTTGATGTCGCCGGCGACTATAGTCAAACGCCCACAAGAACGGCTATCAAGGACAGCCGTGGTAGCAATAATGTCAAGACCGCCGAATCAAAAACATGGCGATTGGCACCCGACATGGCGTTCTCGCTGGCCCGAAAACACACCAGCCTGCCAAGCAGATATCGAAGCTCGACCGCAGCCCAAAACAAGTGCCGAAAGAAAAACTTTGCCGGCTTCTGGGGACAGCTTCTCAACGAGATTATTAAGCTATAAAGCTTTAGCAAAGTTATGCCAAGCTGAGTGGCAGATCAATCATATTGTTGTTTTCATTGCAAGCCAGCTCAAAACAGCTGGTCAAGTCGCCTCTCGCTCTCTCTCCCCCCCTATACCTATGATGAGGGTACAATTGGAACAGAAGCCATGATCGATGTTGGGCGCTTGTTTTATTACGGTTGGTTTGTCTCAGGAAAAGTGGTACACTTGATTT
This sequence comes from Dermanyssus gallinae, assembly GCA_003439945.1. Lineage (NCBI taxonomy): Eukaryota > Metazoa > Arthropoda > Arachnida > Mesostigmata > Dermanyssidae > Dermanyssus > Dermanyssus gallinae. The sequence continues at coordinate 24,666 of QVRM01002364.1, forward strand.
TGAGATAAACCAGCCGTTGGCTAGTAGCTAACAAACTAACCGTTAGTTAACCTGAGTTGGACCAACTTCGTACAGTTAGTCTTTGATAGCATCCTCTACAGGAATGGCGACGCCAGTGCTTGTTGGCTTAGTAATTTTTGTTTTACGAAAACCCTCTTGTTGTGCGCGTTTGAGTGACGAATACTGGCAGTTGAAGTTTACTCCTAAAGGTATTAGGAATCAAATTTATTCGTCAACGGTGCAAAACGAAAATATAGTCGATGTACAGGTTTTTTATATAACTTGGCTATGTTAGCACTTTGGAATGAACAATTGTCTCCGCGCGGACGTGTGATCACGGGTGCTCTAACCCAGGGGTAGCCCAGTTCAACAACGTGCCCCGAACAGACGCTTTATTTTCTCGGTTAATGTCGAGTGACAGCCTCTGACGCAAGAATTTCTAGAGTTTCTTGAGGATGTTCTTGAGTCTCCCGTGGAAAGGTTCTACCAGCTTGAGCGTAAGGGGTCTGTGGCTCCTTTAGTCTCGAAAGCCAACGAACAAGATTCGCGTGGATAATCAACGCCAAAGTATTCTCTGCATTTGGTAGCTTCAGCTAACCTGGAAGCATGACCTGCTCGGTCCGCACCTGCACCGACCATCAGAGCGGCTACTGACTCGGTTACAATTTCGTCCCAAACAAGCATGCGGCCACGCTCCAATCATGTCAGAGTTAGACCGTCAAGTTTGTTTCCATCATCCTTGGTTAGACCCGGGAATTCTAGAACACCGGCAGATCTTAGTGCGCGACTAACGGTGTCATTTAAGGCGCTTGTCGGCCTGCACTCAAGGCGCATGACAGGCCATGATAGGCCAACGCGTCCACAAAATCCAAAAAACACTTGTTACTAAAACATATTTCTATTTTTTAAAGGAGAAAACGTATTAGTATGGTCGGCTTAATTGCGTCTGATCGCATATCACGTAGACCAAGGTAAAAAAGCAGATCGCTAAGGAAAATCAGTATCTTTCGTCTACTTGTGAGCATAACATGCAGCATCCAAAAATAAACTATCAGTAAATTGTACTTGTATGAACATTGCTATTGGATTGCGTAACTTCCGCCATCGACCCTGACGCTGGAATCGAACCCCCGACTTGCCGTAATACCACAGTTATGCTAATAAATAAAATCAACCTACAGAAAACAACACAGTAATAGCACAGACGCGATAATAATAATAAAATGACCATAGTAAAAAAAATATATATATATATCCCGCGATACGTACATCACAATTTGAATGGTTGTGAGACATGGACAATCAAATGGCGTATATGTTCTGAATTGGCGTGTCACTATAGTAAATATATCATAGAAATGCAAACAACCTATCAGAGAATGTAGCCTGTAAACTCACTCCTGAGAAGACTCCTCGGAGTGGTTTTACAGTAGCTAAAAACGTGAGATCAGAAACTAAAAAAAGGCAAAAAAAATCGCATAAAAAGCTGTTGTTTCGCGGTAACGAATCTGTGTCCTGATTCGCAATTTGCGCAGCGACGCTATTTGGTATATGGTAACGCACTGAATAGCCTAGGCGACGTGTGAGTTTAGCTGACTGTTCCTTTTCCACTGTGTAGTTTACTTATGACTTGCAATAGAGGAGACATACTTAGAAATTTAAACCACGGCGCAAGATGTTTAGTATCGTAATAAAAGTAATTCTTAAATAAAGCAATTCTGTGCATATACGCGCCGGCTACATACAATTCCTAGATACAGATCTTTACAAAACAAAATTTTGTAAATATAATTGCAGAGAAAAGCCGTGACGTTAACTGTTCATTATTTTTAATTTAATTGTATACGCTATGGTACGTACACAAAAACGTATTGCAGATGATATATATATATATATATATATATAATCGGAATAAACGTTTTATTTAGCGTTTCACAGTTATTTTTACAATGGATGATTTTTTATTCAATTTATATATATATATATATATATATATATATATAGAGAGAGAGAGAGGAAGAGAGGGATAGAGGGGGGGGGGCGAGGAAGCAACTTAATGCTGATACGCTATTCGCCTTGTATGAAAGCAAATCTGTTTCGGACGTCTCAAGAATCATCTGAGGCTGGCGAATCCCATTCTGCAGACGGCGGTAACCACCAGTCGATAGGTGGTATCGTGTAGTATGGTATGGCCCTTTAGTCGTGTCCTAAAGTATCATACCTATACGACAGCGAAGCTTTTGTAGTATGAGCTTACGTGCCTGCTGAACGGCACATCCCCCCCCCCCCCAAGGTCAAACGGGCTGCCCCATTCGCCTTATGGCAGCGTGACATGAGTGTTCTGGCCTGTGCAGATCCCGTGTGCAGGGGTAGGCAACAGTGTGCTTACGGCACATGCATATGGTAGCAGAGACAAACTTCGTCTAAACAACGAAACCGCGGCTGCTATAGCGGACAAACAAGCCACCCTAAGCCACCTCCAGATATGTACCCAAAGCAACAACAGCTTCACCACCACACCGCCCACCGACACTCCTCCACAAGCTCTGCAAGATGGCAACAACTCGACAGGGATTGATCCAGTGCGGTTCTGCCCATCGTCGGCTTATCCCGGCTGTCGGGATGTCTGAGCACCGGCGAGAACGGCGAGATTTTTTGACAAAAGACACAGCCTGTCGAAACTTATGTGCATGTCTACTCTCGTCCGTTATAGTTTGGGTTCGTGTTGGTCGCCTTCAGTGTCGTTGTTGGTGTTGTTGTTGTTTTTGCGGCTTTCGCGGCTGCTCCTCTTGTAGGTGTTATCGAAGGTGTTTGTTGTCGCTGTTGTTGTTGTTGTTTTTGTCGGTGCGTTATTGTTGCGGTTGATGTTTGGTGTTATTATCTTTGCTGATGTTTGTTACTGTAGCTATTATTATTATTATTATTACTATTATTATTATTATTATTATTATTATTATTATTATTATTAGAAGATGATGTTGAGTGGTCACCGACACTCAAGCAATAAGAATAACATAAGCAATATGGTAGATATTATATAAGTAATATATTGATAATTGTGATACATGTACACATTGATAGAATAAACCCTTGTTCAAAAAAAAATTATTATTATTATTGCTGGTGTTTGTTGTTGTTGTCATAACTGTTGTTGCTGATACCGAGGATGTCGCCAAGGTTGTTCGTTGCCCCTACGGGTAGCGGCACCGTCGGGCAGGATAGTCTGCTGATCAGGAAAGTCAGTGATCCATTAGGCCCATAGTATGCCTAATGGATCACTGACAGAAAGTATGCAATTCAAAATGGGTTAATGAAACCCAGCAAAAATTGAGCACACGCCTTTCCGCTAGTAGGACAGTTTGTTGTTATTATAATAAACGTTGTAGTAGTGGCTGTAAACAACTACTGCAACTACAACAACAACATGAAAGTTGTTGTTTTTACTGCTGTTGTTCTCGTTTTTGTGTTGATGTTGTTGCTGTTATCGTCGTTGTCCTTATTGCTTTTGTTGTTGCTATTTTCATTGTTGTTACTGTGAAGTTTTATATACTTGTGTTGATCTTGGTGCTGCAGCTATTCCATCTGCCAATGTTCTTCTGACAACAGCCTGTCTGGTTACTGCTTGCTTGCAAGCAATAGCCAGACAAGCTGCTTGATCGTTTGAAGGATTACTCTTGATGTTGCTGTAAACAATGAATAGCAGTACTTTTCTTCTAGATTTTGCTGTGTGTGTGGTCTTGTTACAGATAGTCAACCGTTGATGTTTGCTATCTAAAAATAATAAAAGTAATAAAACTTTGATTAGCTTCCTTTGCGGGCGGTGTTGGTTATGTGATTGTTATTATCGTCCGTATTGTGTGTGTCGTTTATAAACAATTTTGCTTGTTCTATTAGTGTATTTTATTAGTGGCATACTATCCAATTCTTCTAGAACTCGAATTATTGTTGTTCCTATTGATTTTGATCCTATTGTGTTGATCTTGTTCTCATAGCTATTGTTGATGCTGCCGTTGTTGTTGCTGTCGTTGTTGCTGCCGTGTTTTTGTCGGTGATTGTTGTTTGTATTTCTACTACCCCTGCTGTTGTTGTCATTGTTGCTGTCGTTATTTGTAGCGTTGTCGTCTTACTTGGTACAGCGTGTTGTTGCGGTATTGGCTCAAATCCTAAAATGAGATCTTGATACTGTTGTTCAGAGCTGAATGAATACGAGCGGGCTTTCTTTGAATACGAGTGACACTTTAAAGCCCGAGGTAGCTACTTTAAGACGATACAGAGGGTTATCGCGTCGCAGTCTACTCTCTAAGTTACAGGTATAGAACGAGGCAGGTCGATATAGACTACCCTCGTCCGTGCTTCTGTTCCTGGTGTTCCTGGTGTTGCTGTTGTGCTTATTGTTGTTGTCGTTATTGTTGTTATTGTTGCTACTATCATATACCGAAGTTTTCTACGACATCGATATTCTCTCTATCTTTCTCTTTTTCGCACTGCCTTGCTCTTGAATCGTTTGTTGTGACACTAGCGTGCTGGATGCAGAGAGATGAATCAGGGACACATGAAGGCTTGGCGGAACATCGTCGTCGTCGTCGGCGACTTCAATCGATCCCCTCGCACGCAAAAGGGATTTGTGAAGGATTTATTTCCACATACACGCGCATACACACATATATATATATATATATATATATATATATATATATATATATATATATATATATATATGCACGCACAAACTCCAAATCAAACGAGACCTAGAGACGGAGAGGAACGTCGACAGACGTAATAGTCCTCCTGCCGGTGTGACTGGTCGTATCGGTAGAACATATTGTTGTATTTATTTTTGCATGTGTCGCCACTCACCGCAGTTGCGGCCGCGCGCATTGTAAAGAAGCGGAGGTAGATAGACAGACAGGCAGGCAGGCAAGCAGGCCGGTAGCCAGCTAGGGCAGGGCAGGACAGGGCGGTACCGGGTGCAAGGCAATGCAATGCTCTGCACTGCAATGTACACGACAGCTTGACGCGCTGCCGCTCGACAAACTCGGGTACATCGGCGGTCCGAGGCGGCGTAGAGGCGATCTAGTCGAAGTCGTAGTAGTAGAGTCTAGCAGTAATAGTAGCAGTCGCAGAGTAGTTGTAGTAGAAGTAGTAATAGTGGTAGCAGTCATAGAGAACACGTAGTAGCAGTAGACAATCTCTAGCTATCTATGTACAAGCGTGCTGCGATGGTGGTGGCCAGTGGACAGAGAGAGAGAGAGATATATAGAGCGAGAGAGAGAGAGAAAGCGAAAAAGACACAGGGAGAAGATATGGACTGGAAGGATAGATGGCGACAGAGATGAACGACAAATATGCTCGAGTCGATATGGCGTCGTCGATATCCCGAAGCCGCGATCTGATCCCGAGCTAGTGGTGCTGATGCTGCCCGCAACGACAACGACGACGACGACGACAAACCGCGACGAAGCTCGTGGCGCGAGTGTGAAAGAGAACTGGCCCACTTCGTTCAAAATTGGGCGGGACGAAATAGGACAAGATCGGAGGTTTGGGCCGAGCGAGCGGCTAACCGCAACAACTTCGGGCCGACGCGCCCTCCGTCTGATGGGATTTAGAGCTCTGAAGCTGTTGCAATTCACCGCTGTCGCCGACGAAGCCGCTGCTGCTGCTGCTGCTGCTCAGCAAGGCGGGCAACGCCTTGATGAGGAGCGGTTGGTCGTGGTATTTTCCTCCTTGGGACTCCTTTTTCTCCCGCCTAGCTCGTTCACCGCCACCTCTTCGTGTACCCCTCCTGCTTGTTGCTAGTGTCGTGTCTCTGAGAGTGATTGGATGAACGTCGAAATCCCCGCACAACAACAGCTATAGCAGCAGCAGCAGCAACAATGACAGCAACAACTACACCAGCAGCCGCAGCAGCAACAATAACAACAACAACACGTACAGAAGGATAAGCAAAAAACTAACCACAACAATCATAGCGCTAGCAAACCCGTGCCCCCGAGGGGTACGGCCTCTACCCGCAGCATCAGCAGCGTCATGATTATCACCAGATAGACAGACCTCAAGACTTATCAACTTAATTTGTGTTTGTCACCGTCATACTTCTGTTCTTGCAACACAGCCGATTTGCGTCCCCGTGCGTTTGCCACGCCGCAGGCCGAGGGCACGTCCATCGATACCGGCCACATCATTACAAACATAGTATTAATCGTCACCATAATCAGTTAATCAATGAGCCGGGGCCTCTACTAGCTTCTCAGTTCTTCCTGTATATCGATTATTTTGATATATATATATATATATATCTAGTCACTTAGAAGAAAGTGCTTTCTTAATTCAAACTTTCCTAACGCTTTATGGCATAAACATATAAAACGGTTAGCTTTGAACAGACACTTTTGTGAGTTTTGACTTCATTAATTGCCAACGTGGCTTCTTATCGGAGCTGCATCTTACAATGTTTGAGTTCTCAGAAAAATAATAATAGATGATCTCACAAAAATAATAATAGATGATCTCACAGAAATAAAGATAGATAAAAGAAACATAGATTAGTGAGTAGTGTTGTACCTACTTTGTCAGCTAAACAAGCTCTGCACTTTGCTTTGCGACCTGAGACTGACCGGATATGACCGGAATAGAAATATTTTGTCGCAAAAAAAGCAACAAAAAATGTTACTAACATAAACAAAATGAAACAGGTTTCTTTTTAATTTATTTGTTCTTTGTTTGCTCTAAACGTTTTCAAAACGTATTCGTTAAAGCAGCCACACTACTTCAAAAAAATGAGTGGAAAACAGATGCACCTTTACCATAAATAAAATAGTGCATGATTATTTCAAATATATCAAATGAAAGTATGCGGATACATAAAACCATCTACTTTCAAAATCTACGTCACACGCCACTCAAAGACGATCTGAAAATCTACAATCTTTTCGAATCGAGACAGAATTTTGCGAGACCTTGGGCACATAAAGAGACAATAGAGCACATTATCGTGCATCTGAAGTTAGACGAAGAAGCTTTGGAGACTGACCAAGAACGAAGTGCACTCTTTCTATATCTATCTCTCTCTCTCCATATATATATATATATATATATATATATATATATATATATTAAAAGTTATTTTGCATGTTACATGTACTACCACCACCTAAGCTTGGACTCTGTAGCTGGATTCACGAGTTAAGAGTATCGCACATATGTTTGAAACAATGCCTATAATATTTTTCTCACATGTATATGTCTTACAGTATAATTGTATTATGCGTATAGTGCTATAAACGTTTATAATATCAACAATATTGATACACTGTTCATACTGTGATATTACAACGCGGTTGTTAAAATATTGTTTTCATTATGTCCTCAAATTGTTACACAATTGGGTCTGTGAATAAACGCATGTTATCTGCAGGCTGCCCAGCAGTCAAGCCTCGAAGGGAGCTGGTTAGATGCCAAGATCAAGATGAAGCTGTGCAGTAGATTTATAAGTGTTATTGTAAATACTCTTAGGTTCTGTAAAGCTTAGATCCTAACAACTACATGTAGACTCATGTTATATTATTTTTCATAGAGCGTGCATATGACGCAACGTAAAAAGCGTAAAAGATATGACATAACTACTACAAACATCACCCGCAGTATAAAAGTAGAGGGAATCGTTTTAATTGACTCTGGATCTTTTTTTTAATAAGTGTTTGCTAATTCTTAATGGCTTTCGTCCTGTTCGCTGGGAGTCACACCTTGACCGAATGATTAGAAACTTTGGCATATATTGCTTGCGACAATGCCGATTCTAAGGATGAAATCATCATTCACATTTGTTCACTCTTGACAGGTAGCCATCATTAGTTCCAGGTATAAATAATTACCTGCTAATTATAGAATAGGCAATCCCAAAGAGCGATGCTATGTTGAATAATAAGCTACGCGTACTAGTCATGTGGTATCTAAAAAATGTAAAACAGGACTACCTTACATTTCCAAATGAGCAGAAAAGCCAATAATTTATATCTTTGTGTTACAGAACTTCGTTGACATTTCTCAGTATACTATTGGGACACGGAAACGGATTGTCTGCAGAAAAATGACTTCATAAGCCAAAGATGAAGCCAAACGGAAGACAAACGCATACATTATAAAAGACTGAAAATTAACACGTACATTTACGCAAGAGTATAATATGAATTGCTGGATAAATTTGTATTAGCCGCTGCACGCAATTTTGAGCGTATTTTCAAAGTCATTACATCAACTATTTTTGTAATGTTTGCGCTTGTGATCCAACATCGGCTTTCTAGTAAACTTTATTGTTCTCCCTCCATATGTGTAGTTATATTTATATACTTTGATATATTTGTTAATTGTTCATATATTTTTATACAGCCGATCTCAGTGGAGGTGCGTCGGAAATGGAGACGGATATGCAACACTAGGGTGTAAGCCAAAAAGGGCGTTGTAAAGTGCGACCAACGCAACGAGACGTTTACACGGGTAGTGTGGCATCTTAGCGTAAGCAACGTATAACGCATCTATCCGAAGATAGATCATTTTTTGTTGAATTCAATCAAATTTACAACAATATTTTTAAGGGAACCGCTTGGGCTCATCTTCGATGAAAAATTGAGATGTTTCTGTGCTCTATGTGTCTTTTCTGTCACTCAATTTGGTTACCCAGTACCCAGCGCTCCTTGCAAACGCTGTTCGGCGCCCGCTCCGTTTCGTTTCAGCTTGTTCTCTCTTCTTACGACGCTCTCCATCGGGTTCATCTTTTGGTCCCATCTGCTTTCGTCGTGCAGCATGGCGGCTACTAGATTTGTCACTGCCGTGTCCGAAGACGTAAGGCAGCCACCACCGGTGATCCCAGCGTCTTCTAGTGCTGTAGAGAGGAAAATAGTGTAAGTAATATCATCCACCTCGCCGGTTCCGCTGATGGGTGACGCTTTTGTGTTCTCTGTTAAACTAATTTGTAGATTAAATAACATGAACTAATTTCAGGAATGACCTGGCGTGTTCGCGCTTCTGGAGCGCCCCAGTGGTACGTCATGATCTACAGTAGGTGCCCCAGGCCTTGTGAGACGCCGTGTCGAACATATTTGTTTCCGTGAACCACTGTCCGGCTGCTGAAATAAGAGATTATGACTCTCTGCAGGTACGGGGAGACGTTCCTCTTGACCACGATATCCAGGATTACTTATATACGCCCAAAAGGACGACCGTGCAAAACTCTTTCGTCCACTGCTTTTTCCTTTTTTGCCTTTCGACCTCCTGAAGGACCATAACGATGGCAATTTCCGTCGAGCGCCTTTATCGGAGACCGAGTTGTTGGTACGAAAACGCCCCACTCTTCTCTAACGGAGAAAATCACTAAGAACCCTGCTTCTAACGATCTCACTGATGACACTATTCGTTTCAATTTCCTTGACTGTAAGATATAAAACAGTAAATCCGCTATATCTGTATGGGTCAACACAGAGGGTGCGGCCAGAAGCCTGACGCAGCTTCCTGCAATAGGGTCGATACCAGTCACAGTGACCTCCCCGGCTCTAGCGTCATTCAAGGCGATAATTCAAGCCGTCGGAATCGCATTAACGACGACGCAGTACGCGAGAAGCTAGTAGGTTGTGGTGTGGTGCACGCTCGATGCTTACTCCGCATAGGTCACGCTGGTAAGATCTCACTTAGTTAGGTCTGTCTTCCAGGGGTACAAAGCCAATTCCGCCGTTTTGAAGCCCGATCAGCCGAAGTTATGTTACAGTTATTAACAGGTGGGGCATCTAGCGTGCGGGTGCATTTCTCGCAAGGCCTGCAAGAAATGTTAGGGTTGTGATCACCTACGTTTAGTTGCACGAAACAGTCAAGGTGTGTAAATGTAGTGACTCCTATGCAGCCGAATCGTCTTTCTATCCGCGTGTGGCTTACCTCAGTGAGCAGAACGGGATTATCATGAAGGCTAGAGTTCTTCAATAAGTTAAGGTAACGTGTTCGTCTGCGTATATTACCGAGAGACCTGATGTCACAACTAATGTCTGCCCCGCAGAAAAGCATCTCCCCATAGCTGCCCCTTCGTAACCCGCGACCTTTACCGAAGCCCAAATGAAAGCGAACCAACACAATCACCCAAAATCAACACAGCAGGCTATTGGATTGTATTTGTTATTCTTTTTCTCAAGTGAGAATGATATTTTCCTGATTAAAATTGTCACTCACGGGCGATGATGATGCTGATAAGTGGCCAGGATATATGCTTGGAGTAGGATTTTTTAAATACCATGACCTCGCGTTGTAGATCCTCGAACCCACATTGAGAGGCAACATTGAGTTGCTTGTGGTTGTGATAGAGAGAGAGAAGAACAATCTGAAGTCCTTAAGCTCGGTCGCGGCCCATTTCTAAACTTACCACGAAAAGAAAGGTTTGTAACAAGTCGTCGCAGAGAGACATTTGATGCACCATAACGCCATATAATGATAACTCAAACAAAAGTGATGCCGCACATGCTTCACAAGTTTTAGATGACCCCAACACGGCTACATGTTCTTTATGTAAAAGCGTCTTTACGAAGAGAAGTCTGGTCAGACATACGATATATGTATATAGGCCAGGCACGCCGATGCCCACAACGGGCTATCCACGACCCACCGGGCTATCCACGACCCACCGGGCTGCTGTTCAAAAAATTAATGTTAACATTGTAATCGTCGATATCCAGGCAAATATGCGTCACGCCAAACAGTTACGCATTTTACTTAAATATATGCGGTCTACTGTTGCGGAGGAACTTACCAAGGCCTTTTTAAGTGTCGCCAGGAACACCGACTTCCACGCCTGGCACCATCTGTACTTCTTAGCTCAGGTCGGGCTGCGACTTTCTTAAGTCTTAGGCACCCTTACTGTTTCACGCGACAAACGCCCCATGTGATTAGCGGCCTGGCTCTGAACTCAGTCAAATGTGGATACATGTCACTAAGAAGTCGAGCCATTAGATTTTACGAACTTCCTCGGCCTACTTCTTAGCTGTCGCGTAGTGGGCAAGGCTGACATGTATGTAGCTGCTAAGAGTGCTGCCTTAACGCTGCATGCAGCCTGTTCTCATTGTCTGAGCTCTTACAGACATTTAATAGCCTTCGCTTAGACGCATTGGAGGACATATTAAATCTTAGGCTGACCGCTGTGACATTCAACAAGGAAATGCAGAATCTGTTTGGGCATATTGTTGAATTGGGCTAACCGTGGGTCAGATAAATTGTGAATCAGATATATATATATATATATATATATATATATATATATATATATATATATATATATATATATATATATATACATGTAAAATAATAATAATGTAATATAAATAATATAATAGACGATTACGTTCCAGTGGTTATACAGACATATATTTCCTTTTCGTTTCTGCTTTGTATGTTATATGTATCGTATCGCACAGCCAATAGTGTCTATAGCGGCAATACACTTCTGTCCAGAGCAAAATGCTACTGCAGCTTAGTCTCGGCTAATCTAAAAAAATTCTCACTCATCTCAGGCAAGCGAAATGGCTTTCAACAAGCGGAGACATGGTTGTAGCATTTGTCGCCGCCTTAGAGGCGAGAGAGAGAGAGAGAGAGGGGGAGATACGTAGGTTAGGCTACCTAAATAAACTTGCGTATACCTGTTGGCTTATAAGTATCAGCAGAGCGGCGCCTGCCCGGGGT
>QVRM01002365.1:0-22500 GCA_003439945.1 Dermanyssus gallinae
ATGATTACCACTAACTATGGAAGAGTCGACGTTGCAAAACTAGGCAATACATGGATTACGTGAGAAGCTATTGCACGAAACGATTTCACAGCATAAGTATCGAGCGCAAATACAAAACTGATGTAGAAAAAGCTACAAATGTGTATAGACCGCCTGGTATATATAGCAAAGTTCAAAGTGATGTATGTCTAATGTTCGCGTCGTCGACACGCCCCTTCCAAATGTAAGAACACGAAACGACTCGTTTTTTTCGTTTTTGTTCTATTTTTAATTTGACGCATTTGATTTTTCCCGTTTGTTCTGAGCAAACGGACGACGGGCAAGTCTCTCCTAAATTGCCCCAATTTAGATTCAGACAAATGTAAATCATGTCGCGCCCTCTTCTCCTTCGCCTTCGCTCATGCCCGTCACCGAACACCCTGCTCGACCCTGCTCTAAATTCGACGGCCGACATACCAGTAATTCGGCAGATTAAAAGGCTACCTGTATACAATTTTCCCTTTCTCTCTCGACATATATATATATATATATATATATATATATAGCCAAAAAGTACTCAACGAAATTTAACAATGTGAAACTTGGCTCTTGGCTGGCACAGCAGACCGTCTGATCACGTTGACCACAATACTTCCGTAGCACGGGCTGAAGTGAACATAGGCCACCGAATGTAATGGCTTCAGTAAAGCCAGATTGATTTAACGATTTTATTGGCTCTGTACCGTTATTCAAAGGCACATTTGATCGCTCGTGACCATCCCACTGCAGAAAGCACGTATTTTTTTCTGAAAATACTTTTTGTTAGAGTATTTTCAAGCAGCTAAGCTCAAACAAATAATACTCTTCTAAGTGTTCACATACGAGGTGTGTTCAAAAAGTATCGCGACTTTTGTGTTTTTTCAAAAATTATTCATTTATTCATGAATATCTATTTTGTCCCCTTCAAAGTAATCCCCATGATATATTATACACTTGTGCCAACGGTTTTTCCAATCTTCGAAGCACTTCAAAAAACAATTTTTTTTATCTTGTTCAGCTCCTCCTTCGATGCCGTCTTTATCTCGTCAAGCGTAGCGTAACGTCGTCCTTTCATGGGCCTCTTCAATTTAGGGAACAAGAAAAAGTCACAGGGGGCCAGATCTGGGGAATACGGTGGCTGCGGCATCATTAGTGTGTTGTTTTTGGCCAAAAACTCGCGCACAAGCAACGATGTGTGAGCAGGGGCGTTATCGTGGTGCAAAAGCCAATTTTTGTTCTTCCACAAATCCGGGCGTTTCTGGCGGATTGCTTCGCGCAAATTGCGCATAACTTGCAGGTAATATTCCTTATTGACCGTTCTACCCTGTGGCAAGAACTCATGATGCACCACGCCCCTGCAATCGAAAAAAACTGTCAGCAAAACTTTCACATTCGACCGAACTTGGCGCGCTTTTTTCGGTCTTGGTTCGTGCGGCAGCTTCCATTGAGATGATTGAGCTTTGGTTTCCACGTCATAACCATAAACCCACGATTCGCCACCAGTTATGACCCTCTGGAGCAAATTTGGGTCGTCGCGGACAGAGTCCAACATCTCATTAGCAATGTTCATGCGATGCTGTTTTTGGTCGCAATTGAGCAATTTGGTACGAATTTCGCGGCGACCCGTCTCATGCCCAAATCATTGATAAAAATCGAATGGCACGAGCCAATCGATATGTTTAGGTCCTCAGCAACTTCTCTAACGGTGATTCGACGATTGGCCAATACCATTTTCTCCACTTCATTAATTTTTTCGTCTGTTGTTGAAGTGCTCGGGCGTCCGGCACGCTCTTCGTCGTTCACATCTTCTCGGCCTTCTGAGAACATTTTGTAACACCGATAAACGTTGCTTCGGTCCAAGGTAGCTTCTCCGTATGCCACAGTCAACATTCGGAATGCATCCGCGCACTTAATTTCGTTTTTCACACAAAATTTGATACAGGTTCTTTGATCCATTTTTTTGAATAGGTAAAAATCGAAGACGATCCAAAACACGTGCAAGCAAAGCAGCTGTCAACAATTTAGTGAACATTCAAAATGGCCGAGCTTGTCGGCATAAGTGAGAGACATAAGTACCAACATAACGCCACAAAAAATCGAAATTCGAATATACGTAACCCGCGAAAATTCAAAAGTCGCGATACTTTTTGAACACACCTCGTATATGACAGTGTAGAAAGCACACAGTTTATCGACCGCGCTAAACCTTATAAAAACAGTCATTCAGCCACGAAACGCCGGATATTTGTGTCAATCAAAACGCTCAATTGGTGGAATGAGGTAATATTTTAATCGCGTTTTAATGAAGTTATATTTAAACAGACACAAAAATAAATGTGGGCAATTAAAGGTGTCTTGAATTTTTTTAACGCGATGATGGAGCCAATCGAGAAAAAGAAAAATATAATATATGTGTATATATATATATATATATAGTGTGTTATACATAAACCCAAATACCGCTTTTCACCACACTAACTTCACATTCATCACTCAAGGAAATTTAAACTACGTGGCAAAGCCTCTACGCGTTTTTGTACGTTTGGGCTCAAATGTGTCAATAAGAGGCTTACTTCACAAACACTACGGTATTTAATTTTTCCAGAACAGATTCCTAAAAAGGCTCTGTAAAAGATATCGAGCCGAAAGCTGTAAACCGTCTTTTACTGTCAAATTTATTTAGCAAAGACGCACCATAGCATGCATATAAGCGCTGGTCTTATTGACCGCTTTTTTGATATGACAAAAAACAATCGTAGAAGCCAAATATTGCTTTTACGAAAATGCATCTCACTGCTTCCCAGGCTTCTCCCACCCTTTATTCGGAAAACGAAGGCGTTTTCTATTATATTCTAAATATAGAGAGTATCTACATATTTGGGTTCTGCACAGTAAGTACACGCCTAATTGTGTTGCCTATTCGGGAAGCCAAGTTAGGCTAAATCGTGGCTCCGTCTCATCAATCAGCGCGTTATGATATTGTCTCGAATTCTATCCGGAAAAATCGGCATCGTCAAACAAACGGGTAGCGGTTATGGCTAGATGCCTGCGATGATATCTGCTAGTTCAATAAGTAGTCCGTAAGTAGGGAGAAGATTGTCTGGCGACTGTCTGTCTGTCTGACCTCGCCGTTTTTCCAGAACCACTATCGGCGAGAACTTGCTGCCGTTGAGGGTAGCATCGGTGTTGCCTGGCATTCAAAGAAACCGTATCACGAGGAGCAATCGCACACATTCTTGATGCACTTATGGAGTATAGAGAACTGCTGTGTCATCGTTCTCAACGGCCGTGGGTTAATAATGGGGCTATTTTTCAAGTATTTTCTAAACGTAGCGCAAAAAGCATTTAGGGTCGCACACGCGGTTAGGACGCAACCTCTCTAGAGAGCAATTCGCCTCGTTGCGAGGCACGTCACAGTTCACGGGGGAGACGCCAATAATCGGATGTGAGTAGATATTTCATCCAGGGGTTTGAAGAGGAGCAAATGTATTAGCCTCAGCTTCAACTGAGTCGCATCAGTAAAAGGAAGCTTCGCCCTTCAATTGCCATAAAAGCGGTGGCGATCTCGTCATAGTTCGTTTTGAA
The DNA here is from genome assembly GCA_003439945.1 of Dermanyssus gallinae. Taxonomy (NCBI): domain Eukaryota; kingdom Metazoa; phylum Arthropoda; class Arachnida; order Mesostigmata; family Dermanyssidae; genus Dermanyssus; species Dermanyssus gallinae. Next base: position 3,604 of record QVRM01002365.1, read on the forward strand.
ATCGTTAACTAGAAACCAAACATCTTTGCTAAAGATACCCTTAAACGAATCGCTGTCGCGGGGTCGAGGGTAATCGATTTGATCGGCCATGTCCTACCACATACAATATATAATCTATTAGCAGTTCAGTTCGATAAAGAGGAAGGTTCTTCTCCATGGCCTCATCTTCGATCGGAATCCTAAAGCCAAGAACCACATAAAAACCTGCTCTAATAATTAATACTATCTCTTTTTGGACTGTAATATATGTCCATCGTACATGATACCCTCAGTCTTAACTGCGCGTTCACATGTATACGTATCCTCCTGTGTGCAATTTCTGACATCTAGAGAGTACGTGCTAGACCCAGTAGTGCATTCAGCGTGAGTCGACCATGAAAGTCATGTATCCTTTCATTAAGCGAACAATTTAATTATGTACGTTAGAACGATGGGAAAAGGTTGTGGAAGTGGGGAAAGGGACGAAAGATGCCAAGCCAATTAGCCTCATCACCTCGAACTAGAAATGCTCGGTGCTCATAATTTAACACCAGCGCTCGCATCACCGGAGGCAGCTGCTTCTTGTCATCTACGGGTAGTTTCTCAAAACTACCATTCCACTCTGTATATGTATATATATATATATATATATATATATATATATATATATATATTTATATATATATATATATATATACAGGGTGTCCCAACAAGAGCGGGAAATTTCAAGTTGGCGCCATTTCTGCCGCTGTGCGTTGACAGTCAACTCCTTTATTTGTTAGTCAGTTCCTCTCCTTCAGCAGTTTGATGGCAGGCGGTCCGCAATTGTTAAAAACGGAGTGCGATTCAACATCACAACGTATTCTCATCACATTACCATTAGACATTATTTCTGGGTAATGTGTGCCGCAATGTGATTCGCAAATTGCGTCTTATATGTAGACAACGTGCACTCTAATTGCATTAACTGCAAAGGGAATAACAAACAAAAAAATTGCTAGGTCGATTATGAATGCCAAACAATCGACACATGCTCGCCCAGGTCGTTCGAAGAGAAAACATCATGTCTGTTCACCGGAATGAGTCCGGTGAACATCCATTCGGCATCGTACTCACGAATGCAACATTTCAAGAAGCATTAAGCAGTGTATGTTCACAAACATTTTGCGTCTTTATGCTGACAAAATCAGCTGACTCAACATCTCCAGCCTACAGACCATGCGCAGCGAAGCGAGTTCCTCAATTTGCGCGCAATTGAGCAACAACAAGTGAACGGTGAGGTTTTCAATAAAGTCATCTTCGGTGATCGCTGACAAAAACCTACTTGAGTTTCATGGGAACAAAGTGCATCCCAAATGTCAATCAATATTTGGTATGGACTTTGGCTGGAGGCATTATCGGACCATCATTTTTCTTCGAAGACGCTGGCGGGAATGCATAAACAGTCTATTGAGAGCGGTATCGAGGCATGATACCCAGCTTTTGTCCCTTAATTGAATTGTGTAGAACTCAAAAGCATGTGGGTCCGACAGAAAGATGCCACTTTCCACATATCGCACGAAACAATCGCGCCACTACACGAGGTGTTTCCTGGTCATGTAAAATTCCATTTGGGCGACCGGGGCAACCACGACCATCTAAGCCTTGAGAGAAAGGATTAGTCGCAGCATTACTAAGATGCACAAGTATGCCAATCATGATTAATACTCTCGTTCAAAGAAGGCAAACGAGAGTTCCAGTAGCGCCGAGGGGGCATTGTCCAGATGCTACTGCATACATAATCACACCTATTTACTTTATGAATAAATAAAGATTACGGTATTACATTATAGTTTCTGCTCTTGTTAGGACACCTTATGTATATTTTTATAATATTTAACATAATGGCGCTCTCGTGCAACGAGTATATAATAACCTATTATAGAAAAAAGCATTATGAATATATATATATAAGGTTTCGTTGAACGGTTTACTGTATGCATATAAACTTAAGTGAACTTTAGTTATAGAAATGGGCTACACAAAGGATACCTTCTTAGAATATCTCCTACTAAGCGTCGTGTGCTAGAATGAAAGGCGCGTCTGTTAGTACCGGTAAAACGTTTATGTATATATATATAAGGAGAGAAAGAAATAACTAACACCGGTAAAACGTTTATATATATATATATATATATATATATATATATATATATATATATATATAGGGAGAGAAAGAAATAACTAACACATATAAATACGCGTATATTACACAGAAAGCTCAGGATCCAATCGTAATTCCGAGGACATAGGCGTCGGACACCTGCGGCAAACTCATATGCACTTGATGGTGCCCCGGGCTCAAATCGTCGACCGTCGAATCTCGTCCGGCATCCGTCTACCCGCTGTCATCATCACTGTTGTTATCAGCACCACCGCCGCCGCCGCCGCTGCTCGCCGGAATTTGAGTGGCTCTTCATCTGTCTGTCTTCCATTGCGAAGCACGCGGCATTCGCTGCATTCACAGCTCGACGAAGTGCCGTAGTGGCTGTCAGCATCCAAGTCAATCGTAGCAACAATAATAGCAATAATAATGATACAAATAATAATAATAATAATAATAGCTAGTGGTCATAAGTTGCAGCTCGAGTACCCATACATGCCCAACTGTCGTTTACTGCATGCATATAATGCCTCTACGCCGCCCTCCCCCCCCCCCCTCTTGAGAATCGGACGCTCGCTAGCGCGGGCGGGGAACAGTCAACGATGGGACGCGAAGCGGGTCAACGCGGGAATGTGTTGTCGTTAATCGCTCGATTGGGTCCCATTCAACGCTTTGCATTGGCTTGGATGCGGCTGAGGCGGCAGCAGCACCAGCGGCAGCAGCAGCTTAGATTCATCTTGCTAGCTAAAACCCTTGAGTAGGTGGCGAGATTCGCCACACGAATCAACAAAGGGCTTCATGTTTCGCTCGAAACTGACCACAACTGTCCCTACTATCGACTATCTATGATTACTACGACTACAACTCTTCCCTCCCGCATCCCGAGCAAAAGGTAATGCCTCTTTCACGCTTGTTGACATAGGGAAGGGAAGACGGATTAGAGTGTGGTGGAAGGCGAGAAAGAGAGAGAGAGCGACAGAGAGAAAGGAGAAGAACGAATCGGGATATTTAGAATAGGGAGAATGAAGAACACGATGGAATCGCTGCGTCCCTGTGGGGGGACGGGTAAAACCGGAGCCTGCCAACAGAGCACCCACTGCATTGACTGGCAGTCTAGTACGCTGTACCTACGGATCGAGAAATAAAAATGGGGAACGGACTTTTATCCTCGCAAAGTGCTGAACTCGGTAGTGGTACACACAATAAGCAGGCGTGCATACGCTTTAATATAGGTATATATATATATAAAGAGGTTTGGCAGCCCAGCATCAAAGAGGCAGAATTTGGAGGTTCATATAGAATCCGGGCGGAATGGGTCAACGCCAGCTGTTCTCCGTCGTCGACCGGGTTCGACACACCCTAAAACTATTGGCGGTTGTCCCGCACGACTCCTGAAATGCCATAAGAATAGTACTAATAATAATAATAAAATTTGGGGACCAAGGGACCCGGAGACGAAGGGTCGGGGGGGGGGGGGGGAGAAACGTGGCGGTCAATATATTTCTGCAAACCACAGTAGCGGTACAAAGTATCACCGCAGTGTCGTTAACCAGTAGAAGCGGTTGCGCAAGCACCCGCCCGATCTCCTCCGCACGTATATCAGTCCTCATTTCGAGTCTTCTTCATGTACTAGATGTCGATTGTGACTCAGCGACCCGCCATTGGGCCAACATTGGGCTTCCTGGCCGGCGCCAGCGCTGGATCTTGTGGCCTGTTTCGTGCGGTCGGCGCCGCTGCCGTCACACTTCCTTCGGCCGTGGACAAACAAGACAGGCGCGTTTGCAGGGAGGGCGGGTATCTATCCATCTGCGCGTGTCCCCGCGCAGGAAGGACCCCGTTGAAATGCACGCTGCTCCCGAATTCATCGCCGCCAGTGTAATACCACCCAGCCCGCGCGCGCTCTCACTAGTATAAACATTCGCACACAGACGCGCTCAGCCACCCCCACAGCACCACGCATCGTCATACCCAGCCGGCCTAGGTTTAGGCGGGCAGCGTGGATGTTTGAACATGAAAACGACAACGCCGATGGCTACGCTACGGCCGTGTTCTGCCAATTAGATCGGGATGACGAGATCGCCTACCACGTCGCATATGCCTTCTCCCCCTTCCCCCCCCCCCACCCTCCCGTCTTTCATGAAAACATGGTGGAAAAGAGGGAAGGAGCTTGGTAGGACTGGAGGGAGACATATGCATACGACCCTTGGACGAAAAGAGAGAGGTTTACGAAGAAGAGGAAAAAGAAATCAACTTGTTTCTTCAATAGAGCGTCAAATAGGTATCTAGATACGATACGACGACTAGGAAAAGGAGGAGGATGTACTGGAGGAACAAGTGAAGAAACATGGCAGCAGTAGAAGTAATCTGAGACCTAACACCAGGGATATGGAGTAGTTGGGTGATAGGCAGTTTACGAAAAGAATGAGATTAAAGCAAATATATATATATACATATATTGCGAGCCAGTAGATGAGAGAAATAAAGAGGGTCAGCGACGGAAAGAAACGAGCAGGAATTATAAGTGACATAGAAAGAGAAAGAGAGAAGTGATATACAGCGGTCGAAGGCAAAATTTTAAAGCGATATAAAAGGGAAAACCAATATCGAACGGTAAGCCTTAGGGGTAAGCTCCCGTTGCCCCTATCCAGGGTGGCGAATCCAGGGAAGGGGGAGTATTTGCCAGCGGTACTCCTCCGCCAATTGAACGTCGCTATATTGTTGCTGCTGCAGCGGCTGCTGCCGCTTCTGATGCTGTACAACAGGAGACACACGCAGAGACTTGGATGACGAGTTCAGCCGTGTCGCTTCTTCGCCTAGGTGAATTGCTGTACCACTTGCTAGGCTTGACCAACCAAGGCCGGAGGGTCATCTTCTCAGAGCTCCACTCACCACTATCGTCTACCACCAGTTCATCCGCCGCTGCTGCTGCTGCCGCTGTGATGGATCAAGACTATACAGGAGAGCGCTAACGCCTCAAGACAGCGCCTCGAGCGTACCCGGCTGAGGTAGCGGCCACAACAGCGACGCAGAAGAGACACCGATGGTGTACTACTACACCTACGATTACTACTACAACTACTACTACGTACAACGCGTGCCAATGCGCTCTGCCCGGGATCTCGGAGCGGATCGCACATGATGGCGGCGCAAGACCAACGACGAAGCCCTTACGCATGCCGGCCAGCCAACTACACACACAAATGCATATATATATATATATATATACACAAATGTATATATATATATAGATACTTGAGGTCAGAGAAGAACACAAGAAAATGGGTAGAGCGGGGGGAGGGCTAGATAGAAAAAGAGTGGAAAGAGAAACCAGCAAAGGGGGGACGGGGAGAGCACAATGATGTACAAGTAACTGTAATAGTCGAAATCGTCGTCGTCGTCGTAGAAACGGCAGCAGCAAGAGGAAAACGTTGAGGGAGGAGAAACCAGACGAAGAATAAGCAGAATAAGAAGAAAAAGAAGAAGGAGAAGAAGAAAAGAGGGAACTCGATGATGCTGAGAGCAGGTTTGCGGCTACAAGTGCAAACAAAGTGCTGCTGGCTATGCATGACGAAACCGAGCCGGGCGTTTGGGCGTCAAGTCCCGGCCCCGGCCCCACGCGTTGCCGTACCACGGTACCGCGGTAATGTGTCTGTGTCTTTGCCCGCCGTCCATGGTGAGCGTTTGGACTATGGACACCATGGACGGCGGGCAAGCTACCCCCAACGCGCTCAAGCAGCTAGACAGCTAGTCGACGTCCTGCGTTCGCTAGCGGCGGCGGCGGCACCATTACTTCACCTCGTTGCTTCCTGCTCCCTGCTCCAAACACCTCAGACACCTCACTCAGGCACAGTCACTCAGGGCAATCACCTAGTCACTCACTGGCTCGCTGGCTGACTGTCTGTCTGTCCGTCCGTCCGTTTGTCTGTCTGACTGGCCAGCCTGCATGCTTGCTGCTTGCTTACTCACCCACTGCATCGGTTTATTAGTATCCCGCAGTGCAAACAGAACAACAGCGGAATGGACAAGAGGGTGGATATATTACTGCTTCTGTCGCCGTTGGCCGCCGCTGCTGCTGCTGCAGCTACCGTTTCTACTATTACTGCCACTGCTATTGCTACCACTACCAAGCTGACGGCGACCCCAACAACAACAACAACACCGACAACAACCACAGCAACAACAACGACGACAACAACAACGACAACGACATTGGCGAAAGGCAGTGGCGGTAGCAGCAGCAGCAACCTTGCAGCAAGGCAATATGACAGCAGGACTACAGTAGTAGTAGAAGTAGTAGTAGTCGTTGTATATAGTGTAGTGATAATCGTGATCGCATGACGCACGAGAGCAGAACAGCTTGTGGACAACAATACTCTTCTCCCTCTTCCCTCTCCCTCTTCCTTTCTTCACTCTCACACACACTACACTCTCTCTCTCTCTCGTCTTATTTTGCTCTGGTTCTCTGGCTCTCTTTCTCCGGCCTCCTCTTCGTTCGGCCACCTGGCCTTCACCTTCGTCGTGTTGTGTGCGGTCGGTCGCGTTCTTCCTATAGCGGTCAGTCATTTCGAGACCTCGGCGTCGTCCTTCTCTCGAAGCCCGACTAGCAGGCGTAGCAGTCGTAGCAAATCTCACCCCTCTGGTGACAGGACAGGGCAGGGCACTCGTTTGCCTTTGTGAAGTGGTAGCCCTCCTTCGAGTAAGCTCAGCAAGGCAAGCTCATTGTTTCTCATCTCTCTCACTTTCTCTCTGTCTGTTTCTGGCAACTTCTCTCCTTTTTCTTCTTCTTCTTCTTCTCCTTCTTCTTGTTTTTGCTTCTCGATTTCGCCTGATTTTTCTCTCACTTACCGAATAGTCAAATACACGCGCATAGAGGTGCTCACACACACAGAGACAAATACAAATCTTCACAAAGACACGCATGCATGCACAGATACGCACACTGGCACAGCCGCTGCCCAACCGCCCGGCATATTCCCCGGTTTCCCAACTCTAACCGAGAGAGAGAGAGAGAGAGAAATGGCAAGGTGCGAGGCGTCTGTCCACCAGCAGCATCCGTAGTACAATATAGGTAAGCTAGCCGCTGGTCACTCTGTAGTCTCTGCCGCAGTAGCTGCAGCAGCAATATAGCAAGTAAGTAGTCGTCGTACTAGGGGGTAGTTGAGTCGAAGCAGAAGGAACGTATCCGATACCGTATGCAATCTTCTTTGCCTTCACATTACCACCACCACCACCACCACCACAATCGTCGTCGTCATCGCCATCATCATCACCACTAGGACCACCATCATCACCACTAGGACCACCATCATCACCACTAGGACCACCATCATCATCATCATCGTCGTTGTCACCCCCCAGCATCACGATCACAATCATCATCATCATCATCACCACCACCACCACCACCGTCATGTGGGCCACGTTGCTACTGTTCCTGTTGCCGCTGCTGCTGCTGCTAGGTTTTGGGCGGGGAGGCGGAGGGGGAATGGGATACTCCGCCGGGTGTAGCCGTCCCGCGTTGACCGTTTCGTGTCGAACTTGGCTTCTTCATCTCCTGAGTCGTCGCAATTTTGGGGCCAGACTGTGTTGTCGCCGTCGTCCCACCATCCTCGTCTCGGCCTGTTGTCATCACCCGGTGGTCCCCATTCTGCTTGGCCTGTGACTACCCCCGGGTGCCCGATTCCCAATTCCTCATATATACATATAGGCGTAAGCAAGCAAGCAGGCTAGTCAGCAAACGAGCGCGTGAACGTGAATTCACTTGGACCGGCCGGCAAGACAGTCCTGCACAAGGCCGACGAAGATGACAACAAGGACAACACGACTGGTGGCAACGACCTGTTGGTCTGCATATTCTTCCTCTTCGTCTTCTGCCTCTGCTTCTTCTTCCTCTCAAAGAGTCAACAACAATGGTGATGGTGACGACGACGACAACAACAATGACGACGACAACAACAATGACGACGACAACTTCTCAAACAGTCAACAATGACGACGACGACAACTTCTCAAACAGTCAACAATGAAGACGACAAGTTCTCAAACAGTCAACAATAACGATGCCAACGACGACAACAACAGCTCGGACAACACAAGGACAAAGTGGTATGGCCATCACGGCGCACCACCTAGACAGATTGTCACGATCATAGATAGATAGGCACCTACTGCCATCTCCCTACGCTCCATCCCCATCTGTCGACGACGAGCAGCAGCAGCAGCAGGACAATGGAGATAGTCAATGCAGGACAAGAGATCGGCAATGTGCTCCGCCTAGCCGACCAGGTCGTTCGTTGGCGAGGTTTCAATTGGCAACACACTGACAGATTGATAGAACGTGGCTGATCTAATCCTGCAAACCGACCAGGCCTGCAGGCAGACAGACAGACAGGCGGGGACTCGCGGGGACTCACTGTTCCCCGGGCCGTCGAGTCATGAAGACCCTTGGTTCGTCGTCGCCGTCGTCTCTCTCCCCCACCTTCTCACACTATAGAGACTATGCACTGCTATTTACGCACACTATTATTGGTGCGTGTCCTGCTGTATGTGCTGCTCTCGTGGTCATCGCTCCTCCGGTGATGGTAATGATAGTGTCGACAGTCGCTGTTCCTATCGTCGTCGTCGTCAGATAATCTCGGAGCTGAACAAGTAATGTGGCAGGGACTACCGCTAGACAGACCGTGATTCTCCTGAACCTCGCTGGGCCCCGTGCTTCATCTCGAAACGATCGTGACGTCGCAGTATCAGCCTTCATACTACACTGACGGCATGATAACGGCTGACAGTAATGCTATCAGCTGCCTACAGGGCAGCAAGGAATATGGTTGTGGTAATGATGATGATGTAGACCTTCTGTGTATGTTCACTCTAGGCGCTCCGAAATGTTCAATTGATTACAGCAATAAAATTAGCAACGACAGCAGTAATAGCAGCAGCAATAGGTTCATCATCGTCAGCAGCAGCAGCAGCAACAACAACAAGCAAAGGAATCAGCAGTAGGATCATCATCATCAGCAGCAACAACAACATCAACAACAACAACCAAAGTAGCGCCTAGCAACAGCAAAACAACGACACCAACAACAACAATATCGTACAAGCTGCAAGGCATACAGAGGAAAACGTAGAGGTAAGTCGAGGAGTTGGCGTCCTCTTGTCGTCTCAAGGAAAGCCGAAAAGGGTCGATGGTCGGTCATGGCGGGCGCGCCGGACTGCAGTCAAACTGCATCGTACACCGTGTGTACTACTCGATAGCACGGCTTGCAGGCCAGCTGCTGCGTTGAGCTGCTTGATCGCAACCCACTGTCGGCGAAAGAGTGAGCGACGGTGAGCACGATGGACGTCCACACAACAACAACAACAAAAATAACAAGAACAACAACAATAGAATCGATAGCAGAACGTCGAAAAGATACGCCCGGTACGGATTGGTTGATTACGTTGCTGCCACTAGACCTGCTGCTGTTGTTGCTGCTGCTGCGCCTGTTGCCAATGCTTAGGGTCGCCGATAGCCGCTTATGTGTTGTGCACTTGTACACTCGTGCGAATAATGCTAACCTAACGATGCGTGCTCTGTGCGTGTGCTCCCACAACGGGAACAACAGCGGCCCCCTTTGAGGAGGCTGTGCTCTCCCCCCACCTAACATCACCCACATGCACCGTCCATCCAACACCCTCCCCTCTACGCTAGCCTGCCACGACGAAGAACGGCTAGCAAACGGCCGTGCGTAAGCCCGCAGTTACGCGCACAGATAGATGCGGGCTATATGTTTCCCCGTACGGAAGGAAAAGAGAGAATAAAGGGGTACGTACATATATATATATATATATATATATATATATATATATATATATCACCGAACAAAGCTTGTATATGCGCAAAATGTAGAAAGAGGTATTTAAAATTAAACAGTATTGTTTAGCACAGGCATATACATGGTAAGCGTATGTATAGTTACGCGCGAACATGTTCTCGCTGTTGGCTTTGCTCCGCATCTATGCACGCATATTTGACATATCGACATGCAGGTGCATACGCTCAAATGCATTTATACATACAGGATCACATGCACATTCACACCAATGAAAGATTAAATGTCTTTATTGATGTGGAATATCGTCTCCCTCCCAGCACAATAGTCTACCTGTCCACACAACGTGGTAGAACGGTACGACCGGTGATGGTAACGCACTCTCGCTGTCCAGTGGACATTCACTTGGCCCGAAGTATCCGAGGGTGCTCCACCTACATCGCTTACGGGGTCTCCCTCTTCCCCCTCTGTACCTCTCTCTGTTCATCTAACTTCCCCTATTTGCCCGATACTGCTCCACCTGTGTCAGAAGCTCGGATATTTTCATAGGTCTAATCCTCGAGAAATTACTGCCGTCAAGCGGCCCACGTCCCATCACCATAGCACGCACAGTTGAAGCTAAAGCAGATTTCATCGGAGATAAGCAAAATGCTGCCCAGTAAATTGGAAATGTTTTGTTGCGCCTAGACAGGTAGGTAGGTCGGTAGATAGATAGATAGATATATAGATGGCTGGTAGTAGACAAAACAAAATTGCTCACTTGTGTTTCGCTTTCCATCTGCATCCTTCGCTCCTGCTTGATCATCTAATAGGCAGGTGCGTCTATTGCCCCTCGCATTCTCTTAGATATTGCCGGTTCGTCGACCATGATGTCGATGCGATCGATCCTAAGCCAAGCTTAGCAGCTAGACTTAACTAGGCCAGGGTATTTTACCCGACCCGACGCTAGTTCGGCCCGAGCGTCCCGAGGAGGAACGCAATCCTCCGGGGACACACAAACATCGCTTCGCCAATGTGGTACAGAGACAGCCGGACCGGGCATTATATGCATAGGCCGGCCGGCGCGAGCGGAGAAGCGGCGTCTATGGGATAAAACGGGATGAAAGGGAATGGGTGGATAAACGCTTGCCTGGCGATTAATGGCTGCTGGCAGGATTATGGAGCAGCACCTGAGTTTCGTCGGGGCGAGGACAACGATGGTTCCGTGTCAAAGCAAAGCGCTAGTTGCGGCGGTCTGTGGAAGCTGTGAATGACCTTCGTACTTCAACGACCTCGGCACACGGCCGCATGGCAACAGCAAGCTAAATTCAACGAACGCGCCATGAGCATACTATAATCATCACGAACGAGTCCCGAGCACCTCATCACCGCCCCGATCGCGTCTCGAGCACCTCATTACCGCCAAGAACGCGTCCCGATCGCCTCACCGCCACCACGAGCGCGTTCTGAGCATCTCATCACGACCACGAAGGCAGAGCGCGACTGCCAGGTTAGATAGGCAACTTAGCTCTATGCCGGCATCAACATCTCCACCGCCAACATGACCAGTAGCCATTTTTTTTCTTTATTGTCTTTATATTTTTTTTACTGAATATATGCTCATTGTAATTCAGTTCTAGTTCTAGTTGTCAACAATGTCCATCGAAACTGCGTTTGTTTTTCTTCGCTAACAGATAGAGGTTCTTTTTGTTTGAGCTCCGAACTCGAATTCCTCCTACCGATGCTACAACTCACTCGCCCGATTATTACCACCAGTGTCTAGTATTGTCTGGTCTGCAGCGCACAATCCTCTAAAACGGAGCTTATTTATGTTAATAAATTCCCGCTAGAGCGACTACTAGTTATGAGCAGCTGCTACCGCAAGTGTTACCTAGCCTCGACAGCGATAATCGCACCGTTGGGGCGCCGTAACAGCGGCCGCCCTCGTCGTTGTCGGCAGACGACGAATCAGTCACTCGATAGATGTCATTGCACTTCTTGGATTCGTTCTTTTTTCCCCCCTTCTTATTAAGTCTTCCGTTTTTGCCCTTTCCTTCTTTCTCTTCCCTACGCGTCATGTTCCTCTTCTCTCGACTGTTGTTGTTGTTGTTGTTGCCTCGGAACGAGGCGACGACGGGAACAAAGACGACAACAAAAGCAATAGCAGCAGCAACCGCAACAACAACAACGATAACAACAACAGCAGTAGCAACAACAGCAACAGCAACAACAGCAACAGCAGCAGCAGCAGCAGCAACAACAGCAGCAGCAGCAACAACAACAACAACAACAAAAAGGAACTTCAACACGTTACTGCTGTCGTGTTTCACCACGTCCCGTTTAGAGAAGCAACTAACGAATCATCAGAGGTTCTTTTGCACCGCGACGCTATTCTCCACGGAAAAAAATCGCCGCTGTGGACGAACACCGACAACGCCGACGAGAAACGACGGCAGCCAATTAAACGTAATCAGCTGTCAGCAGCATATATATATATATATATATTAGCAGAATCACGCAGCTAGTCTTCTAGTCTGCCTACCTTGCCCAACTCTACTCAGTATATATATATATATATATATATATATATATATATATATATATATATAATGTATATACTGTTGATGTATACTACAAGCTTGACGAAAGATCGCCGAGCTCGCTGTTACACTGCCTCTAATGCGTTTTGCATTGTCAGCCAGTGTCTGCACCGAATGCAAATTGATCGCTGCAGAGCCTACTCCCTCCAGCTGACTCCGGTGAGAAAGAGACAGTAGCAGGCATGTATATATATATATGATTTCCCCAGTAAACGAATCTATAAACAATTTTTACGGCGATTTTGCTTAGCAAAATTAAAAAAACACGAACGCAAGTGGAGACAGCGTTGCGAGTATATTCATACAAGAGTACGGGTAAGTAGGTAGGTGGTTAGCGGCGTGGTGACGGTGATGGTGGCGGTGGCGTCTCGTCGCTGAGCGTGTAGAATCGGGCCTGAACGACGTAATCATGTTGAACACGGCGATCGCTCGGCCAGCTCCCGGCTTGCCGCCTGCGCAACTACTAATTTAATTTCGAGCGAACGAGATGAGCAGTTAATGAATCTTAAAGATGCGTGCACATCCATTAACATCCTGCTTAACATAATTGCGACTCTCGAGTAGTAGAAACAATATCCCTATCTCATTGCACACTGCCGTAAATACTATATATATAATATATATATATATATATATATATATATATATATATATATATATAAATATATATATATATATAAATATATATATATATATATATATATATATATATATACAACAAGATTATACGTATATATAGACATGGGTATGCACACATGCTATGTGTAGTGAGTGCATACTTGGCCATAAAAATAAATAGATGTACATATACGTTTGGGTTACATAGATGTGCACGCCGCTGTGTAACCCAGACGTTATATATATATATATATATACATATAAAGCATATATTCGAAAACAAGCCAGGTGTCGTAAGTAGTGGCTCTTATGCGTTGCTTTGTTCAGTCAATAGGGGAAACATGTAATGGTGACAGTGGACACTGTATGGAGCTATTCTTCAAACGAGAGCCGCTTTGCTGCTGGTGCTGCTGCCCTTAATGTTCGCACTAACAGGAGCGACAACGACAATGACGACGGCGCGACGCAAGAAAACGTTTTGCACCCTTTGAATGTATGGCCAACAACTTTCGTTCCCGCCACTGGTTATCGCCGAAAAGTGGCTGGCGGTGGCTGAACACTTGCGCCAAAGGTGTCGCTGTGTTCGCGCTTTGTTTGAGATCTTGTCGTTGTATCTTGTTGTTTTTGCTTGTTATGCTTATTGTTGTTGTTGTTCTTGTTGTTTCTGTTGCTGTTGTTGTTGATGTTGTTGTCGTTGTCGTTCTTTGTTGATTCATCTGCAAAATCCCGTCGAAAGTCGGACAGAACGGGACAACGTCCGAACGTCTGCAGGCACTCCGTTTTACGTCTGCGTTCTTGCCTCGGAACGCAACGACGGGGCTCAACGCGCATCGCGACCTAACTAATCGCTTACCCACCCCGCTTACTCACACACATACACAGACACGCTCGCACACACGCGACCTGATTTTAGCAAGAAAAAAAACAAAGTTCATTGGCTTACTGAGGTAACTGACTGCCGACGCTCCTCGTCCGACGCCCCACGTATGTATTCAGAACCGCTGGTGGACCCCCTTCCCTCTCAGGAGTTTCCAAACCAGCGACCTCTACCCGAATGGCTGGCAACGTCCGGCTGGCATGACTGCTGGCATGGGGCAGTGACACCCTAACGTGACCATTGTCATGATGTTGCTCCTTGCTGCAGCACGGGCTTTTGTCCTGTTTTGTCTCCGGTCGTCGTTCAACGTCCCGCATGTCGCTGTAATGACGTCGATTGGTCATCGACGACGACGTCCTCGACATCGTTGTCGACATAATCATTATCATCAACAACAACAACTTCAACAACAACAAAAATGCCAACAACAACAAAAAAAAAACAACTCCAGCACCACCATCAAAAATGTCGTCAAAAACACCATCAAGAACTAGATCAGCAACATCGCCAGATGCATACGGCTGTGGACACTGATGTAGACGCATGCACGCCCTCGCATCTCTTGGCACTTGCATGCGACATGGCACTTGCACCTCTTGGACCGCCAACCCAATCAACAGATGACCCAGGGAGATAGATGTGATCTAGACAAGACAGCAAATGAGGCACACGAGGTATTCGATGAATAGGCGCCAAACGCTCGAAATAGTGAGCACGCATATCGTTATGTCGTCAACTAGGTAGCAGCAGCAGCAAATAAGTCACCAGCAGACACGCAGCATCGACACATTGACGGTATATCTATTTATTACAACGCACCCTATGTGTGTTAGTTAGTATGAACATGCGATACATAACACACAGAATACAATCGGTTAATGATTATTCTCACTGGACGGCTGATATGAACACATGCATGCTATTTTCAATATACTGTTAATAAGGAAAAAACAAGCATATGTTGTCTTCGCCCAAGACTACGCATTAGTTGTACGCATAATGTCTACGTTGTTGTTCATCTGTGTGTTCCTGTGTCGTTAAGTCAATGCGCGCATCCAGTCTACTGCAGAGCCAAAAAAATGGACAAAGGTCTCCAATCCCATAGGTAGCAGAATATCAACTACATAGTTCTGCTTGATAAGCGCTCTTCCTGCGGCTTAGGGCAGCTCAATGATAAAAGTATGTAGATAATTTGCCGGCTCCTGTCGTGATCATGTTTCCACGTCCCGTTTTACGCTCATGGTTAGCATGGTCTCGCGTTGCAGCTGTCGAATTCGACTATTACAAAACACTCTCCAAACAGTTCGGACAGCGCTTACGTGAGCAAAATAGACCATCCGCACAAGGTTGGTGACAACTGCCAGTCAACATTTTGCAGCATTTTATCGAATAAGACTCATAATATAGAACAAACAAAGCATACAAGTTTTAGCAGAACACAGCGAGATAGCGCAACTCAAGTAGACGCTGAGTTCGAGTCCGAATTGATCAAAGCTTGCTTTAAAATGTCTTTATTGTTAAATCTAATTCTCGGTTTACATACAAAGGAAGGTCAACAGGTTCGTTTGTCGAAGCTGAGAGGCAAACATGTGCAGTAAACGCTACACACAACTGCGCCAATATACAACATGAGAGAGGAAGAGGATTCTTGAGCAAGCTGCCAATGTTAGATGGCTTACTGGTCTCTAACATTAGCAACGTTAGAACAAAAACTTTCGGCAGATTCCGAATCTGGTCATGGTTTGTATGTGCTTGAATTGGTAAAGAGAAACTTCCACCATTAAAAGTCAATGACATGAGGCAAAGCATGAGACTACTATTCGAGAAAGAAACAAAAATCATCTTATCTTAGATCTGAGCCGCGCACCAGTTGTAAGGACTAATAATAGTAATAATAATCATAATAGTACAACCTAAACTACGTGCATGTAGAAGCGTTTTGCGAGAGAGCATAAAACAAGCGTATACAATCTTACCAAGTAAGTGAAGGGGGCCGAAGATTTGGTAGCAGGGTTCTCAAGGCCACTGCTATTTGGTCACTCTCACCATGTGGTTGTTTCGTGGTCAAGTGTGTCCAGCTGTTATAAATGGTAAAGGGTTGATCTTGGCTATAAAATCGCATAGGCTCACAGCAATTTCGTCCAAAGCGAACAGCTGTGGTTCATTGCAAAATCATAACAATAATGAAAATGACGATTACTCTGGTATCATTACATACATATAGTTTATTTCGCAATAACTTTGTATTTCGAGATGGTACAATATAATCGTTATATATAATATAGGTCATTATACACAATTTGAAAACTTAAGCGACTGTCCCACCGGGCGAAGAAGTGCAAAGACCGCCAATGCGTCTGGCAGCTCGCTGCGTGGTATTTGGCGCACATCTGCGATCAGAACCGGCAACGACATTGATTGCCAACTTGGTGATCAATGTCGTGGGTCGAACATACCAAATGATGATAGCCATGCACAATGTACCTTGCGTGCACGTGCCGCCTAATGCACGCCATTTCATCCCAAAGCTCTCTGGCGAGGTAACATCTAACTGCATTAGCTTTGCCGACGCCTCGGACACTTTTCTCTGCCACTTCAACAAAAATTGCTAATGTGATCCTACAATAGGTGACCTCGGCCTTACTCGGATTGTTTCCACTGCCGGTCCGCAACCGCTAAGAGGTACGCGAAGTGGTTTCTTGCCATTATTATTATTATTATTATTATTATTTTACATTGAGATAGGCACGCACAAGGTTTGGAACTGTGCCTCAAGTGTTGATCAGTGACAGAATCTTATAAGATCACAACTAACAGACGACACAAAAACGACGACGATACCCGCATCAACAGTTACAGCGGCGAGAACGACAGCAACACGGCAACACCAAGCAGAGCAACAATACCAACAACAACATGACAACAACAGCAATAATAATAATAATAACAACAACCGCGTGTCGTGATTTTTGCTCTGCTTTCTTTGTCAAATGATGAGACCGTAAGCTATGTCATTTGCGTATTATTTATACAGTGCACAATTTGCCGACTTAAGACTGTCGTTTCGAGCGGCATCATCAAAGCTGTAGCAGCTACAGCCTTTGCTGATAGATAGGGGCTCAGCGTATCAATAAGACGAGAGTCTTTACTGTTCCGCACTAGTACTACTTCTGCTTGCCAGGGGGCAAACACACAACGAAACAAAGTTGTTGTTGTGGTTTGCTGTTGTTGTTGTGGTTTGCTGTTGTTGTTGTTGTGGTTGTTGCTGTTGTTGTTGTTGTGGTTGTTGCTGTCGTTGTTGTTGATGATGCGGCTGCTGCTGCTGGGTCCCTCTAAACGCTTGTGCTTACGCAAGATCCGCACGACAAAGAAGCCAGGCAACAAGTCATCAGAACACCCCCACAAACGCACACTAAGAACGTGCTCCCAGGTGCTTCCGGATTCGTAATGGCGCACACTGCTACTGCTGGGCACTATTACTACTACTACTACTACTACTATCACAACTAAGAAATCTCACTTACTGCGCAAGCAATTCCCGTCCCAAACCCACAACCCATATCAACAAACACAGCCAAAGCTCAAATCGTACATGCATAGAATGAATGCTCACTATGTGAATGTGTATTTTCCGCAATCAGTAGCAACAACATGCTGTCCCTTAACACTGCTGCGTTAAATTAACCATGAGCACCTGTCTTGTGCTCCCCCCTCGAAACAGGCAGGGTAGGTTTGAGCGATGTTGCCACAGCGTTCCAACGTGTCGGTAACAGATTACATGCCCTGCTCGTGTGGCGGCTATTCTAGATAGGTGCTTGTAGACTGGCACATTACCCCCCTACCTACAATCGCTACGCCGACCTTCTACCGTAGGCTGCATGCCAGACAAAATGTAGGCACCGATTGAATTGCTACTAGAAGACTACTATAAAGCGACACAAGCACGCAAACGGCATTGTCGCAAACGACTGCATGCCAGCCCGCAATGGGCGTGAACATGGCATTCAATCGAATCCAAGCGAAAAACTCGAAACAGGAAAACACAGACACGTGCAAAAATGCTCAAAAAGATCTCACAGACTTGGAATGAAAATCAACGCATATATATATATATATATATATATATATATATATATATATATATATATATATATATATATATATATATATATAGATATATATACGTATATATATCTAAATTGCTAAAATCCAGAGAGAGTGGGCGAAACAGGCAGCCGGGCGGGCAACAAAGGGGGGGTCGGACACGAAGAAGCAGCGACGCATTGAGTGTCAACCTGAGATAAGAGACGCGGCGTAATGCTGTCGTGAATGTTTTGTCAAGCTGTGTGTTTCGTTAGACGATTCGACGACGACGACGACGACGTCGCTTAACGTTACTGCAGCGGCCGGCGCCACCGACGGCTCATAGGCGGCCGCACATCACAGGCCACCACCATTCGTCGTACCCCTTTTGGGGGCGATACGGAACGTTTTCTCGCGCCATCTCCATCTCTATGATCAGCTGGCGGTTAGACTGAAATCCAGTGGTCGTCGTTATCGTCGTAGCAGAAACAGCAGCAGCAGCAGCAAGGCATTCGACGCAGCCGACCAGTGAGAACTTTCACACCCCCTTCGGCGCCCTCTGCTCGCTTGCTCGCTCGTTCGCTCGCTCGCTCGCTCAATGCTCAGTGCTAACAAATCGAAGATCGACGAACGGAGCCCGGAACGGCGACGACGGCGGCGGCAACGCAGTCAAGGGCCAGTCGGCGCCGCCGGTCGAAGGCAAATCTCAGTAAACAGAACGCCCAGCATGGCAGAGAGACAGCGCCGACAGCAACAACAACAACAACAACAAAACAACAGCGAAACTTACGATAACAACAGCACAAC
>QVRM01002365.1:25000-296017 GCA_003439945.1 Dermanyssus gallinae
CAACAGCATCATAATTTTAATAGTCATAACTTCAATCAAACACGCAATAAAGTAGTCTGTTACTACCATGCTACCAGCTGGAGGTTGTCCACACGTGATCCCCACAGATGTCGTTAGGGTGGCGGCCGTCTCCCGAGTGTAAAAGCGGCGCTGGATTCAATTAGCCCCCTCCTATCAACCCCTCACCCGATGATACCTCGGGCTCTGTACGTACGATCAAATCTAAACGGTTACTGTTCTGCCTTCAGTTGCAGGGAACTAGAGCGGGGCACGCCTCAAGCTTTCATCGGATATGAGACCCGCCGTTCGCTCGGGTCTCCTTCGTCCTCTTTATCATCATTATTGATTTGCGTGCCCTGCACGCGTCGTCTCTTATGTTAGTTGTACCTATGAGCCTGCTCTCGACAGTAGAGGCTAATCGCAGCTACATCTGCATCGACAACAGCAACAAGTTGTGCTGCATTTGTTAACAGTAGTATTATTGAGTTTTACACTTAAGTTGAATTAACGTGTTTACTGTTAATTTCGTGCTAGCCCACGACGCCTTCTATAATAGAAGCCACGTTTCCTCTGAAAACAGCCCCAATAGTAGAATCTGCCTCAGAAGCATCGGCTCCCGTCGGTAGCCCGTAATATCCTTCGTACAGTTTGGAAAATATCCCTCAAAAACTTCGCGGTGCTGACACTTAGATGACCCACTGTCTCCAAAGCAATAAGTGGTAGTTCCTTGACAGCCGAATTTGCGTGTTTCGCGACCCACCGGGCAAAGCTGTACCGGAGGTCTGATCACGCCGCGCTACGTAAGACAGTTTTATCCCAGACAAGAATTTTACCGTGTGATCATGGAAGTATGGTAACCCAATCAGGTCGTAACTCATTGCTTCCGCACAGGCTTTGGGCTCGACTGTAGATGGTATTCCTGCTCTTATCAGTGCCCTTTATTATCTATCTATTGAGCTACGCATGTCTTGAAAGCGTGTCGAGACTTTTTAGGCGGTTTTACGGGCGTAGACCGTAAGAATCGATCAGTCCATCACACGACATGCATATGAACGGCTCACAGACGTCTATCCTAATAGCCGACGAAATGCGGAACAAATTAGGATCCAACATGGTGCCAAGCAAGACGGGAGGGCAGGGCTTAGAGCCATCCCCGCCAAAGGAATGCTGCTAAAAACGGCCCGTTTTCTTGTTGATGTGAGATCACCTTTAATGTGCCTTGCAGGTTTCCCACTTTTACAAGCGTCGATAAAATGTTGGGTCACGTGCTCTTTCAGAGGGCCGGGGTCAAATTGACTCCTAATCGTCGCATCTGCCAATAAGGTTGTTACCTTTAATTTTATCGTTCCATCTTCATTAACAAGTGATTTCGCCAGAAAACCAAATGCAGTCAATTATGCAGCATAGCAGAGTGCGGCGAGGTCCGTAGCCCTTCTAATACCAAGGCTTTCGCAGGCTATTTGAGGATTTGCTCATATTTATTAGCTTCTTTCTGAACTAGTGATTAATACCTGGTCTCGAATTAGCCTAGTAGTCTTATCGTAAAAATAGTGTTTTGAGGTTTTCAATATAACTGAAAGTCGCGGATGCCCGTAACATGTAGTTAAATCTTGGTAAACTAAGACTGTGTTACTACATAGGCCATGAGCCGCCTACAGCTGCGGAATTCACTGGTGTTGTGTAATTGTTGGTTAATCATTTCACAATGTTTGTTTAAGTAAACCTGCGATCAGCAGCTCCCGAAAGTCCTCTGGTAGCTCTGGATCGTCAGTACCACAACCTTCACAAAGCCTTTTTCCAACCTCAGGCTCAAGATAGAATAAAACGTTTATGGTGACTGGGTTCGCATCCAGTCATGTTGATAGCATGGATTTTTCTTCCATATTTTTAGAATAGCGGTGACGACATATAACGAGTTGTTTGGCGATCTGTGCTTGCTTTCTGACAGTGATTTTGCAGACATCTTCTCCAAGATCTGTTTTTAGCCGAGTACCGTCTCGTTATCTTTGCAGAAATACCTGCCTAAGTTTTTGTACGGGTGGTCGAGCGGTATCCGCGTAAGAATTCTGCCCGAGGACAGGCTCAAAAATGACATTGTGTGGCTCCTTTACCAGCGATGGAAAATCACCTGACACAGGAAGGCGCGCGGAGACCTTTTTGAGCAAAATCTGACTCTTTCGACCTCTCTGTGTATCTTCCTCACTGCGCAATTGTTGTCGTTGGCTGCGTGGACACCTCCGCAGTTGACGACGCAATGAGCTTTTCTTTGATACTCCCACATCTCGTGTCCGGGACAACCGCATTTCATACAGGCGCGGCCATTTTGTGTTTGACACCCTGCGGCTTTGTGTCTATACTTATGGTATCGTAAGCACTGCAACGGAGGCCTTGCGCTATGTGACCTTAAAGACCTCACCGGCCATGCGCACTTCCGGGACGGGCATAGTGTCAACACGGAGTCGGACTCTAGCTAAATTTTGTCAGTTCTCTGTTGCTCTCATTTAACTGCGTCAACGACTTGACTTTATAGACAGCCTAAAATAAAATCCTCGGTAAACTGAGGTTTAACTCCACACATTCGATCCCAGATTGCAGATGTATGTGGGCATGGCTGTATGCTCACACCACACACTTTTCCCACCCCTTTCGCTGTTAGCATCCGGTGTGGGTCTTTTAGCCGAATCGCCAATTTCCCTTGCGTCGTGATTCGGCGTTGGCGCCCGGAAATCTGGCCAGTGGAATAGAAGTTCCGGCTGGATCTCCGTAGGAGTAGCCTTTCTTGTCATTTCCAGTTCCGTGAAATGTACCGCCAGTTATTAAAGACGGCCTATCCTCTCCAATAATAATAATAATAATAATAATAATAATAATAATAATAATTATTATTATTATTATTATTATTATTATTCCACTGATAGTATTACTTCTAATGACCATACTCCGCACGGTAAATAAACAACAGCTAATGCAGCACGACACGACAGCGAAGGCCACGCAGTCTCCGCCACAACTACCAGCTATCGTCACCGTTAATGTAACTACTACACAGACGAATACTATTATACAAGTACAAACTACTACCACTAATACTACTACGATGTTAATTACTACAATTTGCGCACGTCAGCAAAGCTCAAGCTCGGGTCACGCACGGCTCTGAACTACACTGAATGGGGACAGACGGTTGTCCAACGACGCCTCTCGAATAGACGCTAAGTTCTACTAGCAACTACTAGCAACAACAATACGAACAACAAAGCAACAAACAACAATAACAATACGACCAACAATGGGTTAAAGAACCCGTGACCACAAGTTCGCGCGGAGACAATTGTCCACTCCAAAGTGCTAACATAGTGAAGTTATATAAATAAACATATATAAATATAAATAGAATAAATGCGAGCAACAGTGCAGCAAACAACAATAGCAATACGAACAACAAACTAACAAACAACAATACCAATATGAACAGCAAAAACACCAAAAACAATATGAACAACAAAATAACAAATAACAATAAAAACAACAACAACAATATCAACGACAACGACGGCAACTACATCCATTCGCTTCTAGTACTGCTATAATTCACCAATAACCTAAACGCAGCAGAGTATGCTACAAGGTTAGTAACTCTGTTGAACAAATTCTCATCATTTAATTCAAATTGAGCTCCACCGATTGAGACCTCAAACTATATTGTGTGCATACTTGTTGAATCGCTTCGCAAACATGGGCGAGGAATCATAAAATATATGCCTTAATATTGTTTTAGTGACATGAAATTGGAGATAAACACCTAGATACACGTCCTTAAAGAAGAAGTGTTTATTAAAATGGCCCCCAAGCTGGTTATTGAAAAAATAAAGCATGCTCTAAAATATCGACGCATTATGTCGCTAGTGTACCGAAGTCTAAGAAAGTTCATTATCACTCTCACATAGCTTCCCATTTCGCTCGCAATTCCCAATACGACTTAAGCCTATAATTAGCTTGAGCCCTATAGAAAAAAAATGCCAAATCACGCGAACTTGGCAATCAGTGGGAAACTGTTTAGTGGGAAGAGAACGGTTAAATTTTCGTCCCGGCGAGCTTTCAGCAGGCAGATCGATAGATCGGTAAGCAATCTTAGTGCTTAGGTGCTTAGTTAGATAGGTTCTACCTCTGTAGAACATACTATAAACTGTATATTATTGTCGATGCTCAAGCGATGTCATTTTTATTTCGTTAAAGAGACTGGTTGCACAAAACCCCTCACGTCGACTAGCAAAGACACCGATTAACGGACGGAAGTGAACGTCGGCCACATTAGCCGGCCAAGAGCTGCGGCCTTATGTTAATTTGTGTGCTCAACGTCATACGTTCAACCAATGGGCTTAAGTAAAGCTTTCGGGGGCTGACCCTCAGCCAAGATTTAACGTCCACGAAACTGTTTTTCACATTGCTTCATAGACGGACTTGCCCCATAAATACAAATCGGTGCAACGGTAACGGGGCTCGAACCCGCGCACCTGCTATGTGTCTTCTCCGGTTGCAAGGCGGCGACTTTAGCCACCACGCCACCGGGCTCGACAACCGATAGATAGACTTATAGGTTAGTTATCAAGAAGGACCTGGTGGTTTGAGTTACCGTCAAACGTGCACCTAGCGCAAAGGTTGAGCAGAGCAGGTCGGGCATCCTCACAGGGTGCCCACTACGCCGCCACCGGGCTCAACTCCTACGACCCACTACGTCTGAACTCCTACGACCCGACACTACGTCTCTACGAAGTCGACTTACCGCTCCCACCTCGCGCGCGTTCGAGCTCTTATTGCGGATCCTGAGCGGCAGCATCACCGTGAGGAAGGGACACACGTTGTCGTTGGTCGAGTAGCGCAGCTGCAGGCGCGAGTTGTTCATCAGCCGGTACTGGATGACGAGTTCGCTGCCCTGAATGTTGCCCTCGTGGCACGGCGAGCAGCTCTTGTCGACGTAGAGAATCTGCTGGCCGTTCTCGATCTGCACGTAGCTGTCGCGGCTGTTGAACATCGCGTGGTCGAGCTTCACCTTGAAACGCTTGCCCTCCGGGCTGCGCAGCGTCGTGCGGCACGACTCGGACCGGAAGCCATCGGGCATCTTGTTGCGAATGATCAGACCCTGTTTGCGCTTGAGCGGCGACTCCACAATACAGTCGGGGCCGCTGTCTCGCCGTTGCCGCCGCAGCCACCGCATCATGGAGGACATCGACGGATGATGGAGCGTCGCGGTCCACCGCAACCAGCTTAGGCTTGTTTCGTTGTTGTGAATGCTCTCGCTTCTGTTGTCGACATTACTTCGCTGGCCATCAATACTGCCGGCGGTCGCGTTGATGTCGTCGGGGCTGGTGTTGTGGTCGTCCGACCCGCTGGACAAAGTCAACACTCCGAAGCACGACACTGTCGTCGCCATACAGAGGACGATCGTCGAAATTGCCGCCACCAACAGCAGGAATCTGCCGAACGACGTAGCCATGATGGGCGGTGACTTATCCTGTGTCTTGGTTGACGTGTTGACGAAAAATGTTCCGATAGTCAACAACACACACTGACTACAATGATGATGATGATGATAACAACAACCGCTGCTGCTGCTGTTGTTGTTCTTGTTGAGTCATGAACTGAGTTACTGTAAGCAGGTGCACTCAGGTTACGGTCACAATGATGTACACAGGTGGTTTCCACGTGCTAGGCTTTAACTGGTGGCAGATAATCCACATGAAACTGGCACACACTGCTCACAGTCGATCAGTCGTGACACACTGATGACATACGATGATGATGAAGATGGTGATGAAACAAGGCTGCCACTGATTCCAATCTACCTATCTACTTAAGGTACATAACAAGAACAACAAAGACGGCTACTAACCATTAATCAACTACCACAACAATAACAACAACAACATCAACAGCAGCAACAACCACTAGGACACCCACATATTAACACCACTAAAGCGATCACCACCGACGACAACAATAGAAGTAACAATAACACAACAATGCCAAGCTACTGCTTTAGCGACGAGTTACGTCTCTCCCTCTCTTGCTCTCTATAGCTGATCCGGCGGTGACGTGAGCCGGTGGCACCGTAGCACACGGACTCTCATCGCGGAGGAGTTGTTAGTTCCACGTTCGAGTTCCACAAGTGATATTGCCGCGTGTTCCTCTCTCCGACCGGCCTCCACGCCACGAAGGACAACAACAAACCCCACCACCGCCGCCGCCGACGCCTCTAGACATTAACTACGGCGATCACTATAATTGTCGTATCGTCGTAAGCAATCCAGCCGTCCTTCGAGAGGACAGCACAAGAATAAACTCCGCGTTAATGATACGCATGGACACGCACGCACTCGATCACAGACACAAAGTAGGTATACACTTGACGTCGACGTTCATAGACGCACGATGAATGCGCTCTACAACACACACACACACACAGCCGAAGCATAGATAGAGCTTCGTTCGCAGATCACCTCTCTCGTTCCTCTCTCGTATATCGCCGCCGCCGGCAGAAGATTTCTTTTGCTTTGCGGCACAATCACAATCCAAAATCCGTCTACCTCATTCGCGACAGAGACGCTCGCGGCGGCCGTAATCCAAAGAGCAGACGGTGGTTCTGCACACAAATTAACTGCTACTGCTGCTGGTGTTGCTGCTGCTGCACGCACTTCAATAATCAACCAATCAATAAATCACTGACTCATTCGATCGTATACTGTCGTTCGTCAACCGAGATGAAGTTGAGCCGAACTGTGTGCCAAAGTACAGTAAGAACATTCCGTTCAACGTGAACACCGTCCTGAATCGGGAAACAACCTCTTATTCGGCTGTTGCTGTTGTTGTTGTTGTTGTCGACGCCGCTACCACATCGGCTGTCCTCAATTTTGCCGTTATTGCTCGTCGATACTTGACAACAATAGTCGTGGCGAGTTATTGTTGTTACTGTTACGATGATTGCATATTTTAACCGTTATTTGTGTTGTTGTTGGTATGGCTGGTCTTCAGGGTACTGTGACTATTCCGTCAGCGAGCTCGCTGCTTGCTAGAGTTGGTGCAAGTTTTTGCCACCCGCACCTCATCAATATTGTGTGGCCTTCATGTCACGTGATGCTAACGCTGCCTTGTGTTTTTGTCATCTTCCCGTGTTCAGAGGAAGATCAGCTCACAGCTAGCTATCAGTAAAACTAAGTAACTGCAGCTGTGTAAGTGTAAGTTGAACTCGCGCAGAAATAGTAACTAGTTTACTGGGCTTCTGGCTTTCTGGCAGGTGGATTCTGTTGTGTGGATTCCGGTTGACAGCTTTCGTTTCATTTGACGAAGGTCGTGGTGTGATTGCACGACTCACAGAACCCTGACCAGTTTCATGCGTACCGTAAGAGTTCAACAAATCAACAAACAACCCAATTAACGCATATCGACGGTTCACCTTAATAGTAGTAGTAGTTGTAGTAGTGGTGGTAGAAGGTCGAAGTAAGAGTCGAACTGTTAATCACAACAATCACATAATACTTGTTACATAACCACCAGCAAAAACCTAAGCAGCCGCCGTTACGGTAGGACGGTAGGTCTTCCTCAACTTTTTCCGCCAGGTCATGACGATGGTGTGCGACGCACGTGCAATTGCTTTACTACTGCAATTTCTGCCGCAGCTGTGGTTGGCAACGTCGCCGTGGCAACATCTCGTTGCTCTGGGCACATGTCCTGTGTCGTGTGTCCGGTCTCCTGCGTCCTGGTTGACGCCGTTACTGCCAGTGCTGTTACTGCTGCTGCCGCTGCTGCTGCTGCTGTCGTTGTTGTGGCTTGTTGAGTTTTTTGTTGTTGTCGTTGTTTTGGTGTCGGGAGAGAAGATGTCGAGATGTCGAACCAAACCAGTCAAATTTTGTCTGTCGATCGAAGAGAGGCCAGAGTCTGCAGTTTACAGCTTCTTCTACAGGCTGACTAACTCACTCGCTAAACTTGCAACTTCATCTATCCACGTTTGTGCTGCCGATTCGCAGACCTCCCTGGTAGCGTGCCAGGTAATTGGGAGCTGACACCGCTTTCACGTATGGCAGGCACTGACAACGTCAACCCCGTCAACACCCGCACACATAGCAGCAGGAGCAGCAACAAGTTCTATGTTGCTTGATCTTCTCTTCCTTCATTAGTGCGTTAAGTTGCTGTGTTGTTATCTGATTGAGCAGAGCATCACCAACAATATCAGCAACAACAACACCAGCAACAATAACAGAAACAACAACAACAACACTACCACCACCAACAACAACAAATACAGCAACTCAACCCTGCGCAGTGGTCGGTACGATAGCGTCGTAGTAGTAGATAGAGCTCGGCCCTGTTGTTCGCCACCTTTCACAGCCCGCACTGTTCTCTGTAAAAGCGCGCGCCACTCTGACCGGCAACCGGCAACCACCCAGAGGAGGGCGGTCGCAGAGAAGACACCGTTGTTGTTGTTGTTGCTGCTGCTGCTGCGGCCGCTGCTGCCAGCCGGTGTTGGCGGCGGTCGTGGCAAGGGACGAACTACGCCGAGGGGAGAAGACCGTTCGACCAAACGAACGCACGAACCAGCCAACCAACGATAGAAGGAAAGGGTCGCTGAGCCCGCCACCACCACCACCACTATCACCACTATTGCTATCACTATTACAACTACTACGACTGCTACAACTACGCCAACAAGACGACGAGAACAACGAGAAGAATAACTACAAATAAGCATGACGGCGTCGACATCGTCGATGACGGCGTCGACAATGATCACTTGGCCAGCAAGCAACAAGAGCTTTTAGATTTAGTTAAGGTGCGATTCATTTCGGCTTTGAATTGTGAACAGCAACAACAACAACAACAACAACAGCGACAATATCAGAAAGAACAACCTCAGCATCAGTAACAGCAACCACTTTCGAAACAACAGCAACAACAACAACACTACCATCATCATCAACAACAACAAAAACGTCAACGATAACTACACCGCGATGGCAATGTTGGATGACGACGGTAACGACGATAACAACGACGCAAAATCAATCATTAGCCTATTTGCCACTACAACTAACCAATTAACTTAGTAACCACCTAGCTAACTGTTGTAGTTAATTATTATTGTACTACTAATTAAAAAAAAGGTACTACTACTACAACAACAACTACAACAACAGCAACTACAACAACAACAACAACAACAACAACAACAACAACAACTACTACTACTACTACTACTATGGTAACTACTGTTACGAGCCGTTCGTCCGGTCAACGTGATGAGATGATCGTCAACATGCACGTTCCTAATGCCGACATACCCGCACACACATATGAATGCATGCGCACATTATTCATTTGATACAGACGCTCACACATGCTGTAGATAATAGGCGGCCATTGCTACTGCGCATCTAGCCAGCTAACTCAAGACGAGACTCTGACGACTGACCGCTAAAGAAAAACAACTGCTCTGTAGATGGATAGATTGATTGATTGATAGGTGAATAGGTTTTATTGTTTTCATGAGTCATTTACGTGCATTTACCAAGATTTTGAATATGATGGGACGTGGGACCATGAGCGTGATGGCATCGGTCAGCAGAGCAGCATCCTTCCCCACCCCATAATGATGATGATGCTGGTGGTGCTGGTGATTCCGGTGGTGATGATGACGGTGATCGCTGTTCTTGTTGTTGTTGGGTTACGATGAAGCTGCTGCTGCTGATGATGATGATGATGAGGAGGATGATGGAGAATACTGTTAGATACTGGATGAATGCATACAGGCATGTATGTCTGTAAACGGGCGAGATTGCATGTATAGAAATGCACTGAAAAGGGAAGAAAGGAGGGAGGAGAATTCGTCATGATTATCCTTTTTTTTTTATTAACCCCTTATCGCGCTTATGAAAGGGAATTGGCAGAGCGGCAAGGAAGTGAGTGTGTAGGCATGACGATGCCATATCTAGTGTGAAGATGCATGAAGTGTGTATGACAGGTGGGTCAAAAACTAGGTAGGAGAAAACGGGAAACGATGACCGTTTGATGTTAAAGCGAGTTCGGGCAAGAGAGAGGAAGAAAACGCTAGAAGAAGCTAAAAGGCTGACAACAACAGCAACAACAACAACAATATTTATAGTATCGTTATGCTGTGTTGGCATGCTTTTGACGTTGCTGTTACGTTGTTGCTGCGGCTGCTGCTGTTTCTGCTGCTACTCTAGTAGTTGTTTTTGTTGTTGTTGTTGTGGTTTTTGGTATTGTTGCTATGTTCATCATCGACAGCACGCCGCGTCCATGCCAAGAAATCAAAGATGGCTGGTAAGCCTGGCTAAGTTTAGCTTTCTACGCATTCATCTGCATACATGTATAACTCATATAGAACTTATTATTACTATTACATGGAACTATCAGGAGGTGACTATGTGCATAAGTGTGGACAATTGCGTGCATGGTGCACGCACGCGGTTGTGCATAGGTCGTAATGACGACGCGGCCCTATGCCTGACGTTTGTTTTTCGCCAGCCTTTCAGCAATAACATTGATCGTACAGTCAGCGCATGCAACCAATGAATCAGTTTTTATTGACGTGCCCAACAAGTTGGCAATTAGTCATCACCTTTCTCTCAAGATATACACAAGTACAAGTATATGCACAGATCAGCAGTGTGTACACAATAAAAGAACAATTTAAGTAAAATTGCCACAACAAATATTTAAAGCTTTATAACTAACCAAATACAAATGTAAAACCTGTACAGGGACTTCCAAAAATATTGGAACAGTGATTAATTGATTAATTGGTTTATTTTCTTGATAAGTGTGTGTACACATCTCACCCTTTTATATCAGGGACGCATAACGTTGCAGCTGATAAAGGTAGTTGTGGAGTTCGTTTGAGGAAATATTTGGATGAAAATGGAAGTCTAGTCTTGGATCATGGATGGAAATGGAAGAAGCATAGTCTCTGAGGAGTTTTGTTGCGAAGTGGGGATGAAATTTCTAAAATCCGTGACACTGGTGTTGTTGTTCAACATAGGAGCACAAAATGTGAAGTTGCAAGACAACCAGTCCTCCTATACACAAATTAATCATCCTGTCCGTGAGAAAGAAAAGTTCTGCTTTCTCTGAAGAACGTACAACGACGACCAGAGGATTCGACATGGTCGTTTAGAAGAGAATTCGCAAGAAAATGAAGTTCTTGCGTTAGCTGTCACGTCCAATACCTCAAAATGATAGCCCTACGACCATTCGTAGCGCTCACAACATACACATTCAGGCGTATTTAATGACGATCGTTTTACTATCAATTATATAACAATGCGAGGCGTGATTGCGGAGTAATTAAGACTTTTTGACGGGCATGTCGAATTTTCAGAGCGTTAAAAAAAAAAAATGTCGAATTTAATTATTTCTTTTTGAGAAGTCTTGTTAACACCGCTCAGAACAAGCGACATGGTCGTTAAGAAAAGAATTCGCAATGCGAGGGTTGCGGAGTAGTTGAGATTAGGTGCATGCAAAAACGACCTAGTCCATCAGATAAATATTTTAGGTAATTTATGCATGCACTCAATCTCAACATGTCTGCCGAAAATTCTTAATTACTCTCCAAGCACGGCTCGCATTGCCATACATTTGATACCAAAATAGTTGTCATGAAATTGGCATTTACCTAAATGTGCCGTTTGCCTTAGTTTTGAGTGCTATAAATGGTCGTACGGTTATAATTTTGAGATTTTGGGCGTTAAGCTAATGAACAATTATTTTTTCTCGCGTTAGGTGGTCTTCAGAGGAAGCAGAATTTCTGTCTCTCACGAACAAGTCGATGTGCTTAGTTTCAGTACAGAAGGACTGGTTACCTCGCAATTGCACGTTTTGTGATTTTGCTCACTTGCACGTCGAGCCGCAACACCAGTGTCATAGATTTTATTAGCATTACTCTCGTTCCGAAACAAAACTTCTCAGAGACCATGTTCAATATGGTCTCAGATAAAAATATTTACTATACCGAGCTCTTCAATACCCTATAATGCTGTTTAAATCTTTCTTGAAGACTCTGTATAATAATATAAATTTAAAACATTTCACTACGAATCACGTGCCTTCTTCAACTGTAACAGAATATGTCGTTTAAACACCACGGTCCGGCCTGCATTTTGAAGCGCCAATGGAGACTCGTTCCAAATGGAGGGCAGCATGTAGGCTAGGGAGTGCCGAAAAAAGGTAAGTCTGCCTCTTGACACACTGCTGGGGTTAGGGCGAAGTCGAAATCACTATCTGAAGGAATTTCAATGCATTGCACCTTGTAGGTTAGTACCGCTAACTTTAAACGTGTCAGCTGATCAAACATGAGAAGCCCGAGCCTGATTTACCGCTGAGCCACACCAGGTATGGGATGCCAGGTATGGTTTTAATCGCGTCATTCTAAACGAGCTTGTATAGGCTCGTTGAATACGTGGCTTCCTCCAGAGCAATTCCGTAGGTTAGAATTGGCTTCATAAGTGCTTTAAAGACACGTATCGGAAGGTCCCGCGAAGCCTTGGATCTCCTCAATCGCACGAGTCAGGCCACCACGGCGTAGCAGCCCCTGTCACTTGACCTCACTTGACTGTCCTATTTCATATGCTCGTGTAGCACAATGCCCAGACATTTTGCCTGTGAGCTGAGAGGGATAGCAGAGCCGCCTACTCGTAAGGAGATATTACAAGTTTTGAACTTCTGTCTCGTAGGGTGTGGCAAAGAACGAGTGTCGTCTTTGTCGATTTAGCGATAAGACCAAATCTTTGAACTACAGATATAGCCTTTTCAATATTGGTTTTAACGTGCTCAAGATTATGTAAAAAATTGGCTAATTGAGATAGTGAGACACGAAACAAAAGTGCGGTGTCATCTGCATAGACGATTGGGCTCTCTATCTACGCATCTTTCTATGCTCCGTAGGACGAAATTCATGTAGGTAATGAAGATAAAAGGTCTAAGAGCCAATTCCTGGCGCGTGTCAGTGGATAGTGCAGGTTACGCGGCCTATATATATATATATATATTTTTTTTTTTTTTTACATTCAACTTAGATTCCGAGTTAAACCTCATAATGCATTAAATGACTAGTTTTGAAAATTCGTTTTTTTTTGTAATATATTAAACGGATTAGTAATGAAAATCTACAACAATAGAATGCTGTGTCAGTTAACAATTGTTCAAAGTCGAGTTTTTGTACGAAAATTGACCTTCATTATTGATATATTCAGCAGCCACGGCGGATTGACGATGAGACGTATCTATAATGTTGAACGGGATCTGCCTGATCTGTACGGCGGTTACGAACAAAGCAATGCGTTTTTTTTGTCAGATAGAAGCAAACTCAATAAGCAGCTTTTTGAGAGTTCCCCAATGACCTGAAAAACATGACTGGCGCAGGACGTTATGAATTTAGCTAGGAATTTTAGCATATTTTGCAACTACTTCACGTTTAGGTCGACAATGTGTATGCACCTGTGGGTGAACGTAGTCTTCAAAGTTTTTTCGGTGCGTGATCCTAAGAAACGACTTTGTGCCATCAGTGTTTAAAATGCAAAGGTGTTGCGAAATAAACCATTTGTATATGTAGCTTAACGCAAGAAGGTGCAACTTGACGCGTGACAGAGTCGTACTCCCAAGTGTCGCGGAGTACCAGCGTCGTGTTGACTAGCGCGTTTTTAAATATCTTATACGCAATGATCAGATTAATAAGTTTTACCACATGAGATCAAACAGCCTACGGAGTTGCGGTTCCATTCAACCGCACGAGATAGCCAATGTGGCAGTCGTTAACCACTCATTTGTTTGGCGAACAGCTCGCCTAGCCCGCCAATGCGAGCAATTCATTTCCCTTGTTCGACCCCTTTTTTAAATAAAGGAGACATTTGTATTGTATTGTACTGTTTCTAGGCATCATAATTAATCGATCAGTTAGCGTCGACCTGGAACTCGGCTTATGTACTCCACAAACCCGATTGCTCTCTTGCTTTTTTACAAACAAATATATACAAAGTCTTCCGTAACCGTATGTGCTTATTTTGAAGAACCTCGAAAATATTTTTTTTCCAATGAAAGAAGGGGAGAAACGTTTTGATTAGGAATGACAATGAAATTTATAAAAGTAGCTATTCTCTTTTCTTTTTAAAAGCAGATATTATTTGTTCTTCTACACAGTTGTGCAAAATCTACGTTTGCGGGAAAACCATTTTCGCATGAAGAAACCGATGATTCCGGCGTATTCGGCGGAAAGTTCTGCATAATCTAAATGGCACCCAACGCAAGCCAGTAAAAGGCGTATAGCGGGATTACGAAAAGTAATAAAAAGTCGATATGTTGTTATATCTTACGTTGAAGCTTTCACGTTTCGGTCGTAAAATGTTGCTATTATGATCAGAAATATACACTCAAAAAACTATTTTCAATAGCAAATAGAATACCCATAAAAATGATGGTGCTACGTTACGTACTTATTGCCATGTTGAAAGTGAAGGCATGCATACTTGGTAGTATTTTGGCCTGCTTCAGCAAGGGTGTATCAGGACGTTAGGTACGTATTGTGAGGTTTGGCGGAACTCGGCAAGAAACACGGTTCTGAACGTGAAAGCTTCAACGTAAGACATAACATATTGATTTTTATGACTTTCCTTAATCCCGATATTCGTCTTTCGCTAACTTGCGTCGGGCCTCATTTAGATTATGCGGAGTGTTCAATGATATATATATATATATATATATATATATATATATATATATATATAAATACTTGACATTTTAAATATGACGTTAATATTATTAAATTCCGCATATTTATTCACTTACGCTGAGTAGCATATCAACGATATATAACAGTTAAAATAGATAAATGAATAGTAGTAATATATCAA
Source organism: Dermanyssus gallinae (assembly GCA_003439945.1). Classification (NCBI taxonomy): domain Eukaryota; kingdom Metazoa; phylum Arthropoda; class Arachnida; order Mesostigmata; family Dermanyssidae; genus Dermanyssus; species Dermanyssus gallinae. Next base: position 39,913 of record QVRM01002365.1, read on the forward strand.
CAACATAACAACTCTCGAAATGGTACGAGTATATGTTAGGATAAAAAGCTCTCACAAGCTGGCTAATTCATTCAATGATTGCACAACGCGGCATGATCTGCAGCATGATATCTAGTGCAGACTTCCGCGCAGCGGTTACAAACACAGTTGTCATGGTACTCGGCATGGTACTCAGACCGTCTACATAGGGTGTGGTTGAAACCATGCGCAGCGTATCGGGTTATCACATGCTTATTATTTTTGTTTTTTGAACAAGGTCATTTATTTATTATATACACAATTACATTGGTATGCGTTTCATACATTTACAAATATTTGCAAGGATATATAGTAATTTAAACCTACTACAGTTACCATTGTGTTGGTAAAAAGTTGCAGCCGGAATAAAATTACTTGTGTTTACCTCTATGCGAGGGTCACTTTAGGAAGACTAGTGTATCCATAATTGGCGGGGTAATAGGTGTGACTTTAAATTCTCCTTGAAGTTATTTAAGGATTTCAAACAACGCAAGCTAACCGGAAGAGTGTTCCACTCTCTGACAGCTCGCACGCCAAAAGCTTGACTGCCCTCGCTGCTTCGATGCATGCGGATCTTCAATGTGACCGTGTTAGATGCTCTGGTCTCTCTCGCCCCTCCAAGGCGATCAAGTTCTAGTATCTTCGGCCCAATTCCATGGATATTCTTAAAAATCACTATCAAGGTTAAATAGCGCATGGTATTTTCTTTATCTAATATATTGTGTTGTTTTCTCTCTCGACTGGCCGATTCCCGAAACATACGAAGAAAGCGGCCCTGTGCCACACTCAGTCGCTCCGCCCAACCCTTACTGTAGGCAGTCCAGAATTCCGATCCGCACGTAAGGTGACTCAAGAAAAAGGCGTAGTAGAGCAGCTTGCAGGAAGATGCTCCAATTTGGTTCTTGATGTATCTTGATGAGTTTGTGATGACAGCAAGTCGACGGATAAGGGTCTCTACATGCGCGTTGCCAGAGAGTTTTGCATCTACTGTTACACCCAGGACCTTGACACAGTCGCTGGGTTGTATCAGGTGGCCATTTATGATTACAGGTGGCATTCGAGGAATGGCGTTACCCTGTCCGAAGACCACCACTTGAGTTTTCTTTTATTGATAGCAATACGGTTTGCTGCACACCAAGCGTTGGGGGCAGTGACATCCTGCATCATCACCCGGTGTACCTCCTCACCAGACTGTTTTATCCTTATTAGTGCGTATTCGTTCGTTCTCTTATTAGTGCGGCCCGGTCCCCTCCACTCCGCGTTTCCTATTGAACCGTGTTAAAAAACGTTAATATTATGGGTATAAACTATCGGTAGTTTTATACATATATGTACACTAATATATACATTGGACACAGGCTGTGCAACATGGCTTGGGGTGTAATATCCTTAGTTTTTTTCAAGAAGGTTTTAGGATTGCATGGCCACACCGCTGGGCCTGTTTGGAGGGACCTCACAGAAGCTAAAATTAACTTAATGGAGAGCTCAGCATGTTCTCCCGACCTGGATCACATCATCGAACATGTGTGGGATAAGCTGACCCGACGCGTTAGACCCAGAACTCGCGATCCAGCAACGTTTCCGGAGCTAATGGAATATAACAGTAGTATAATATTAGTACAATAATATCCCACAGCAATTCATTGATGAGTTAACTTATAATCGATAATTATAAGTTAACTCATCAATGAGTTGGGTGTTATTAGGGTGCGTGAATGTACACACTTATAAAGTGCACTAATTTTACTGTGAAAATTAACAATAAAGCCATACATTTGTCTTAACTTGATTTCATTTGATATGGTTATTTTTAGACAGACTTTACTTAAATGTTTTACACAATGAAGTACACAAATTCTAACGCAAGGCTCATGTTTTGAATCTAATTTAGGTTGTCTTTTGAAAAATATAGTCTTTTTATGGCGTTGAGTGCAAAATATGGTTAAAATCATGTGTGATCGCTGATGCAATTTTTGGTTCCGATATATATATATATATATATATATATATATATATATATATATATATATATATATATATATAATACTTGTATTGAAAGTTTACGGCCAGCAGCTTTAATTTCGTGTGCAATCCGTTCGTCAAATCAAATCGCACAAATTTTTCCGCTGTTATCTTCGGCAGCTAAAAGTACCCAATAACACCCATGAAATCTGTATTCGGACAACTAATTTCAGAAATGATCTATCAGACATCATGGAAGGCTCGCAACAACTCCTAATCCATCAAGGTCATTGAGTTGAGTTAGACATGTTATAAGTACCTTCATTGCTGTGAGTTACACAGTTGTGGATTTGGTACCACCTACCAAATGCAAACTCCAAGGTAAACTTCAATAATATGGCCTCTCGTTTTATGTTTGCCTCGCTGGGTAACTTTCTGTTGCTGATTCGGACTAGACTCAGACGACTTAGACTGCACTGCATACCCAGTAGCTACAGCATTTTACTCTCTCTTCTAAGAAGAAAGACTTTATTTATGTTAACTAAACGGAGAGCTGATTATAGTCGTAGCTCCAACGCCGCCTCCAATAAAGGCGAAGGCAACAGCCATTACTAACAAATCGCCCCGTATCGCAGCAGACGATCTCGTCTGACGCCGCCAGGATTTTATCGCAGCGCGCTCGTCCTCGAACAACACCAACAACAACAGTGGCTCTGGTGTATCGTCGCTGTGCGCGTAACGTGAGAGATAACTGGACTTTGACCTTGAGGGTCTCGTTCGAGATGATTAAGCGATCACAAAGAAAAATGATCTGGAGACGGCCGTACAGGCCGCTTAATGAACGCGCCCGGCTCTGCGGCCGATTTCATTCCTCCCTCCGGCTCGGAAGCTTTTATTCCGCGTACGTAGAGACACGAGAAAGTGTTTTGTCTGTGCGTTTTGATATAATAATAATAATAGTAATTGACAACACTATTGGATACTAAACAATGAGCACACGTCTAGTAACGAAGGGGAAACGAAGGGTGCCCAAGGATCTAAACAATGTAGCAAGGCAAAAAGAGCGTGGATAACTAAAAAGGGCAATCGTCTAGAAACAATCAATGCAGTAGTATTAAACGGGGCGTGTGCGCGAATCCTTTCTGTGAAGCTTAATATAGTAAAGCTATTCCTCCACAATAATTGCAAGTGATTGTATATATATATATATATATATATATATATATATATATGTATATTTATATATATATATATATATATATATATTTATATATATATATATATTTATATTTATATATTTATATTTATATACTGCCGGTGTTACAAATGCTGTAGAAAATCGCTTTTGTCGTGTACTTTGCAGCCGGTCTCATTCTACGTAATGTTCTTCTTTAAGAAGTATAATAGGCTGCTCGTCCTCTACAAATGCTACGTAATAGGCGTGAGAAAATATTGCATTTATATAAGGTTACATAAGGTTACGCTTACAGCTGTACATTGTACGCATGCATTACGTAAAGGCACACACTGTGTTTGTTGTCAGCAACAGTAACACTTATATGATATCGCTTGCACTTCCCCGTTGGGACGCAATGTACCGCATAATGTATCAAGGAGTTTTTTACGAGCATAAAAAGAACACGAGCGGCTACCCAAAGTGCCCTCACTGTACGGGCGTTCGAGATGATGTTTTCTTCTCACACTTAAGTATGTCTATTATATGAAGAATACGTTCCTTGGTAATACGCTCATCACAAACATCATGCGCCTGCAACACCGTGACGACCATGATGCCTGCAAAATTGAGAGAACGCAAGTAAGCGTGAGAACCTAAAACAAATTTCAACCGCTGGAATTCGCTGAACAAATTACTGTCGCGGTACGTGGCGAAAACGGCCTACCCAGTAACATTTTGTACAAGTGCTCTGTCTCTCTCTCTCTCTTTATATATATTTTTAAAATAGATGTGTGCGTCTCTATTAACTAAAGTCCCTTCTACTAGGGTAGAAATTACACATGGGCGACTGTCCCCACCATCTAATATTTCCTACACTATATACACAATATAAATATATATATATATGTATATATATAATATATATATATATATATATATATATATATATATATATATATATATATATATATATATATAACATGCACATACTAAGACGCAAATAGCTTTAAACCCTCTCGTACTGTGCGCTGCGTGCATTCGCAATGTGCGGATGTAATCACATCGATATTAGAGAAGTAGAGAAGGCACAGTAGCGATTAGCAGCACAAGTCTCTCGAAACGAACACGGTCGCCAGCCACGACAATGTAGGTCAAACCATGCGCCTCACTCGTAGCAGCAGTTTAAGTCATAGTGAAATGAGGCGACGTGGTGTGGGGAGGGGGGGTATCGGGGGTTGCTAGTGAGCCAGTTATGATCGTCATCCACCGGCCGGTGGGTTGCCGGTTCGATATCCGTTGTTGCTAATGATCGAATTGATCACTGAACTTGAATGCTCATTGAGAATAGATGGTAGACCATAGCGCAGAACCGGCAGGTGCACAACTCATAATCCTCGAAAAAAGCGGCGTCTGAACGTACCAAGTAGTGATAGTCATGCACTATGTACCTGGTGTATACGATGTCACGGCGATTGTCACATGCAGAACTAGACCAAAGATGCAAGGCCTTGAAAACGTCTAAGTCACCCACGCAAGCTGCAGAATCTTCTTTACTGTGCGCTTTGACAATAGAGATTTGTATCCTGTTTGTCATTCATTGCTCACTCTCAAGGCGCTCTTCCCAGGTTTGGCAGAGACTTCTAATCTACCTATGCTATCTATTGCGCTGTTCCTCTGCATTTGATGTTTTGTTTTGTTGCCTCGTTGTTTCCGAACCATAACAAAGCCACCGTCGTCTGCCATCTCCTCCTGTTGTAGGTCAGACCTGGTGGTACCATCTCCGCGACAGTGCTGTTTAAGTTGCAACTATAATTACTCAACTCTGCAGAAGCGAGCTTCTCTTGGCGCCAGTGCGGTTGTTTTTGTGGATCGCTCTAACAGGCTCTTTCGCCCTTGCTCCGGTAACGTCACCTCCTTCTTCGCTCTCTGCCATCCGTGCTTTCTTGCTCTTGCACATTGTCCGCGTTCCGCCGCATTTTTCCACGCTACTTTGTCACTTAGCGTGGAGTTTAAACCCCACTGTGATCGTAAGGGGTGCGGCAAACTGCTTCTGCGGGATTGCCTCGATTTTGGCGACCCGCTCTTGCAGTGCGTGTGTGCTAGCCACAGTTTCACAAAGTTCCACTGTAGTTCACTCAAACGGCCGCTCAATGTACTTGCTTGCTTGGTTGCAATGCTTGGTTTCCGGGTTTCACAGGCTCCATATGCAGCCGATCGCGCATCATCGGGGAGCATGGGGCATAGGCGACCCCCATAGAATACTTTTAAGCAGTCTTTTGTCAACACATCACTAGTTGTTCACCCGTCTTTAATGGAACCGAACAGTTCAAGCGTACGAACAGCACGACTGCTAGCAGACAACAGCTGTTTATTTAGTTTTCTTTTCCAGTCGACCACTAGCGACCAAAATGACGACCAACACCAAATATACAGGGAATTTGATGACTGAATTGGAACGCAGGGGCTTCTGTCTTACGGCGCGAAATCTTGCCTTGCTCTCTACACTCTACAACTAAACGTGACACTTGTTGGTCGTTGCCTTAGGCTGTTAGAATTCAGGATCTTCTCGTTATTGTGCAGATTGCGTATGCCGTTGTTGTTGTTGTCCATAGAACGGGGTCATCTTCGATCATGCTGAGTTAACACTCTTAGCTGATGTAGTCATGTGTTTGTGCTTCAGTCTCACCAGCTAATGTTTATTGAGCTAGGGTCTAGTTTCTTTCCCTTTTATTACATGGTCCCATCTCGTTGTCGGACATGGTTGTCGGACGCCATGTTTGAGGGATCCAGTCGTTTCTGCAACACCTTTTGCCGAGATTACAATGCAGCAGATGTTACTTAGAAAAACGGTTAAAAGTGCCTATTAAACGATAGGAGTTGCGAGTTCTCCAATCACGTCGCAAACACCAGTGATTTGTGTACCCTTTCCCCTATGTGGCAAATATTCTAAGGAGGTTGTTTTTAATACTATTTCCTACGGGATTGGAATCGCCATGGGGCATATCTTTATAATGCACCGAGGACGAACATGCTGAAATATCTAGGATTCTCTCAATAAACCTTGCAGCAGCATGGCCGCTGGCTCGCAATGGTGTGCTTTATCATCTATTTTGAATGTACATCGCTCAAAAGAATTTAATCAACAACAAGGATTGACCTGGCGACTAACCCTAGTTGATGACAACCATGGATAGCGGACTGCACCCTAGGCCAAGTCGCTACTTGTTAGAGTGATACGTAAAAAAGAAAATCAAAGTATGGGCCCTTGAAGTATATTTTCAAAGTAAACTCGAAGCATGTGCCCTTAACTACAAGATGCCGCTATTGTTAGGGTGATGCCTAAATCAGGTGTTAGAGTGATAGCTAATGAGGTAAATCTGATTGCATGCTTCGAAGCATTGAAGCACTTAATTTCAAGGTATCACACGATAGACCGCATTCATAATGTTCTCTACTGTGGTGTACCGACGTTTTATTGACGGCTGGACAGATCCGCGGACACAAAGGCAAGCGTCATAGGCTCGGGTTTCTTCTCGCGCAAAAATCACTCGGTTTTTCATAACCTCATGCGCGCATGCCCCGTTGTCGATGCTTATTCGATCTGACTACAGAATATCTTTTAATAGTCGAAGCGGTGGTGGCCGGGTTTACCAATGTGCGTTAACTTTGAATATTGCGTGAGTCAGAGTAGTGCGCCGTGTGAAAGTCCAATAAGATACCGAATTGCAATTGCCGCTTACGTTCCAGCGTCCGGTTGACAAGGCGTGAAGAAAAGGAGGCACAATATGTAATCGGTGACCTTTAAACTCGAAATGTATGCAACGTCTCAATCTCAATTCGTTGGGAAGTGCATTCTTTTCAAAATGGGCCATAATGACGGCAACAACTTTGAGAGCTTACTATAAAATAAATATAGAACAACATATACTAATGTAGCAAAAGTATATTTTATTCATCAGATACATCACTTGGTTATTGAAAACTATCTATATCACAAAAGTGAGTTTTTGGCACACGCCCGCAGTTTCCTTTAAACGCTTTCTCTGTTTCAAAATATTGCATGCAAGTATTGCATGTTTTATTTCTGGCAAATAAATTCCTCCTCTTGAAGCTAAGTTGTCTTTGCGTGGAAGCACTTGGCTGTCCACCGCGGCCTTCTTGTGTTGACACTAGCGTTTTTATTTTGCTTTAAATGCAATTTCAATGCTTCCGTTAGCTTGGCATTAAACACTCTCAGAAGTGTAATGGGCTTAATGTTTCTATATTTGTTTGTAAACGGTTCGTTATTAGAAAACTCGATAGAGTGATCTGCCGTTTTGCAAAGGCTAGGCGGACACCAAAAATACGGTTATTGATAAATAAATCACCTATTTCAGTACTGTCTTCCAACGCTGTCTTAATGAAAATTATTTCAATACTTCGAATTTTTCGATACAAAGAAGCGGCTTAAATAGCCTTGATTATCTTTTAAACGTTCGAAAGGTTTTCTCTTAACAAATGGTAACGTAAAGTAAAAGAACAGATACTTATCTATTAAGTAATAAGTTCTATTAAGTAAGTCTACTAATAAGGTAGTAAACCACCCCACGATAATTTCATAGATGTCTCCACAGATGTATGCCGGACAGGGGTGTTTTTGATGGAATAATTCGGAGCGCTTTTTGGTGATTGCGTACCTTAAGCTTTTGAGCTACTGGCAGCGCGTTTCGCTGGAAGACGCGTTTGCGAGCCTACTAGGCATACCATCGTCTTGTTAGAGTCGAGATCTGCTTTTGCAACCGTGTTAGGCTCGGCGCCTCGCTTCGATCACGACCTTGTACGAGTTACCATTTTTCATAGCAGTAGTCACATTTCTTATTCAAGAGCGCTTTTCACATAGCTATGGCTGGGCTGATAAGTTATCTACGTAATGCGTTCATCATGGGTGCGAACTTGTCAATTATCAAGTATGCACAGTCCACGAGAGCAATTGTTTCGTCTGCATCCCGCCTCGAACCTGTTATAAAATCTTTACTTCGGAGGCTATAGCAGTACCAATTTTCGCCCCCAAGCCAGTCGCATTCAATCTATCAAGGTACTGACAAAAAACTAACTGTGTAAGATTTTTTTTCTTTTAACCACAAAAACAGCACTGTTGAATCGAAATATATCCAGTAAAAATTGATTGAAAACAAATTATGAAAATAGCAGGACGACTCGTGTTAAATGCGTGTGCTTGCTTTCACCAGAATTGGCGGTATTGAGCGGAGTTCACTAATTGACAGAGCTTACCGAATATATATATATATATATATATATATATCTGGTAGTCGGTGCATACACAATCGAAGTAGTCGCGTTGAGGAAAGCTTACAAAAGCTAAGATCCTGTCATGTCTTATGTTTTTTACGTTTTTCGCGTTCAGTACTTAACATTTTATCATTACGCCCATAAAAAAACACACACAATCAGATGAAAATCAATTATTATCATATCACATATCGAACCGTCCTCGATTTGCTACCAAATGTACTGAAATGGGGGGCCATCGGCCATGCCACGTTGAACACCCCACCCAATAATACCATTGAACCTTCTGTACGTTCTGACAAGCTTACCGAAAGGACTGTAAAGTTCTAAGGAGAGTACAGAAGCAGTCAACGAAAGAAGCATCAGTGTTCTACGGCCCTGACGAGCCAGAGAGGCTGTAGTAGGTAGGATCCTTTGTTTTGGAGAGGGAACGTGTACTCTGACCTGCGGATATTGTCAGCTTTAATACGGGGCAGTGTTTGTTGCCACCTGTATAACACAGCAAGCCCGTCCCCAGCCTACCCTTTTCACAGTTTTTGCAGCAGCTACCAAGTACCCTGTGTTAGATAATCGTTTATCCATCTACTCGTTGTAGGGCCATGGCCAGGCGCCTGTCTCGTTTATTTTTACGCTCTGCCTTCGTTACTGGTGACATCTATCCCTGTTGCAAATCCTCTTGTTTGTTAGGAGCCCTTGCACTTGCCACATCTAACAATCTCAGCGTTTGATTGCATACGACAAAATTCTGAATGATAGCACCGCTCACAATGCAATGCGCAATTTTGATATATATAGTATATACATACATAAATACATACATACACGATGTAACAGAACGATTTCGCATTATTAGATTAAAGCAAATATATTTTCCAATGGAGCGGCGAAAGGGCGGGTCAGAGCAGCTGGGCCCTCAACACACTCTCGACGCACCTTCTTGGGACAAATAAGCATCGGCAGGGCGCATGGAAGCTAGACTATAAGGCTTCCCCCGCGAATGTCTAAGTACTGCCATGCAATTCCAAGCCTGGGGGGTGAGGACGATGTCGGTTTTAATGACTTTGCCGAGTCTCACACTAGTCACTGGTAACTGTAAGTGACGAAGGTGCATCATGCATTTCCGAGACCGTCAAAAATCTAATTGTAGATAGCTTCTTGTTTTATAGATGAAAGGTTTCCCGGGGGGTCCGACTGGAGTTTATATCTAATAAATATGAGCCTCGTGCCAATCACAAAGAGAATACTCACCTGCCCATATGAGGCAAATTAGACGGAAGCTTAATGCCGTTTGAAATACAGCGTTTGTCCTTTTAGTGGCCAGCTTTACGTCAAGAGCTTGTTGCTTCAGCGGAATGCTAGCAAGAAGTTACTGGCATTAGTCTCGTTTTTGGCGCAGAAAATACACTCGAAGGACGGGATCTGGTCTGTTGAAGAACTACTTCGCCGTAGGTAAATTTCTATAGGGTTGGTCCTAATACGAATCCCTGGAGACCCGGCTAGCGTTGATCTGTGTCCGCTGTTTGTAAAGGTGTGCCTAGGGATGTTCATGAGCTGTAGACATGCCCACGTCTCATTCTTATTAGAAGTTCTAGCATGCTCAGCGGAACTCCACAGCGTGCCAGGTTGTCAACGATGATCGTTCACGCCTTGAAGTCCACGAACACAGCAAATCGATAACTTGCTCTGATTCAAAGTGACGATGGACCGTGTTTAGAAGCACGGCGCACGGAGTCATTATTGATCTGCCTCTTCTAAATCCGTGTTGTTGCTCACGGAGTGCCCCGGAAACTTCTAAAAATACTTCCAGGCAACGGGTTGAGATAGCCGACAGGAGCTTTTATACTACGCTCTTTTTCCTCAATGGAGAACTCACGAACAAAATCCAGCGGGTCTTCTTTTCCCTTAGCAATGACACTAAAGAGACTGGCCCTCCATTCTGCGGGTAATTGGGACGTTCTTAGCATTTCATTAGAGAGAGCAATGAAACACGGCACCAGCAAAGTGGTCTGACGAATATGATCATTTACCACTAGATCAGGTCCGGGGGCTATACCCAGCGGCGCGTTTGCCATTGCGTCAGTCACCTCCAAGTCGCTAAAAGGGCGAGATGACCCTGGCGGGCTTTCGGGCGTGGAGCACCGCTCGGAATGGTTACCGCGCCGGCAAACATTGTACGGTTTTATTTTAAGTGCCTCGACCAGTGATTTGTACTAACTTCGCTCTTCATGCTCTTTTATAGCGTTCTTCACCACCTACTTATAGTCGCGGCTTAGTCGAGTGTAAAGGGGCGTCATCTCAGGGCGTATACTAGCTAGAATTTTTATTAATCAATTTATATCACAATCCTGTGTAAGTGAACGTGTTAACTTTCAGCCTATAACAGCCCTGGTGTGCACCATTCGGCAAGCGATCCCAAAACTGAGATCGCGTTGCCCCGCTGGACGTCAATGGAAAGTCTTTGGCGCAAAAATTGTGCGGCTCTCTTGTCCCCAGTAGTTATCTTTAATCGTTCGCCCAATTTAGTAAGTATTCTCTCAGTCAAGGGGCCCGGGGGGCCCAAGGTTTCGAAGGCCACTGGGCTGAAGTTATGGGCTCTTGCCAGTTCGGCGTATTTGTTCATCTTGTTCGTTTCTGCTTGGGTCGCGGCGTGACCACCAGCTCTAAGTGAACCGAAACCGACCATTGAGGGAGAGTGAGTCGGTTACTAGCTAAAATAAATGCTTGCAGTATGTAGTGCTTGCAAGAGCAGCACTGCTGATTGTACCATGGAACATATTTACTATGAGCTTGTTTTGGTTGGGTGCTACCAGTGCCGACACTACGGAGCCTGCAAGCAACTCTACGTCGATCAGAGCTGGAACAGAAAGAACACTTCGAGAAATGGTTTTCAGTCGCGTGATGTCGAGGGTGCGACTCAGAGAAAGCCGCTTGGTGTAAAAAGTTTGCGGGTCGAGTGAGATATTCATCGCAATCGGTAAAAGCCACTTTATACCAAACACCAGGGTATTATTTTGTATTCCCTTGTATTTACATTACGTGGATCAGCTTTTGTAGCAAATATGTCTCTTGTCGACTGTTCTTGCGGCGTGATAAATATCGAGTCATCAACTGTAGATACAACCCACATGCTCCAAGACGCCAGTATGTTCAGGAGTGACGTTATTCTGCCTTATTAAGAGGATAGTTGAGATCGCCACAGATATTCTCTTATGCGTAGTTCTGAACATTTAAAAAGCATTCACACGATTGGGCATGACAGACACTTGCAGACATGAATGTCCCTCGACGTCTGTTTTAGCAGCTTAGCGGGTTTTTTAAAAAAATTACACGCGATTTGATGGAAAGTCTCTATCGCTTACGTGCTCCAACAAAGCAGACCAATAATAGGTTTGAGTGAGTTTAGACAAGCCCATCGGTGGTTAAAATTTAGTGAATTGATCTATCTGTGCGGCATAGTAACAAACAACTGTGTGCGATGAGGTCTTTGTTTAAGAGGTTGGATTTCTAACGAGGTTTCTGCTGAAACACAAAGGACCAACGTCATGTCGAAGTCAAAAACTCTTTCTGAAGTTTACTTGATCTCATTGGCGTAGAGGTGACGTAGGCGCAAGGGGTGAGTATACAGACATCCTGCACCTGTCTATGTGCATACAAGAGACCACCAGTCAGGCAAAAGAACTCTGTGTACTCGGAGCACTCAGCCAGGTGGAAAACCTTCCGTCGACCCCATATAAGTCTAAGCCCATTTGCTGAAACTTGGCACACCGATCATTATGATGGAATACTGAATAAACCACCCGCCGTATCGTGACGGGGAAAGAAGTGTCGTCGTGCAAGCTTTGGAAAGAATGCAGCAAGATACACACTCATTCTTACTAAAGCGTTGAGAGTTCCAGACTCCGGTGGTGCGGTAATGTCCCATTGCGTGAGGTTGTTTACTAATTAGAATTTCTATAAAATTCAGTTTTTTTGTTTAATTTAAAATAGCGCTATAAATGGTTTTAATAAATACTGATGTGCGTGACGCTGACGTATCTGTCTATCTGAGGATGATGATATGCACAGACCACTCGGATTTATCATAAGTGGGAATCGTGACTCCTGCTTCAGATCTTCAGCCATATCGTTAGCAACCGATACTTAATAATGGAATATTCGCAAGGAGGAAATCGCTATGCATACCATGCCGCCATTACCTTTTGACGAGCCTTGATTACGTCGAAACACCTGATAGTGAGGGTCTAGCGATAATTCGCTGTGAGAAATTCCATTGTCGGTAAAAGTTTTGCTAATGAAAAGTATTACCAAGTCTTTCGCGCTGATATACATTAGCTACAAGAATCATGTTTGACGATATTGGCTGTATTAAAAGACAAGCAACGGAGCAAGTAGTTGAGTTGAAGCACGATCAATTCTATATATATATATATATACATATATATAATAGTCTACGCTCCTTTTGTCTGAATTTATACCAGCTGCATATCAAAAGAAAGCACTTGAATAAAAATAAAATACAGACGATTGCTAAGTAAATTGCGAATTGTTGGTAATACGTTGTTCAGACGCATCTCCTTTCGCACCATAATGTGTGTACATAGTGCAGTAGTTCGAATTTGTGTAACACGTGCCCTTATTAGCCGCAACTAGAAAAGCGTGCGGAGAATACATTAAAATACGTCTTTTTTTTTAAATAACTATAAATTACATGATTTAACGCATGCGACGTTTTCGCGGTATTGAGTCGATTTTCAGCCATAAGCGAACAAGTGTTTTGACAAATATTTGCCATGTTTTTAAACGAAGCGGTTTGTGTTTGCTTTAAAAGAAGCAATCTGATAGGAAAATTAACGCTTATGCTGCTCGGACTAAAAGCAGTCCGTGTTCTGAGGACTTGATAACGGTAACCGAGAAAAGCTAGATATAACCTAAAAAATTTACTTCAACCGTCGCGTGCTCAGTGAGTCCCACCAAATCCAATAAGGCTCGTTTTAGCCTCGGGCATTGGACAGAGCTTGGTAAAAGAGCGCGCAGTCTGGACTCCAGCTCTCTCGCAGTCGGAATATAATCCACGCCAGGAATATTTAGCCTTTTTATGGGAGGTTTCAGGAATACATAATGCACAGCTGTCAGCAACTAGTGTGACGTACAAACCTACGAAACACATATTTCTTCACCTCTCCCCCCCCCGTCAGGCTCGGAATAGCGTGGTATTTCGTCGAAGAATATTTCGCCTGATTCGAGCTTCAACCAATCTAATCCATTCAGATGATGATAGATCACGTGAACCCAGAGTCACACCGCATATTCGAGCAATTAGAAATGTACAAGGTGTTCGTAAAATATACGATATTATACATAAAATGCAATCTCGTTGCTTTCGCAGAAGACTGGAATAGTCACAGGAAAACGACTATTCCAGTATTCTGCGATACATAGATGCGCTTGTGACTGGCTGTCTAGTTTCATATCGCAGCACTTCTGTCTGCAATTTCATCTATCAAACAATAGGTGACACTTGGTTAGTTGTCGCGCCTATTTTCGACGTTTCCTGTTCAGAAGTGAGCAAGACGTTTCGCTTTTATGGCGTGGCTTTCGCGCGGAGTCTATTTCGTGACACACAACGCTTGCGCATTGCGATGGAATACGACGAGAGAAAAGGAGGCATTCGCTGTGCGAGTTCGGCCTATCGTTTGCTCACTAGTGAGCCAATCCGAGCAAGATGGCTTAGTGGCAAAGCCTTTGCCCTGCAATTGGGAGGCCTGGGTTGGAGACCCAGACCGGCCACTCTTAAATTGGTTTTCATGGCTTTCAATTTAGACAAGGTAAATGCCGGAGTGGATAAAAAGATCAGCCATGACATGAAAAACAGTACACGGGCCTTACGGAATACTAAAAAAAAATCCCACCCAGCATATCAGTACAAGCGGCTGTTTGTGTTGGATATCCGGATGAGTACGCACCGTTCGACGTAATAGGGTAGCTCACACACCGAAGCTAAAGTCTCTTTTCTCGGTACATCCTTGTCAGTCTTTGTCAGGAAAACTGCCAAAAAAAAACAGATTATTAGATGGATTGATTCTTCCGAATCGAATCAAAGCCAAAACGCAACTATGAGCGCGAACGCAGTTGTACACCACGCGTAAGCTTCTGTTTAATATATATATATATATATATATATATATATATATATATATATATATATATATATATATATATATATATATATATATATATATATATATAGATTAGCAAGCACATTGCATACAACGTTGTATTGGCGACAATTAATCAGTAACAAGCTGCCTAGCGGGCGAGTATGGTGACGAGATCACGTGTCCGTTTCGTCTAGGCTAGGCCAGGCGAACAGGCCAGACAATAACAGTAGATGTTGAATGATGGAAGAATATATATTTCAAATGATCAAATCCAAGGCTTCTAGTGCTAGGCGGCTGGGATACCGCAACACTCATGCTTGCCGTCATTAACGTTGCCAGCAGGGTTAGCATTCTGCTTACATTACATGGATGAAGGTAATGGAAAGAGGTGTTCATGCGCCACTATCTAATTGACGAGACATCCGTATTTCCTCTTTGCTGGCATGATAATCGATAGATTATCATGCCCTCATCGTCCAGTTCGGCGCTCCCCTGATCTAAACGGGAGGTCATATGAGGGAAAACAAAGGCCGGCCTCCTTAAAGGATCCAAGACTACAATGCATTTGCACGAATCCACGAACCCACCTTCTGGCTGGCCTACTACTGATGACTTATCCTCTTGACTATGGAAGCGCTTTGTTGTGAAACGGCTGCGTGTACAAAGACGCAATAAATCGAATAGCTTTGCGGATACGTTTTTGTACGCCGACGCCAACGATTTCGTGGTGGTGGTGGTGATGGTGGTGGTGGTGGTCTGTATAAAGTCGGTCGACGAGTAGACTCGATTCCACTCTGTCTGACTCGATTTCCACTCGTCAAAACGAGAGAATCCTCTGTACGAAGACTTCGCGGAGCCACCCACTCTAGCTAGGCTGACGACCCGCGGCGACCGCGAGCAGGATCGTTAGCGAGACTTGCGTTTTGCATCATGTTTTTTTTTGTCGACGTCGTCGTCGTCATCGTCGTCGTCGTCGGCGCGTCTACAGACCTTCGCGTGGCTCATGGAACATGAATGCGAATGTATATATGAATGTATGCTTGTGTATAGGGATGTATACATGTCGGTATGTGCACGTAGATGTATATATATATATATATATATATATATATATATATATATATATAAATGTATGTATGCATGTGTATAGATAGATATAGGTGTACTTGTAGTAATGTTTGTGTAGGTATTTCAATGTAAGTAGAAGTGTATAAATCCATACATGAAGGTATATGGATGTACGTCTGAGTGTAGATAGATCTGTATGTATGTTTAGATAGAGAAAGAAATAGGCGGTAGATGAATGAATAGATGTATATATGATGTTGTCATCGGCGATGAAAAGAGTCCAACGGGTCGTGGAGGCGCGCTGAGGTCGCCGAGGAGTGGTGGCAGTGGTGTGTCACGCCACTTGAATGAAGACACGCAGGCCGCACCGATGGCGATGACAACGTCTCGGAGCTCAGGACGCAGATCTCGATTGCTACCGCCACAACTTCTTCTGCATACCAACAACAACAACAACGGAAACTGCAGCAATGGTATCAACAATAAAGAACAACAGCAACAACAACAGCAGCAGCATAAACAACAGCAGTCGCATTAACAACAACAGCAGCAGCAATAACAACAACAGCAGCAGCAGCAGCAATAACAACAACAGCAGCAGCAGCAGCCACCACTTCTACAGCAATAACTCCTACTCGTAGTTTCTGGAGCCTGGACGATTTCAACTCTGACCGCACGACGTCCGATCCGACTACTAACTACACAACCACGAACGATCGCGGCCAGTCCTTTCACCACGGCCACGAGGGCAACTAGGCCGCGCGGTGACGGCAAACGCACCGCCAACGCAACTAACGCCGCCACCCCTACGACTGACTACCCCCGTACGACTACCCTCGAACTACTACGACGACGAAGACGACGACGACGATCAACGCTGTATAATAAAATACTTATGGTAATCATGCCATAATGGTTGGAGTCGCCAGCGAATTCCCTCGTCGCTCCTTGTCGTCGTCGTCGACTGGAAAATAAATGAAGAATGTTGGACATCGTAGATAGATAGATAGATATATAGACGGATGTAGAAGGAAAGATAGCCGGATATATAAATAAGCGGATATATAGATAGCAAGATAACAAGCGAGAGACGGCAATAGCGAGATAAATAGTAGATGAAATGCTTAAAACGGGATAGAGGCGAAACGGGTGTTCTCCCTAGGCTTCTTCCAGGGCTATCCTGAGTCCCGAGCTGACCTCAGTCTTGTCGTACACTTGCGTCAAACAGCAAGTAGCCGCATGTCTCGGGAAAAAGGGTTGGAAAAACGATGTGGAAGAAAACAAGACAGAAAGACAGGGAGAGAGAGAGAGGGGGAGAGGAAGAACGCGCGCGAGAAAACGAATAAAATAGAGGAAAATGTGATCAACGGACGCATCGAAGCTAAAAGGACCTTGCAATATCGGGAAGAATTTGTCTCCGATTGTCAGATTGACGATAGCTTGCCCCGCAACAGGCGTACGACACACCACTGACGTACACTGACATGACGTGTCGACCGACCGACGCGTTTCTAAAATAGATTGATCGGGTTATCATGTTTCACATTATCCTATACAACTATTTAAATAATTTTCATCTACATGTCAAGTTAACCACCCGGTTTCACCCGGTGGTGCTTCGAACGGATGATAGACTCTTCCCGATGCACACTTATTCATCAATATGATTTACGTTGGTCCAGACGGCAGCACACTTAACGGTAGCCAGCCGACCATGCATTTGGGGGGTTCCTCTTCCTCTTGTTTTTTTCCTTCTCTTTAACATTGCCGCAACGGATGCGCCACTCCAGACGCGGAGTCGCTTCTTGGAGTCCTGTTGGTACGTTTCGTCGGAATGTTGGCTACGAACGAAAGATAAGCCCTTCCCCTACTGTACTGCTGGCTTGGCAAAGGGTGAGGGGTTCACGCGCAGACTCCACGACTGCTGGAGCACGCTGGAGAACGCTCATGCTTCGACCCGTCATACACAACACTCGAGAGGCCCGAGAGACGACTCGAGAGAAGGTCGATTTACGATGCTACGTTCTCTGTATACAAATTGGCGTCGATGTTTTTGCGCTTGCGAATGTCGGCCAGAACCACCGACCAGTTGCGCATTATCAAACCCAGATAGTAGTATCTTAAATGTAAATGTCTGTGTAGGCATGCATATATACATATATATATATATCCGATCCATGTCAACACAGCATCGATGCGTTCCTATGGTTGCGTGGCGTTCAGACGCATACAGAAAGGTTGGGTACGCGCGCAGTATATATATATATATATATATATATAAAATTATGCACCTAATATTCGTATATGTATATACAGCTGTCATCATTTTTAATAAATATAGGGGGAGGAGTAATGCACAATGTCTTGAGATTTTTTGGCTTTTTGGTAGTTTTTTTCGACAATTGCTGATCGTCCACTTCGGCATTCACCTTGTCTAAATTAGACGCCATAAAAATAAATAGTAAGAATGGCCGGTTCGAGTTTTAAACCAACGGCCCCCCGAATGCAAAGCAATGGTCTTACCACTATGCCACCCACTCTGTAAAGAAGTAGTAGTGTCCTCATGCAGTACCAATAGCTGGTATAAAATGGAGAAGCTATAATACCTCAGCTGAATACCACACGAAGTGTTGTTCAATTCGAAGCTGCAATGAAGCAGCGAACTCACGCTAGGTCCAGCACATCCATATACAGTCACCGATAACATTTGGTTCAGCTTCAGCTCAGCCGACGTTGACACCGCGTATACAGCCCGATGGATTAAACGAATACTGTTGCATTTCTACAGTGAGGGCCGAATCTGCCGCCGTTGTTGGTGCCTTTGCTTGAAATTCATTCATTTGCGCGGGCAACCAACGGTCGCTGCATTTAGTTCGCGCGGCAAAATCCAACGGACACCACTGAACGCCCTCAGTTTTACGAACAAAAATATGGATATAATAAAAACAGTAAAAATCGATAGAAAAGTCTGGGAAGAAAAATGGTTGTTGCTTCTGTTTCTGCTGTCATCATCATCATCGCCACGACTTTGTAAGCACTAACAAAACACAATAAGAGCAACAACAACAACACTGGCGATAGCATGTTCTGTGTTGTAAAAGCTATTAGCGAACTTTCTGGTTAAATCGCTGGCGGCTTGAATTTGCCACGAATTGACTGCAATCATTTACAGTCCTCTTGTGGCGCCACAGATAAATCCGATTTCTCAGACTTTTGTCTGGTCCGTAGTTTAGTCCAACTCGGCTGAGGAAAGACCAGGTCAAGGTCGAATTAGACTCTGTTAGCAGTAACGAACATCTAATCTAAGACTTCTCCATTCTACCACCTCCGTTCAATAGTGATCACGACGATAGTGCCTATTTCACAATTGCGATGCGGCGGCGGACTGCTGGCTCGCAGTCTTAAAGTCAGCGAAATTTTTGCTGCGCTATCTGCGACCAAATTGAGACTGCGCTGGACACTATCGATTGGCCAATCTTTTTTGGCGACGGCGTGGAGGACATGTTTCTCCCACTGGCGTACGTTTTTTTATGAGTTTGCCGATCATTGACCTTGAATAGCGCGTTGATCAACTTAACGTCCTGTTGGCAAGTGCCCAAAATCAGGCGAGCAAGATCAGTTTTTTACGTATCGCAGAGTATGGAGATTTACTTTATATTTATTAAAAACTGCATTTAATGGGGGAGTGACCTATAAGCTCTACGACGAGAGTCTAACCTAACAAAGCAACCGACCGCGTGGATAAATTTGCTCGCAGATGCTGCAAGCCACAGAACAGAGGCATATCGCTGTTCCTTAAAGTACTTCAGGTGCAATTGGTTGCTGCAAATTGGAGTACAGTCTCAACCGTCAAAATGTCCCTGATGTGTATACCTTAACATCTTGATGCAATGCACACATTTCGAGGGACCTTGAGCTTCGACGTTACATCACACAAGTACCCAGACCTGCTTTTTTTATTTGCAATCGTATCTTGCGACCATGAATCATAAAGTCGCCAGACACATTTGTATAATTTTTTGGTCGTATCGAAGTACTATTGTTCTGTGATATCGTCACCTAGTTTCACCAGGGATATGTTAAATTGAATTGAACAACAAGAAGAACGACATCGCGTCTTAGCATCACCATGGGGGAACCAATTCCTCTCTTTCCTGGTTATTGCCTGCTTTCTCCTGATATATTTTAAATCTTTTATTTTTCATAGGAGGACTATGAGAGGACCCAGGCACGTAGAGCCCATCGGCCTGGCCAGCAACTAGATCAGACTATACAACACGACTATTACCTTTCATCACACATTTAGTTTTACCCTGATTATGTTCTACCAGGCACATTCCATATATGTAGTTACACCCCTATAGCTACATCACATTATCCAGAGTTACCAAGCGTATGATTAATGAGAGGTAAAACGAAATAGGAGGTAAAATAATATGTGACACATCGAATTCCCAGGAACAAAGTGGAGAACACACTATCTAATCTAACCATAAGCGCGCGAATGATCGAATGCGGTTCGATTATGATTCGTTCCATTACTGTGAATTCGCTTTAGCGTTGTCCTGCTGCTACATCCCTGTGTTAAATTAAGTCAAATTACGTCCAATATAAGCAGGGCATAACCTGGCTAAACAGTGCAAACCATTTCATGGCACTAGGCACTTCATTACCAACCAACATTAAAAATATGTGTTCGATTATGCCTAGAACCCTCCGCCTTTCAGACATTGACCTTCTTAAAAGTTTGTCGTGCCAGAAGAGCCAGTTAGAGGCGGAGGCTAAGAGGATTCGGCCGGGTCTAAAACTTTTATACAGGGGCTACTGCATGAGCCCTATCAGTAGAGCCTCGTAAAAGACGGCATGATTCCCTTGGACGACCACTGGCAGAAAACTGAGCGGATGGCATATGCCGATAGCAACGACCTGAAACACGTAGAGGGAGAAGCTATGACGGTGCAGCCGAACTGAATCTTGTCTCAAAAACAGGCAAAACTCTCGTTCTAACGGGCAGAAATAAATGTGGCGATATCCTGGTCAAAACAAAGCTAGACAGAAATCAGGCCAAATATCTGAATACTGCCCTAGATGAGGGACCTATTAAATTCGCCGTTTAAACCACTGGAGTGGCTATTACGTAATGTAATTAACAAGCTCATTCGCCTAGCGTCACAAACGTCTTGCGAGAGAAATCTGCAGTTGTTGTCTACTCGCTGAGCTGTGAGCATCGTCTGAATGGGTTCCGTGATATTTTTAATATGTTCAGCCGTGCCCTGCCCTCTTTGGGCGTCCCCTTTGCCCTGGAGGGTTCTGGCGAACTCGAGACCCAGATGCGCGCGATCAGTTGTGACTTAGCTTGGACGGTGTGTTATTTTTGAAAAGATTATCGTTTCTGTGGGGCGAGGGGGTGCTCTGTTTCATCGTCTGCATGCGCCTGTGCTGCAGGTGGGCACGCACGTTCTCGGATGTCCGCCTGCTCTCCACCAGGGGTCATGGTTGCTTGCAGAGAATTAATAGCGTGAAGGGGGAAGGGGTCTATTCTTCCTGGTAGGCTTAAGGCTGCAGCGGGGCAGAAGCTCAATAGGCAGAGTTAAAAAAACCGCTATAACCGCAATGAAACGGTGAAGTCCATGTCTGTATTTCATGGGAGCAATCTGGGCGCAGTGAGCAGCGTACCGGTAGTACCAGGTAAATACATCGTGAAATGGAGGTTTGACCGTGGACGGCCCTATCAGCTGTAGCAGCGGTCGCGACACTGCCAAAAGAGCTACCGGCGATGGTAGGGACGAACGGATTCGGGCGGTAAATAAAAATTAAAGTCTGGACAAATTCATGTCCGGCTTAAGGCGATGCACGAATAAGAGGGCATTATAATGCTATAGCATTGCAACAGCACACTGTAAAAGTGCCCATGCTTCATACTCTTCGTTGTGTCCAATTATGTGTGCATATGAAAATGAAAGTAATAACACATTTGACACGGATATGCCCTCTTTGGCAACGTGAGCATTGCGTGTCGCGATGAAACACTCGTACGCCGAGGGCGTGAGGTCTGTATTGGTTCAATCTTCATCTAGGCCTAGCATATCGGATAGCATTCATGTATTGTTTTCAGTATGCGTACTGCTGTAAGAGGAACGTAACTAGTCGCCAAATAGACGAGTACTCCTTTGAATTTGCATGCGCTCATTTGGCCATCCGCTAAGCAAACGATGTGTTTACGAACTCACAACGGGTTACGGTTTCTGGAGTTATTGATCGCTGGCTCCTTAGGATCGCTGGCTGCTTTGCGCGAAAAGTAAGTCTACACTAGGAAAAACATCAGCTACAACGAATTGTAATACGAATAACTGCAAAATATACCTAAGTGCACTTCGTGTCGACGGGAAAGCATCTTATGCGGACTGTGTCGTCAGCTCTGAACAACTGCTGAATTGATGCCTCTGGTTTTACTTCGTCCAGACCTCGTACTAGGTGACGTACAGTCGATTGCAGCAGAACTTAATCGGCACTTCATTATAGTGGGCTCGGACACGACGGTATCGACCTTTCACCTGGATTACGACAGCCGCGATTTGCTTCAGTCTAGTTGGCTAACAAATGGAAATAACCTCACCTTAGGAAGGATCCAGGTCTTATGACATTTTAGGGCCTACGTGCCGCCAGCTCAGTACCTGCGGTGTAATGGGGTTTCGGCTAAATCGTTAAAGATAGCGGCCCCGCACATTGCGCTGCCAACAACGAAGATTCTCAATTCATCATTCAAGACTGAAGTTTGATTATATAATAACTGTACATAATCAGTACAGTTATGAGATACCAAATCAAGGACACCACAGTCATACTCTCGGATAGCAAGCAGGTCGTGCGGTCGTGTTTTGTCAGCTCCCACACAACCCATTTGTTTTTTAGGTATGGCTTCCATTTTTCCTGCGTAAGAGTCTGTGTTTGTGTGCGTAGGGAGTGTTCGTGGATCCGTGTACACTGCTTGCCACACTAACGGTAGACATTATCATGCTGATCGATCGAAAGAGACGAATCGTAGCGGAAATAATTAGATCGTTTCCGGCGTCAACGCCAAACCTGCACCGGCGACGTGGTGTCCGAACTATGATTTACGAGTTTGGATTTCTGGATCCAAGAACTGCATCAAGTGATCAAGTTGTGACTGATTTCCATTGAGTTTATGTTCACTGCACTCGGCTGTCTAATAAAGATGTGGTCAACTCGAGTTCGGCGTTCACCGCCTCAAAGTCGCCGCCACAACTGCATTGGGCCTCCAGCTCAGCCATCAGATAAGGACAGCGGCGATATGGATAAAGACGAGGAGAAGGATACATAACAGGCGACAAATGCGCACACTTTGCACATCAAAATAATGCCTACATCTCCCAACGACATGCATGCACATCGAGCGTGAAACTTGAACGTCAGGTGCAACATCTTTGTACTGGTAAAGTTGGAAAACGATCTGTTTGTAGTACTCATTTTGTGGCGAGCGTGCTGGTGCATGCAAGCAGCATGCGCACGAACGACAGTAGTCGCATGACGAAGCACTTCTTCGATTGCACGTCGCCTCCGCGACGTCTATTCTCATAAACGTAAGTAACGCGTAATAACGCTTCCGTGGGACGCAGATACAAAGTCTTGTAAACAAAGACGTGTCCTAGTGTCATACCTAAAAGACCAAGCATCTACATACGAGGGCGTGGACTATGCAGTCCCAGCCAGAGTCCCCTAGGATCCGTACTGGGACCAACCCTGTGGAATATCACTTATGATGGAGTACTTAGACTCCCCCATCCCCGAGAGTGTATTTCGTCGCCTACGGAGACGATCTGTCACTGGTCATTACCGTACGTAACGAAAACCTGCTGGAAAGAGCAGCCAACGAAGCACCTATACAAGTTCTCTCTAGACAAATTTGCTGAAACCTAAGAGTTAGAGAACTGCCATCAAGAAACCCTTAATTAACGTCCTGACGGCGGGAATAGTAATCAGCAGAACAGACACCCTAAGCAATTGGAGCCAATAATAGGAAGCAATCCAGCCGAGCCATCCTGGATACAGGACAAAATCAATACTCCCTGATCTAATAAGATAATAGTACAGCTGTAAACACAGCTCGCTTATGTACACACTCACGCAACTGCTAACGGACGAGGGTGGTTGCTTTCAGCAATACCTAGTCGCATTGGTAAACTGACTCCCCCGTATGTCGTATGTGCAACTTAGGAAGCGTTCACGATGTAAGGCACTGCTATGAACGCTGCGCATTTTTTTAAAACTCGGAGCGAGAGCACCAAGACTGGGAAACTCTCTGACATACCAAGCCCAAATTGTAGAGGCGCTCCTTAAGGATCGGGAATCCTGGATTATGATAAGAAGATTCGCCGAATTTGTCTCAGAGGTAAAAATAACCGTCGCACAAAATCGAGCAGCCTAAATGGCAAGATAAAGTGGCCTGGTGAGGTAATCTCGAGAAGACTGTACTGCGGCCACGCCCTTCACGGGCCAAAAAGGACGACTGGGTTTTAGTGGGGATGGTGATTGCCACACTGCCGTGGCTTTAACAACGACGCCTGATGTGCATCATGCATTTCACCAGTTAATCTCTGTTACGACGTTTTCTGCGGGTGGGGTGGCAACAGTCAGCAAATACCAACAACTTTTCACCCGAATACAAACTTATCGACTGCGTATCATTTAACGCGACTAGTTAACAAGAGACTGTATGCGATTCTCTCCGCCAATATTGCTAAAATAGTTTAGCCCATATTACTGAAACGTGGACTAACAACGACAATATTTTAACTGCGGTAATGTCGTTGGAACTATATATATATATATATATATATATATTATCAAAAAATCGCGTAGGGCGAGCAAAAGGTGGTATTCTCGCTCTGTATTCTTGCTAGTCCCGAGCTCAATTGCGAAGTATCAAGCAATGCTAGCTAGTTCGGAGGTCATTGCAGTCGACACAATGTGTGACACTGAAACGATGCACCGAGTGATATGTATTTAAATTTTTTGACCGACAGGAGAATCTGCTGTCGGATGAAGACACTCTGCACTGACTTGGCAACAATCGCACAAATGTCCACCCTGTTCAGTCACTAAAGATTTAAATCATAACATAATAGCTTTATTAACCGATGGTTGGTTTACAATATTGCGCGTACAGAGAAAACACACATTCACATATACATATATTCATCACGGTTCTAAAAGTCGAGTCAACGGAACTGTTCTATCGCATCGTTGAAGGTGATATAAGTCACACTGTCTCCCGCAAAGTTTGCACAAGCATAACGAGGAAATTTCATGGAACTTCTCTCGAATACAGATCTTCATGTGGAAGCCATGTACAGCAAATCGTGCAATTAGGTGTCTATTTTCATAGTTGCAGCGCTTCCATGAAGTACACGTCATTGCCTGGGTTTCATAAAAGAGCGGGTCAATGTCTGCCATCTTATTCTCCCATTCAGACATGTACTCGTTGAAAGCTGCCGTTTTCGGTAACACGTGGATTTTTTTGTAAATTCTCAACAAATAGCGGAGTCGACGCCAGTAAATAGACTAATCTGTTGAGACTAGTGCGGTGGACTCTTAGCGCCTTTTTTAGAAAAGCGGCCTTGATTTGGTCAAGCGCCTTAAAGTTTAACTTCGTCAGATGCGACCATATCACCTGTATACCGTAAGAAGCAGTAGGCGCAATCTTCAGGTTAAAGAGATGAACGGCAACGTCCATTAATAGTTTATGAGGGTCTCGGATGCTATGAAAGGACTGTAGTCCTTTCCGAATTCGTTCATCAATGTGCCTCGAGAAGTTCGTACCTCGAGACGAGAACATAACCCCTAGGTATGAGAAGTGCGAGACAAATTCTATAGATTTTGAATCTCCTTTTCCTTTAGGGATAATGCTAAGAAGACTGGTTTTCCATTCCGAGGGTAGTTGGACCGTTTTCATCACCTCATTAAAAAGTCTGGTAAAACAAGGCGCAAGGTGAATCGCTTGCTTGAGATGTTCATTTGTGATCAAATCGAGCCCCGGGGCCTTCCCAGACGGTGCTTTCATTATTGAGTCGATAACTTCAGAATTGCTAAAAGGCCGCGACAGGGCTTGACGGGCGTCAGTGACGCGCTCGTCCCACACTGACATTATCACAGGAGCGCAGCTCGGAACGGTAATGGCACTGGCAAACATTTGCCGGAAATGAGCATTTAGTATATCATGTGGGATAGGACACGCAGTAACGCGCCTGTCTGTCTGCAGCCACTTATGAGGTCGTTGTTGCGCTTCTAGGAGCAGCTTGTATTGTTTTCGTTCTTCATATTCTTTAATGGCGTTTTTTACAACTCTTTTATAGTCACGACTTAATCTAGTATAAAAATAAGTCATCTCCGGGCGGATTTTTGCTAACATGTATGCTTGAATCATATAGTGTTTGCAACAAGCGCACTCCTGATTGTACCATGGAGCGTGCTTTCTATTTGTTCGCTTGCTTTCCGTTTGATGCTTTAGCCGAGCGCTAGCAGTAATGGCACTTCGAATGCTGGTGGCATAGGATTCCACGTTGATCACGGTTGGCACTGGGACTATGTTTCGCGAGGTAACCGTCAAAAGGCTGAGATTCAGATTGCGACTTAGACAAAGCCGCTTGTGATCTGTAGAATGAGGTTCAATTGATATTTCCATTGCGACGGGTAGGTGCCACCTTGCACCGAACGCCAGAGTCTTCTCCTGCACCCCCCTGTACGTGACATTACATGGGTTAGCATTTGTGGCGAAAATGTCAATCGTAGATTGTCCGTGAGGCGCGACGAATGTCGAATCTTCAGCTGTAGATATAACCCACATACTGCGAGATGCCAAGGCGTTGAGTAGTGATACCGTTCTTATACATCTTGGTTTGTCAAGCCGACAGTTGAGATCACCGCATACTACAGTCACTTTGTGTAAGTCCACCATGTCAAGACATAGTGCTAATTTCTCCAGCAGTGTTGAAATTGCTTCTGAAGGACTTGAATATATTGCAATGACGTTAATGGCGGTTCCTGTTAGGACTACGCAGTTATCCTCTTTGTAGCATGTTTTTGCGCCAGCGAGCTTGCTGTTAAACAACACTGCAACTCCACCACTTGTTCTGCCCGGTCCCTCTGTTTGTACACCCAGGCATTCCGCTATACACCAACTTGGAACGACTGTAGGTTTGGTGGCCCATGTCTCAGTAAGAACCAACACGTCATACTGCTTAGCTAAAGGAAGAAGTGGGTAACTTGATTTAATGCCTTCACAGTTCCATTGAAAGAATTTAAGTAGCGATCTCTTGTCTTGAGTACGTTGCGGTTGTTTTTGTACTGGTGCGTTTGTTACTGCTGAGCAAGCCGGTCAGGAGCCTCCAGGAGGCCTGCCGCGCTTGCTCGTCTTTACACCTTGGTTACATGATAGCGTGCAAAGTGCATCGCGCAAGGAGGCTTCAATAGAGTGTTGCAAGGTTTTTTCAAGGGAAGTAGCTCCAGTGGCTTTGCTCAAGTCATCACCCATCTCTCCTGCGGTTGCCCTACAGAGCAGAGAGGGAAACAACTTTTCAAATACACTGGTTACCGCTGTTTGAACCGCTTTGATGATACAGGGGACAACCTTGTCTAGTAAACCTTGTACAAGATCTGCAGCTATGTCCATTGAAGGCAACGCTTTTTCGCTTATTTCCACAGGTTTCGACTTTGACTGTCCAACTTCTCGAGTCTTTATTGTGTCGTTGTTCACCTTCGTACCATTCTTTACCACAGATGACCAGCTGCGCTTCGAAAAGTTATCAGACGGTTGAACGTACTCTACGGGGGCGCAAAGTGGTAGAGTTGGAGCGTCAGGTTGCCTCTGAATAACATTCCGAAAGCCCCGCTTCAACATTTCTATACGGCTCAATCGTACGGGGCACGAACCCCACGTGGCTTCATGCTCGCCGCTGCATAGGCAACATTTGGCCTGAGCCTTGCAATCTCTCCTAAGATGTTCTAGCGAGCCACATCTTCTACATTTTGGCTTCGGAACCTTGCAATCTGCGGCAAAGTGATCCATGCTGTAGAATCTAAAACACTGCATTGGATCGCAGTATAACACAACCCCATGCTTCTTTAGGCCCAAGCGTATTTCCGATGGAAAGTGATTGCCAGTAAATGTTAAGATTACGTGTTCAGTTGCTGATACAACGTTGGTCATCGGATTTTTGGTTTTAACTCGAGCTACCTCGGTTACTCCTAATGATCTTAGTGCAGATAGGATGGTAGCTTCTGAAATTGACGAGTGCACACCGGATATTTTGCCTTTGACAGAAGAGCGCCCTCCACTTATTCTGGCAGATACTTTAACACCCGCTAGCTCTTGCAGTGACAGCAAGGTGCCCCTATCCTCTTCAGCATCAACGACAATGACAAGCTCTCCAGTTTTCGTAAAGCGGGGTTCTTCGATTTTCCCCTTGACATGGCCCACAATATAGTCACAGACCTTGTTGAAATTATTCTGTAGCTCTTCGCCGCCGGCAGAAAATATCACTGCCTCTTGCCTGGTCACAACCACCTTTGGGGCCTGCGATCTTTTATGGCGGTGCACGGTAATAAACCCTGTATTATCAGGTTCACCCTCCTTATCACATTGTACTTCTTTTTCTGCTTCGCTCTGTACGTCTGCGCTTGAATCGGGGGAATCTTCATGCGATACACGGCAATCTTTCACTCGCACATCCTCGATGGGGCTCGATGCAGCGCGCTTTTCTCGTCCTCCAGCAACGCGAGTTGCGCGATCGTCTGTCTCCATGATTCCAGCGATGGATTCATTTGGCCGGCGATCTGTTGACACTGATGCCGGCAAATCCGGCGCCTCACTATCATGGCGCTTACGCGGTGGAGTGCGTTTCAACGGCATTTCAAAAAAAAAAAAAAAAATAGGATTTGAACCCGGTTTGTCAAGTGCGTAGATAGCAGCGATGCCACTTAGACCACGACACCTGTGTGGCCGTGAACGATCCCTTCTTAACCAGCCCACCCGTTATGGAATGTAAATAAACAACTGACACTGGCGGTGACGTTGTTAATTCGAAACGCCACGAAAAGATTAATTAGCTGGAATGAGTGATGATGACGATGAAGATGTGCTAGTGACGATAATGCTTAAGATGGTACTTGATGGTGAGGTATTGTAGTACTGGGTGTTGATAGTGATGGTGGCTGTGGTGGTGATGATGCCGACTATGAGTGAACAACTAACTGGTGAACGGTGCACTAATGATGAGAGCGCTGAAGGCGGTAGTTGGGTTGTAGATGGTAGAGAATACACACTGATGATGCTGATGATGATGTAAAGTCCGATTATGAATGTGAAAGCGCCGGTTTCCAGGTAGTATAAGATGTAGATATTGTCTAGAGAGACTTAACCTGCACACTATTCGTTACGGCATAGATTCACTTTAGAAACACTTACTAACCACTGAAATAGCAACAATTTTACGCACTGTTACGAAAACACGTCAGAGCAGCTTGAACAGCTGACGACAACTCTTAAAGATTTAAATCAACCTTCAACCAGCTGACTTTCATATGCCCGATTTCTGAGGCCGAACGATCTAAGGAATATCTCCTAACAATGTTTTGTGCCGCCAATGATCTCTCTCAACTGGCCGCCGCTCCCACAAGAGGACACAGCATCCTCAACCTCGTAATCATCACGGACGCCAAAGACTCAATCACGAATTTAAAAGTCTGCTCACCCTTCGTCAATGCTGATCACATTAGGACAGTCAAGTTTAAACTGGCTATACGAACATGTGATGCTCACAGGACAGAGAGATCTGCTGCTCTCGGAGCAGAGCATACACTTGATAACCAGCGCAACCTGTCTCGAGAATTAACTTGTCTACTGCCGGCTATATAGATCCCTCTCCCTAACAGAATTAGAACTCTTACTTCTCGATACTTGTGATTTTAAACCCCGTATTGACCTGCTTGACAGGTCGTGTAGCGTGTCTCAAATGTATCATAGTTTCTGACTCAACAGTCGAGTAATAAGGTTAAATAGAATACAATAGTTAGGAATTCCAATGTCACTCCCAAAATGAGGTTTTAGTGTGAAATGTGTGAGACATGCAATATCTTTCAATCTCGCTGGCTTAACATCTGGCTAGAATCGTGACTGTAAGGGTATTTTGGGTTTTAACTTACATTGTGTCATACTGCTATGAACTTACGTATTGATTCTTATACTAAATGAGGCGCAGATGTCGGTCTTTCGCTGCGACGGGACATGCTGATTCTATCAATGTTTTACTGTACTTCCACCATGTGTGAGCATGCTAAACATTGTATATTTATTAGGAACTTCCTGTTTAATTAATGCTCTCATCGAGGTTTTAAGCATTGTATGAGTTCCGTAAATAAACGATGCTATAATTCAATTAAGTGTGGTCGACTCCCCCCCCCCCGTAAGCGGCTCAACTATGGTAAAATGCTGCCTTGGTAACTACAATACAATAACCTTATATCAGGGACGCTTCGATAGACCACATGGGGATCCACAGCTCTACGAGATGTAAGCTTTCAGGGGTCACGGCCAACTTCAAAAGCTCTCTTATATAGAGTGAAATGGAGAGGGCTCTTTGACGATGTGCGTCCATGGCAAGGAGACGATGGCGTACAGCACGCGATCTACAAGCGCGTGGCGCACAACGAGATCTGCTAGAACTTGGCATATGCGAAAGTACACCAGCGAAACAACTTCAATAGTTAATAAACAAACGCATCACAACATGCGTCCCCTGGACTAACAAGCGACAGACCATATTATAAGGACCTTCTTTCTGAACTCTGCCAAGCAAAAGGACGACTGGGTTTCCTAAACTAGGCTGCCAAAATGATTAAGGCAAGTGTCCTATCACCTTGCCCGGTGTGCGTGTTGTATACTCCGGTAACACGATAAGAGACACGTTTGCAATCGTTGGCAATTGACGCCACCAAGCATTAGCAAATTTCCTTCGGCTGCGATGTAACGATAGCCTTTGGTCACCGACTTTTGTGCCGGCTGAAAGTTAGAGATAAGCGGTTTGAACGTTGATTAAAGGGATGTGACACGCAACTTAATGTACTGTGTTAAATATATATATATATATATATATTTAACACAGTATATATATATATATATATATATATATATATATATATATATATATATATATATATATATATATATATATATATATATATATATATATATATATATATATATATATATATATATAATGCCGAGAACGAGACAATGTCGCGAAGATCATGCTTTTAGAGATTTAGTACAGATCTTCGATTATTTGGGCATAATCTCCACGTCTCAATTAACTCAAAAGTTCTACTCTAAAAAACTTTGACAGGAGCATATAGATTGGGACGCACAGTTAGTCAGCCCTTTTCAAAATAAGAAATAGCTACTGGTTGTGTTATTTATTTACGTCAACCTCTTGAAAACGTGCCAGACGCGGTTACTTTTGTAATACCGAAAACTAGGGCAGCTTTTCTTACAGGCCGTTGGTCAATTCACAGATTAGAACCTTTCGGGGCGTACTTAGCCGGCACGATGATGTCCAACATAAATGGGTTGCATCGATAGCGACGATCCAGTAGATGTTCCAAGAGGGTGTCATCATTAACTCGAAACAGAATAAATATGATTTGGTAGTTGATCTCAGGTTGGGTTTACTTTCCAGGATACGCTCCAGGGATATGATCCTGGATAGTTCCAGATTAAAATAAACACCCATGCAACACATTTTACTATCGCGGTTTGGATGTAAATTGACTTTTCATTTAGGCTAAAGCGCTGCGAACATTCACATTGATCATAAGAGAGCTACCACATGTGCAAGAAGATAGCTATCGTATAGTGATGTACACGTTAACGAATATAAATAATACAATGCAGTCACGCTAACACTGCTCAGAAACATAAAAAATGCTTTAACACACAAGTCATATTAAACTGCGCCAATACACCACAACGCAAGCCGTTTGTTTTAATACACTCCCTTTATAGACACACTTTTTTTTTTTTTTTTTTTTTGTGGAGGAGGGTTAAATGCAGTTACGCACTACTGCTACGAGAAAGGAGTTTCCATCTCAAGCTGTGTGGGACTCGACCCCAGCGGATGGATGTTACGCCGCTGAGACCCATACCCACTAAACGCACCTCCCCCCTTAAGCTTCACTCTCTGATGGCCCAGATCTCCATAGAACAGTGCTATGGGCCATCAGGAGAAGTGGCGAGTGCCCTATCGGATCAATTGGCCGGGGTCACTCACGGGTTCCCCCACCTGTCAAGCGCACTTTGTCCCAGCCCTTGCGAACCCGTTTGATTCAAAGTTGCGCTTTCTTCAGCCGTGCTGGCCTCAAAAAGATTCTGTCTCTCCTTGCATTTTCTGTGCTTTGTTTTTAGCACTTCCTCTGCAACTTCCGCTCCCAATTCCCATGTTTGGGTCGAACACAGGATGTATTCCACGAACTCTTTTATACAATTTCGCGGGGGTCCTGTACTTCGGGATAGGTAAGTCCCGCTCTGGACCATCTCTCTCGAATCTTTCTAATTGCCATGGTTCTGGCCTCTTCCCATGCCTGGCACCTGAGGAGTGTGTGTTGTGGGGTGTCTTCCACGGCTTCGTTGCAAAAAAGGCATGTTTCTGATAGGGCCTTCCCTATTCGGTAAAGGTATTACTGGAAGTTGCCATGTCCCGTGAGAACCTGCGTTAGGTAGAAGGTTAAGTCCCCTCCCGGCCTTGCTATCCACGCTCGTATGTTTGGGAGCAGTTTGCTGAGACTCTTCCCGGGGGCACCAAGGGAATTGCGTCCCACTCTGCTTGCCAGCTCTCTATAGTGGCGTTTCTCTCTCTTTCTTTGTCGCTCTCTGTAGGTGTGCCAATATCCCACAGGCGCTGTCTTTCGGACGCCTTAAGGTCCCAGGGGATTTCTCCGGCAAGCAGCAGAGCTGCGTTTGTGCTGACCGTTCTGTAGCCTTGTATTACCCTAAGGGCTGCGATTCGCTGTGTTTTGCGCAGGATCAACTTTGCTTTTTTTGACTTAAGAGTTGCCCTGGCCCAAACGGCAGCCCCGAAGAGCGCAATTGACTCCGCTACCGACATCAGTAGTTTCCTTATACGAGCCCGCGGTCCATGTATATTCGGAAGTATCCTGGCAATAGCGTTTGCCGTCTTTAATGCTTTTTCCGTGGCCTTCTTGATCTGCCATAAGCCGGTCATGGACGTGTCCAACGTGATCCCAAGGTAGCGGGCCTTATTCACAAATCTGATTGGTTGTCCAGCGACCTGTATGTTTAACGGTCGCACCTTCTTTTTGCCCGTTAAGAGAATTATTTCACTTTTTTTCTGGGGCGAGTGCCAGCCCCGAGGCCTTCATCCACTCCGCGGTCGAGTGCAATGCTTTGTTTGTATTTAGCTCGAGCTCATCCTCCGTTTTAGCCTGTGCTACGACCGCTAAATCGTCAGCGTAAGCAATCAGTTCTATTCCCGGGCGTAGGCCGGTTTGCCGCAGAACGTCGTCATATGCGAGGTTCCACAACAGTGGGCCTAGGATTGAGCCCTGTGGTACCCCGGCTGTCATGGGGAAGACTACGTTGCCGTTTGAAACAGATCTTTCCTTAAGGTATCCAGAAATTACCTTAACTAGGTACGGCGGAACTTTTTTGCGAACAAGCGTGTCCAATATGGTCTTCCATGGTAGGCTGTTGAAGGCATTCCTCACATCCAGAAGGGTGACCATGATTAGCGGTCTTGTACAGATGGTGGATTCACGCACCTGTTCAGCTCTACTGAGGACTCTGTGGATTGCTGTTAGGGCCGATCTGTGCTTACGGAAGCCAAATTGTGCCGGCGACAAGAGTCCGCACTCCTCCGCAAACAGCCTAAGCCTTTCTTCGATGATGGCTTCATAGCCCTTGGCTAGGGCGTTTAGTAAACAGATTGGCCGGTATCCTCCATTCGCTTTGGGGATAAGGACCACTTCTGCCTGTTTCCATGTTGGTGGAAACTCTCCTGTTCTTATCGCGGAGGTAAGAGATTCTGCAACTGCAGCTGGGTGCTCTTTAAACAGGATTTTGACTGCAGCGGGAGGGACGCCGTCAGGGCCGGGGGCCTTTCCCGTCTTGATCTTGTCAGCCGCTAGGCGAACCTCGAAAGGCTGGATTACCGGGAATTCGTCTTCTGTTACCTGGGGTGTATTTTCGTATGCAGCTCTCTCGAATATGTCGTGAGTCGGGAAAAGCTTAGTAAGAATATCTACTGCTTCCTGTTCGTCGAGGGCTTCCGTGGCAGCTCTTTTCTTCTTACCGCGTACAATTCTGTATGGTTTTCCCCATGGGTCTTCTTGGACCTGCTCTTGGAGCTCTTGCAAGCACTTGGTTTTGCTGTCAGCAATGGCGCTCTTGAGAATTACTCTGCTTCTCCTGTATCTATTCAGTGCCTGCATACGCTCTTTGTTGTCTCGGTGAATCTGCTTCAGTGCTCTTCTGGCTTTGTTGCATTCTTTGCGCTTTTTGGCAATGTCCTGTGTCCACCAGTGCTTCGGCGGTTTTCCTGGCCGTCTTAGGTGCATCCTCACGGTGGCAGTTTTTGCACACGCCTCCTCGAGGATGACCTGGAGCTGCACCGGGGTCTTGGGAAAATGGGATTGCGTCATTTTGTTTGCTAGTACTTCCTTAAACTTTTCTTTATCCGTTATTTTGTATTTCTTTCTCTGTTGTTGTTGAGGAGGTGGAGTCGTTCGGAGATTTAGTCGAGTCTCCACACAGAGATGATCGCTAAGGTTTTCTTCCTCCACCAGTACCGTCCAGCTTGACACCTTCCGCGTTATCTGAGAGTTCGTGAGTGTTATGTCTATGTACGATTCGTAATTGTGGCGCCGGAAGGTTGCTTCCTTACCGTCGTTAAGAACGTATAAGTCGTTTGCCGCTGCCCATTCTAAAATAGTTCTGCCCCGCTTGTCTGTTCGCCGGGAGCCCCATATCTCCGCTGCCGAGTTAAAATCTCCGGAGATTAACACACCTGTTCCAGGTTTCAGGTTTAGAAGCGACACACTTAGTGATTCGTTGCAAGTCGAGATTGGAAAATCGATGGATATATTCGTACGAGGAAAAGTATCCAGTAATTCTGTCGGACAAATACTCTTTAGTGAAATTAATGATCAATAACGCCTATGCTATAAATTTGATTCAGTTAAGGGAGTCGCCGTCGCCTTTTTCCACGTCAGATCAAAATTTCTATTAAACAATTTTGATCTGACGTAAAAACAAATAAGGAAGCTATTATTAAAAGTGGTTATTGTTTCATATAATTATATTTACATTAATTTATATTAAGGAAAAAAAAAATATATATACATATACATAATTAAATATACGGCTTTCCCTAGAGATTCAGAGAGGTAACGCGACTTCGGTGCTCGGAACTATGAAAGACTGGATGGACCCGCGTCGTCGCGTCAGGGGTCGGGCAAGACTCCCACTCGGACACGAGTGATAGATGAGGAGTGAGCCATCGGTGCCGTGGATTTAAACATTCACATGTATATATTAAATTCCTAAATAAATTAAATATACATAAAAAAAAAAAAAAAAAAAAATATATATATATATATATATATATATATATATACATACATATAAGTATATATATATTTTTTTTTTTTGAGAGGAGGAAATGCTATTTTACGCACCGTCAGACTGGAGAAAGTCAAACGGCCCCTTATCTCCATTCTGGTGTGTGGGACTCGGCGCGATGGTCCGCGCCCCTACCCACTAAAACCTACCTCTCATAACGCCCTTGACACAGCCCAGATCTTCGTTTAATAGTACTATGGGCCGTGGGGGTGACATCCGGACTATTTAACCAGATTCGCCTGCTTGTTTGGCGAAGTCTGCTCTCTGGCTGGCGTGCCTTGTGACAAGAGAGAATAATTTTCTCTTCTTGCGCTAATCCTGTCGTAACTCGCTCTTCTCTGCGTCCCGCATAGTTTCTTCTCCGTCAGCACCTCTCGCGCAACCGCTGCTCCAAGGGTCCATGCTGCTGGTTCTGAGCAGATGAAATCCATGAATAGGGCTAGCCCATCTCTCGGGAGCACGAGAGGGTGTTTAGGTCTCTGGGCACCCGCGTTCGTCCAACTATCTCTCACCCTGTTGCTTGCCTTACGTCTAGCCTCTTCCCAGCACGGGCATTCTAGAAGAGTATGTGCCGCGTCATCTTCAACGCCTAGCGTGCAGAACATGCACGTGTCCGAAGACGCCTTACCGATCCTGTATAAATAGGACTGGAAATTTCCGTGACCGGTGACTATTTGCGTTAGGAAAAAGTCCATGTCACCTCCGGGCCTATTCAGCCATTTCTCGATGTTCGGTATCAGATCACGGGCCTTGGCTCCCGCCTCGTCCTTCCTGAGGCTCTCCCATTCCGCCTGCCATTGCAGAAGTGTTACTTTCGTTTCCTCTTCCTTTGCTTCCTTTGTCGTCCTATCTGGACCACGCTCCCACAGTCTTCGTCTTTCATCTGCTTTGAGGTCCCAGGGCGGGGTCCCTGCCATAACCAAAGCTGCCGCTGTGCTCACGGTCCTGTAGGCCTGTGTGATGCGAAGAGCCGGTACCCGTTGGGCTCTTCTGAGTAGGCCTTTTCGATGTGTTTCTCCGCATTTCTTTTTGAACCATACCGGTGCACCGTACAGGACGATGGATTCCGCCACTGACATGACCAGCCTTCTCCTTGAGGCTCTGCTAGGTCCGTAGATATTTGGTAGGATTTTGGCGATATCATTTGCCGCTTTGCTTGCCTTTATGATTGCCTTTTTTAGGTGAGGCACTCCTGTGAGTCCCCGGTCTAGTTGGACGCCTAGGTATCTCACCTCCTTGCTGAATATTATACTTGTTCCCTGCAGTCGTAGATTAATCTCTCTGCAGTGCTTTCTTCCTATGAGCAGCACTGCCTCTGACTTCTCAGGAGCAAGTTCCAGTCCAGCTCTCTCCATCCACCTTTCGACTGCCTTGAGCGATTTGTTAGCGGCTAGCTCTAATTCTTCTGCTGTTCGGGCCTTGACCATAATTGCTAGGTCATCCGCATAGGCCTGCAGGTGGACCCCTCCTGGGAGTCCTGGCAGCCTTAGTACATCGTCATAGGCAATGTTCCATAGTAA
Source organism: Dermanyssus gallinae (assembly GCA_003439945.1). Classification (NCBI taxonomy): domain Eukaryota; kingdom Metazoa; phylum Arthropoda; class Arachnida; order Mesostigmata; family Dermanyssidae; genus Dermanyssus; species Dermanyssus gallinae. Next base: position 76,813 of record QVRM01002365.1, read on the forward strand.
CGGGCCAATGATCGATCCCTGCGGAACTCCCGCTGTCATCTGGAATGAAACCCCAGCGCAGGAGATTACTCTATCCTGTAGGTAGCTGGATGTGAGCTTTACCAAGTATGGCGGGACGCCCTTCTTGTGTAGGGTATCTAAGATTGCTTTCCAGGGAAGACTATTAAAAGCGTTTCGCACATCAAGCATAACCGCCATAAACAGGTCCCTGGTTTGCGGTGTCGAGCTATGTAGCCTTTCAGCATCTGAGATAACCCTGTGTATCGCAGTAAGAGCCGACCTATGCTTGCGGAATCCGTACTGTGAGTCCGAGAGAAGGCCGTTTTCCTCCGCGAAGTTTTTTAACCTCTCCTCAAAGATTGCCTCAAAACATTTCGCCAGTGAGTCCAGAAGGCAAATGGGTCTATATCCCCCACTGCCCTTTGGAACCAATACCACCTCCGCTTTTTCCACTCTCTCGGGAACCTCCCCTCACGAAGCAGCTTTGTTACGGCATCTGCCACGAAGTCTGGGAACTCTTTGCACAGGTAGAGAATTACCGCCGGTGGGATTCCGTCAGGTCCCGGTGCCTTGCCTGTCTTCTGCTCGCCACGGCTGTCACCTCCGCGACTGTAACTTCAGGTATTTCTGAAAACTTGTTTGTGCTCTGTTTGTTCACCATTTCGTACATCTTCCTGTCGAAGTCCTCGTGACGTGGGAATAAATTCCGCAATATTTCTTCTTTCACCTTAGCTGCGATGTCTACCTTTGGTTTAGCAAAGCTTCCCTGCACTAGCTTATAGGGCCGTCCCCATGGATCGCCGTCCAGTTCAGCTAGGAACGCCCTCCAGCTTTCTTTCTTGCTTCTCACTATCTCCTGTTTTAATATCATTCGGCTTTCACGATATTCTGCTAATATCGCATGGGTATTGGCACTTTCCTTAGCCTCTTTAAGCTTCCGTCTTAACTTCATGCATAATTTGCGAGCATCCTTGATCCTTTCGTTCCACCAGTAATTTGGCTCTACTACGCCCGTTCTTTTGGGATGTATGGCTAGCGTACTGGCCACCTCCCATGCTCTTTGAACCACTTTCCTGTAGCTTGCTATGTCTTGCAGGCTATCACATTTTGCTATTTCGGCCTGAAAGGCCTTCTTAAAGGCGTCTTCACTCTTAAGTTTACGCCGAGGAATGCCTGGTTTCCGTGGTGGTTGAGACTTTACCGCCTCGAGAACCCATTCGATGCAATTGTGATTACTGAGATTCTCTTCTCTTGCGAGAACCTTCCAGCCTCCAATCGCCTGTGCTGTGTTTTCATGGCGAAGGTGATGTCGATAAAAGACTCTTGTCTGTTTCTTTGGAAAGTCGGTTCCGCGCCGTCGTTTATCACAGTCAGGTTGTTGGCGGCCATCTAGTCCATCAGGAGCTGCCCCCTACGATCCGTACGGGCTGACCCCCACAACTCAGCGGCAGAATTGAAGTCTCCGGCTAGTACTATGCTCTCGTCATTACTTCTGTCTTTTTGCATCGATACAGCCAGATCATCTAGGTATGCTTCGAATTCCTGTACGGAACAGTTAGGGCTTATATAGCACGAGTATACTCGGCCTGCTCCCTCTACTTCGATCCAGGCATATCCGCTGCCGTCGCCCTGCTTTCTTAGTTGTATCGAGCTGTCCCGGATTATTATGCACGCATTTTTATCCTTACTTGTCTCCATTATCCATTCTGTTTTAGTTTTCCCCAATGTAACGTTAGGCTCACTAACGAGAACGATTGCCGCTCCTTGCTTTGCTGCGATGTCTTCCACCATCGTATGGGCGTGGCGGCTTCTATTGCAGTTAACCTGGATGACTTTGATCGGACTTGCTATTTTGTGGCTGTGGCTGGATCTCCTGCACCAGAGGCGTCGGGTTTGAAACCGTCGTTGGCGGTCGCGTTTACCGAACGGTTTCCGGCACCACCCTTTGTGCTCCATCCTTCCTCGTCCGTGACAACTCTGCGAGCTTCCTTTCGGAGCTGCTTCCGGCTGGCTGCTTCTCTCTCCTTGGTTGCTTGCTCTTTAGTTTGTGTGATCTTGTCCAGGGCAGCCTGCTTCTTGTCCTCTATAGCCTTCTTGTACTTTGGACAGGCCATGGAACTGGCTGTATGTCCGTCACTCTCGCATTCGACGCAGTGTGCCGTTTGCTTTGTGCACTCTCGGATCATGTGGCCGCTTACTCCGCACCTAAAACATCTCGGAGCGTCTGCCTTGGGGTCCTTGCATTATCTAGCTAGGTGGCCGATTTTCTGACAATTATAACACGTGGGGAGGTTGATCCACTCCTCAGGCCTGCACATACAATTCCCAAGAGTAAACCGCTTTAGGGCCAGTAGCCTCTTTGCGGCCGCCCTCGGTAGGGTGACTAGACATTTCCACTCTCCCTTTTCTCCGCGTCTAGGATCTTCTGTGCGGATGCTGACCTCTTCCGGGAGCCCCAGCTTGTCTCTAAGCTCCTTTTTGATTTTGACCGAGTCCATGAAGGGATCGACGTCCCACAGTACTAGAGTCGTGTTGGCGCCCTGAGTATCGCGGACACTGACCTCTCGCACGGCACTGTTTCTGATAGCGTCCGCGAAGGTGGCTCTTCCGCCCGGCCTGGTCTCTGAGATCCTAATGATTAGATCTCCGTCCTTTGTTTCAGTTACTCGGCCCATCCTCACCCCGGCCTCCTATATACATTTATATAAATAAATATAAATATGTATACATATGTATATATATATATATATATATATATATATATATATATATATGCAGTTTCTTGGTGAGACAGACAGAAAAGAGACTGTTATGTGCCGCTGACATGAGAAATCCTGCTGCTGCTGTCAGAGGTAAGATGTTATAGAGCAAAGCACAACGTCGCACAAGTTGCAAAGAGAGCGGGCCAGAGAGAGGGAGAGAGAGAGAGAGGGGGGTGTGAGAGATAGAGAGAAAGAGATGTTTATGTGACAGTGGTCAAAAATCGACTCCCAACGACCGACGAACAAATGCCACTGCCAGAGAAAGGCTGGCAAATAGGCAGACGCGAAACAGAGAGAGAGAGAGAAAACCGTCGGGGCAACCACAGCAACGCAGAGAGAGAGAGAGAGAGAGACGTGGTTCTTCAGTGCCGCAGTCAGCTCAGAAGGCGGACGGCGACGACAACGACGACAACAACAACACAGTTCGCCAATCTCTATGCTAATCTACGCAGGGCAGCACGCGCACGCATTGCTAGATCATCGTTTGCTGACACCGTCGACCTATGCACGACCTCTCGTTGACCTATGCACGATGATGATGATGATGATGACGACGATCATGATGATGAGGATGCTGGGGGTGAGGCTGATACTGAAAGCGATGCTGATGATGATAGTGTACCTGATGATGATGACGATGATGTCTGATGTACTTACTCCTTGCAGTTCGTTTGAGCGATACGTGCCGACGTAGTAGTTCGTACGGCAGGAATAGCGTGGCGTGGCTATTGGGGCGGCGAAGCGAGTCTATGCAATGATTGCTACTGCTCATATCATCTTTGCTGCTCTTGTGATGATGATGGTGATGATGAGGGTCGTGGTGATGATGATGATGATGTGACGATAGTCCGTAATAACAACAACAGAAGTAGTACTTGCCGCTGCTGCTGTACTAATATTAGTAGTTAGTAGTATGTGTTGCTAATACAGATATATATTGCAACTAGTCTTGTTGCGGTTTTGGTGCCGTCGTTAAAGTGCGTGCTGCGTCGTACTCTACGCTACATCATCGCTCTCATCGTCGTCGTTGTTGTTGTTGTTGTCGTTGTTGCTGTTGTTGTTGTTGCTGTTGTTGTTGCTTGTTGTTGCTGCTGCTGCTGTTGTTGTTGTTGTTGTTGGTGTTGTTGTTGTTGCTGTTGTTGTTGTTGTTGTTGTTGTTGTTGTTGTTGTTGTTGTCGCTGCTGTTGCTGTTGTCGCTGCTGTTGCTGTTGTTGTTGCTCCAACTGCTGTTGTTGTTGTTGCTTCTGCTGCTGTTGCAGTTGTTGTTGTTGCTCCAACTGCTGTTGTTGTTGTCGCTTCTGCTGCTGCAGTTGTTGTTGTTGCTTCTGCTGCTGCAGTTGTTGTTGTTGTTGCTTCTGCTGCCTATGTTGTCTCTGCTACGCACCGCAAAGGCGGTGTCGACATCAGCTCGCGCGGTATGTTTTTCTTCTTCTTCTTCCTCCTCCTTCTCCTCCTCCTCGTCTGCTTTGCCCGGCCTGCTGCACCCGAACGTCGCAGTGGCTTGTCGCAATGCAATAGACATCGCCAAGCGACGAAGCGCCATTACCACCACCACCATCACCACCACAACCAACCACTACCTCAGGTAGCCTCAGTCAGCATATCGTCAGACAGCCGTCATAGCAATCATTGCAACAACCTCATCCCGCTGTCATCATCGTCGCCCTGGTGGCTGGCGTCGTCGTCGTCGTCGTCAATCACCTGGTCCTCAGGCGTACCCTAATTAGGCTTACAATTTGTGAAACGAAGCGACGGTTGTCCTTGTGACACACACACACAAACGTACGCATACACATTGCACACAAAGCATGCACAAAGCTTGCACCTGGCAACGTTTTTGAAATGTCTATGAAAGAATACAGATATATTTTGATTTGTATGTCAAATCAGATGTAGTAGGATTAGTTAGATGTCGACGTAATTTTCACCAATCTAGATATACTCGTACGTCATGAGGCATCTGTGGATTCGTCGAAGGCACAACTTCAAGACGTGCTCTTCGACATTTTCTAGCTCTACTTCTGTGACCTCAAGCACCGATTCGCTTCGTGAGTCAAAACGTATTTCTCTCAATTTTTTCGAAAAGAAGAAGAAATCGTACGGTGCCGAGTCAGGTGAATAGGCAGGTTCAATGCGGCCTCTGAGAAAAGCCGCAAATTTTTCAGCTCAGTAATCTGGCGCGTTGTCGTGGCGGATAAGCCATCGCGTAAGATACGCTTTAGTACGCTTCGTAGCGAGCCCCCAACGGTGAATCACCTTAACCCGAGGACCACTAAGGGGAAGTTTATTTGGCGGTGAAATCTCCAAGGGTTCAGAAAGGTTCCAAAGGCTACCGGCCTGAGTCTGGTTAGACCGAGACTGCTTAGCAACCTTCCATTGCCGGTAATAGGTACTTCCGCTGGGAGACTGTCCGGCGGTTTGGCTGCAGGAACAAGGGACATGGCTAGAGCCAAGGGCTCCTGGGTTCCTGGTTGGATGCGCTCCCGAGTGCACCACAACGTGCCCTACTAGATGACTCGAAGGTGCGCATTGGTGCCGGTCTGCACTTGGATTCGCCGCTTGTGCGCGTACAACGCAATACAAAATATATTATGGAAAAGGTACACAAAGAAAAATACATATAAGATACTGTAAATAAAACGCACTTAAAAAAATGTGGCTTTTGAATATGAAACACTTCTTCTTGTTTACAATCGCGTGAACGGTGAGCTAAACGCCACGCGGATGCATTATCAAAGACTTCAACATTGGCTATTTATAGTGCATAGGGAGTTACGCCATTTCGTAGGTCGTTCGAATCTACCGCAAAACGCCCCGCAAGGCTATGTTCATTAACGATTTGCTTAAAAATACGTGCGTCGAACAAGTTGGTGTCTTGGGTCACAATGGACTCTCGTGTATTTATAGCACAGGTCGGCTGTCTAGGCACGATGTTTTGGCTTCAATGATATATGGTCCTCAATGATATTTTGGCGCATGCTCCCAATTGATCGGATTCTGAGGCATTTCAAGGCTATGCTAGGTCAACAGTAAGCGCCCGAATGGTATGTCGCTTACACCTTCGATTCTGGTTCAATACGCAGCGGCGTCCAACTCGCTGGCCTCTCTAATGGTCCAGGACGTGTGTGGAGTCAAGTTCGTAACTGCCAAACTCAGTAAGTGGGAACACAGGAAGCATCAAATCTCGGTTTTCTGAGCTATGTCTCGTCGTGTGCATGTTTGCGATGAACAATTGTCTATCTCGCGTAGTTTACTGAACAATACAATTACTTGATGCGGTTGCTGCTGCTGGAGTCTAATGAGAATAAAAATCAAATTTGTGGAGCAAGTGTAATTCGCAGTGAAATAAATCCGGAAGGAGCCGCCAACTTCGTTAGCAAGCTAGCAGGATGGGCGGCCTATGCATACAGTTAAATGAAATTGCGGGAATTAGAAGGTATACCTGCGTATTAAAGAAACTTGTGGCACAGTAAATTACTATAACCTCGTGTATTATGTAGAGTAAAACGCAAATTTAGGGGCTGGACGAACTTCGATACTCCCTTGTAGCATATACTATGCATGTGCGCGTATAGATGCCATTCAGCGCTGAAGCGGTTGCTGAAGCAGACCTTGTAAGTACACCAGGGATAACTAAAACAGCTTTTTGTGGTAACGTAAGCCCGTTTGAATCTGCGACATGAATATACAGCAGCAAAGAGAAAGAGAAAGATATATATATATCATCTTCTCATTTATTGACCAAAAAGGTATATTACATGTCATATGATTTAAAAACAATGGTTAAAAATAATGGTTAATTAGTTGCTTTCCCTTGCCAACCGTCGTAGGCTATCGAAGCTCTGGCACCCCTCGAAATGATATCGGGGGCAATGCTGAAGGCAATGTCTACATATACAGGTTGCTTGCGGCTCATTAAAGTCTCTTTGCGAACAAAGCTGGTGATGGAGGCCATGCACAGCGTATCGAGTGATGACATGTCGGAGGTCCTGCAGGGGTTCCTTCCAAGCAGAGGATGTCATGGCTCGAGTTCGGTAGAAATCCGTGGGGATTTCGCGCATCTTCTCTGCGAAGGTAGTCCTGAACGATTGAAGAGCAGGTGTGGGCCGGAGCTGGAAGCGTGGCACGGGGTCCTCTAGGTATGGCCCTGTCCCGGCCAACGCGTACACCAGTCGGTTCTGGGCGTTCCGCGGTAAGCCCAAGACTCTCTTCAAGAACGTTGCTTTGACCTTGTCCAGTTGGTCCAGCTGATGTGCCGACAGGTGCTCCCAGATGACATCGATTCCATAGGAGGCAACCGAAGATACCTTGAGGTGGAAGAGTTGAAGGGCGGTCGACAGTGAGAGCTTCTGTGGCTCGCCGATCGTCGCCATGGCCACGACGCTCTTTGACACGCGCTCGGTGATATGCTTGCTAAAGCACACATCCCTGCTGGAGAAGATCTATCTAAAGATATATAAATATATATATATATATATATATATATAGAGAGAGAGAGAGGGAGAGAGAGAAAGTACCGCAACAAACATGATATTGCATCCAAGGTGGGCCATTTATAACTGATAATGAGGGTCGTTGTCAAAGTACCGTTCATCAAGTTCCTCATAGACAAGCCAACCCGCTCCAGTGCAGAGTAATCTTGGTCGCAACCAATACTGCACAGTTCGGCCAACATTTGGCACTCATGTGTAACAAACAGACAATCATAAGGCAGGAGGAACCAAGTTTAGAGAAAACGTAGTCGCAATAATGAAGTTTCTAACTATCAGTTTTAAGAGAACGTGGTGGCACAAATTGGCAAGCTTCTAAAGGCGCTTAGAGAAAGAACGTACTGGTAGAATTATCAAGCTTCTAAATATCTTGAAAGAGAACGCAATGGTACCAATAACTAAGCTTCTAGAGAGATGCGCGCATCGCAAATAAATTCTCGTTCTCTTGAGCGATTGCGCAGTTGTACAGGTAAAAGGTTCTACAGCTATTGCTTAGATCGTTCATTGAGTAAGATAAGCTCTGGCTCCAGTATTATGCAAAACCTCTGATGTGCAGCATCGGTACACTCAGAGAGTAGGAAGGTAATGTGATAGCGTCGAAGGATTTTGCTGTAAAGTAATCTGGAGCTGTCACATGTGCAGATCTTGGTGGTAGTAGCAAGTACTCAATTGAAAACCTTGAGCACTGAAGTTGGGGATGGGTTCCATGTGAACAGTAGTTGATCGTGGGTCAGTCGGTCCTAAGCTTATGAGGAAACATTATGCAAAACGCTCTATTGATTGCACGGTATCGTAAGGTGTCCGGTGCGCCCGCGCCATTATTGAATCGTTTTGCCCGGGATTTTTCGACCAAGTGTTGCTGACGCTTCGTTGTGTAAGGAGAAAAGCTGTTTCCGGGTCACCCGCTATTGTGTAGTTTTAGCCTTTGCCTATACTGCTGACAGGGCATTCCAAGAGTAGCTTTTAAAGTATGTTTGTGCCAACCGGAATACTCGTTCTTAATGATCATGAAAGATACTTAAAATACTAGCTCAAACGTGAACTCGGGCCACAGTACCAATTTTAGGCAAATGCACATGACCACTCAAAAAGCGAGCAACGAAATGCCTAATAAATATTAAATTGGCTTGAGACTTGAGTCGATGGGCCCTTTGTCCTCTGAGTGAATCGACATTGAGTCAATACCCATCTAATACCCAGAATTCAGGTCACCCCTTTCTATCAAAGGCGCTTAGAGCGGCATGATAAGCGAACATGCTGAGATAACTAGGGTTTTCCCAGCAGTCCTTGTAGCAGCATGTTCTCTGACTCTTTAGCAGTATTATTTATTGACACACACACACAATGACATACATTTTGCGCGATAGATGCATCCCACCTGTTCCCACGAAACAGCCGCGGACTGGGCAAATTTGTATACACATGTCCGTCATTACTGCCACGTTAAAGCAGCGTTAAAAAATACACATCTGCACCGCAAAAATACCAGCATCGACACACTATCGCATCTTTCGCACGCATAGTGTACCGTTGCTGCTTTATTTGTTCAATTTGATTCACGTTTAAAAATGGCGTATAAGTAACACACAGTACCATCCAACTAAAATACCTATATGTGTATGTGTATCGTAGATGCTTAGTCTGGTCCCTGGGCCACGATCAGCGTGGCGTTTGTTCCACCGAACCCGAACGAGTTATTGAGCGCGATTCGTCGCCTGCCGCCGGCCGCGTTAGGCCAATCGGCCTTGACGGGGGTGACCCGTATATCCGAACACGCCGGATCGAGTTCGTCGACGTTGAGCGTCGGGGGGATCACGCCATCGTGGACGGCCATCACCGTGAAGAGTGTCTCGAGAGCGCCCGCCGCTCCCAACAGGTGTCCGGTGCTGGACTTTGTCGCACTCACGAGGGGCAGCCGACTCTTTGAGTCGTCCGTGATCTGACTTTTGCAACTACTGCTACTACTACTACTATGAGATTTTTTATCATCGTTGCTATTAATACTAACGCTCGTGCTGTCGTTGTTGTTGTTGCTGTTATTGTTGTTGCTGAACAGTCGCCGGATAGCCGCCACCTCTGCAACGTCGCCGATGGGCGTCGAGGTGGCATGTGCGTTAATGTGTCCAATGTCCTCCGGTCCGAAGTCCGGCGTCGTTGAGGGCCGCCCTCATACAACGGTATGCGCCCGCGCCGTCTTCCGACGCCGCCGTAATGTGGTGGGCGTCAGCGGCCAGCCCGTAGCCCAGCAGCTCGGCGTAGATGCGCGCTCCGCGACGTCGCGCGTGCTCGAGCTCCTCGAGCACGAGAACCGCCGACCCCTCGCCGACGACGAAGCCGTCGCGCAGCTTGTCGAACGGCCGCGAAGCCCGCTGAGGTTCGTCGTTGAAGTGTGTGCTCAGCGCCCGCATACGACTGAAGCCGGCGACGCTTCAGAGCCGAAATCGAGCACTCTGTACCGCCGCACACCATCACGTCGGCTTTACCTGCACACGTAAACAGAACAACAAATATATATATATATATAAGGCGAGCACTGCCGAGTGTGCAAACGTATTGTAAATGATTAATAAATCATCACAATATTTTCTATGTATGTATATATATATATATATATATATGTTGGTGCTTTTACACATTTTTATAGTTTTGTTTACGACAACTTACGCATTGTGAAATTACAATTCCGTGAATAAACCTCACAATTGAAATTTAAATATATATTAGGTGCATGATGTATACTAAACGTATACTAACTTCATATTAGAAACAATAGTAGAAAGAAAGTCACATTTAGAAGTCCAATAAATCGATATATATATATATATATATATATATATATATATATATATATATATATATATATATATTCGATGAAGGTAATTGCCATAAAATTAGCAAACATTCACTTTTTCTACGACGGTAGCCAGCTTGAATCTTGCTACAGACAGACAACGCGTGCAGATTTGTACACATAAGATGGAAATCCTTCGCACGTTATCGCCAATGCCTAGTCAATAATATTCCAACAACCTGCCGACTGCATATCTGTTCTCGAAATAATAATCCAAATTGAAATTTTGTCGTTATTTTCGACTCGGTTCCATCACACAGGACGTGAGTGGGTCGAAAGCGTTTTCAAAAGGGAATTTCCATCAACACTTAGATAACCTACAACCGTGCAAATAAGTGCATAAAGTGATCAGAAGTACTGTATATCGAAGTATAGTCGAATATTCGCATCTCTAAACATTTTGTAGTGCAATCGTAAGACGTGGCATCACATGTCTATATATATATATATATATATATATATACAGTAGGCTTGTGAAATTCCTCCTCCCTAAATCTCCGTTTGTCAATTACACCCGCTCATCCGTACGAACGCCGTTCAGTCATTACTACTGTGACAATTGTTGTTGTTGTTGTTGTTAATGTCGTTCCTGCTGCTATTGTTGTAGAGGTTTTTTTTCGCCGTACCCGCGATTAATATCGTTACCGTCGTTCTGACGTTAGTGTGATTTTTTCCGAAACTCGTCTCGTAGCCACACCCAAACTAATCGTCTATAGGGCAATCATCACTAGCGCTCACCGGCAGCCGGCAATGGTGAACAACCGTCGCGTCGTGCCGCCAGGACTCTGAATCTGCTCGCAATGTATTATCATTTCGACGATACTCGCCTACCACTACTGCCGCTGCTGCTCTTCTGCTGCTGCTGCTGTTCTACCGCCGTGCGCGTCAACTCTACTCGGCCGAGTCTCTCATCGTTGATCGCTGCGTCTACTGACGCTGCCGCGGCTTGCACGTCCCTGTTGCTCCGCATCGGTGTTGAGCCCTCTGCGCTACCACCCAGAACTACAACCACTGGGCACCTACCCACCAGGTGTGGTCTCCTCCTGTTGAGCTTTACCCGCAAACTCGCTTTTATGCTGCTGTTGTTGTTGTTGTTCCTATTGTTGTTGTTCCTGTTGTTGTTGATGTTGCTGTTGTTGATGTAATTGTCATTGTTGTGTTGCTGTTGTTGTTGTTGATGTTATTGTCATTGCTGTGTTGTTGTGGTCGTTATCGATGCTGCTACTGTTGTTGTTGTTGCTGTTGTTGTTGTTGTTGTTGTCGTTGTCGTTGTTGCTGTTACAGTTGTTATTTTGCGATTAAGTCTGTGAGCTTCCCGTGTATGGAATCAGCATCATCATCACCACCATCATCATCACCACCATCATCATCTACTGATAATTGAAGAGATCTCTCCAGACCAAGGGCACCGTTACTGCAACAACAACAACAACAACAGTAGCACCAGCAACCGCGGCAGCAGCAGCATCAGCAGCAGCAAACGATGCGTTCGAAGTGTATGAATGAATGGTTTAATCGACCATGACATGTGTGAGTGCGTGCGTGCTGCGCCTCCTGTAAGCGCGCCCCCATGACCCAGAACGACCGGGGCGTGGCGGGGCGGACGTCTCCCTTCTATCTATAACATACGAACCGCGGACGAATCGGCCGAGGGGGGGTGGGGTTCGACCTGCGGGGGCGACAACCAGACAAAAAGCAAACGAACGTGGAAAACGGTAACGCCACAAGATCTAGCCCCAGCGGAGGACGACGGCGGCGGCGGCAGCAGCAGCAGCAACAGCAACAACAGCATGGCGTCTCGGCTCTGGGAACTGTTCAATAGAGATCTTTCCTTGGCCCCGGTTTGGAAGCTCAGGTCCCACTCCCCCCCCCCCTCCTTCGTCCCGGTAAAGAACGACATAGATGGAGCGGCGCAAGACAGATGGGACGAAAAGGGCGGGGAGTTGGGGGGGGGGGGAGCGAGAGCTAGATAAAAGGAGAATGTGAGTGAGCGAAATAGAGATAAAGAGAGTAGGGAAAAATACTCTCACGAAGCGTTTGCTTGCGATCACCAACACGACCAAGCAACACGCATGGGAATACGTACACCCGCGACCATCGACAATGGTAAGGCCGGTTAGTAGGCCCACAAGGCAGCAGCAACAACAACAACAAAAACAACAAACAACAACGACAACAACAACTCAGAGCAGCAGGGATGTTGCCAAGACGACAGCTGCAAGACCAGACCATCAACGGTAGCAACAGCGGCATCAGTATCATCCGCAACAACAACAACAACAACAGCATCGGCAGCAGCAGCAGCAACAACAACAACATCGGCAGCAGCAGCAGCAACAACAACAACAATAATAGTAACACTAAGGATAACAGCTGCAGCAGCAGCATCAGCAGCAGCAACAACAACAGCCGCAACAACCTTAGTGACCATATCAACAACACAGCACAACAAAACAATAACCTTGGCAGCATTAGCAACAAACGAAACATACCAGCAACAAAACCACATGAGTTGTTGTCCCCGGAGTGTCTACGGAAACTAACTACAGTCGCTGTTGGTTGTCGTAAAGAGCAGAGAAGGACAGAGGACCGCGGCTGCCGACCAGCAGCAGCAGCAGCGTCAGTGTTCGTTGTCGTTCGTCGCTAATCGAAGTAGTGGACAGCAGCCCTAATTGAGCGCGGACGACCAAGCGAAGTTCGACGGAGCGGGGCCAAGATCGCGGCGGCGTCGGCGGCGGCCACCACAACCACGTTGGGTTAGCTAGCGTATCAGGACCCGAACTCCTGCAGACAGGCAGAACAGGACAGCCCAGCCCAGTCCAGTCCAGCTATGTTGTTCATGCTGGTAGCAGTGGAAGGACGACCGCACGCATCGAGTCTGAATAAAATCGAACATCCTTACGCGTAGCAGCAGCAGTAGCATACATATGAACAGCCCATTTGCATGAACCCACACGCACAGCCTCGGCAGCAGAAGACAAACAACGCCCCACTGTCGAACGTGTGTACCATGGAGCCACGTAATAAGCGGGATAGCGGGACCTGGCCCACCTGTATCTGCGACAGTCGCAAGACCCAACACGACGACAACGGCGACAACGACGATCTCTATTTTGCTGGCGGCCTTCGATGCTACCGACTAGATAGTTACGTATAGAATAAATTCACTCGTTCATCGTCGTTGTCGTCGTCGTCGTCGTCGTTGTTGTTGTCTGTTTATGAGAAAGGGTCACGCTAGCGGCGTCAGTGCGTTTGCAAAACAGCTTGGCAGAACTTCAGATTGGTTGAATTGGTCTTACGTCGACGCTAAAATAGAAACATTGCTTTGGATCTCAAATAGCTTTATCTCCAAGGTTCTACAGTTTCGTAAATGCTCTGCTACTATCTAAGGTACATAGCTTCAGGTGCCAGGCCATATTGGCCTTCGTTCCAGGCCTCACGACTATTTTGTCTTCGCACGTGGGAAAGTTGCCCATTTAGTTTGAATGCGTATATTATAATGCCTAGACCAAGGCTTTCACGTCACGCCCTTAGAAGATCTTGAAAATGCGACTCACACACACTACAATTTTATCCTTAACTCTATCTTAGGTAAGATACCTGTCGAAAATAATAGGGCGATATATATATATATATATATATATATATATATATATATATATATATATATATATATATATATATATATATATATATATATTATATATATATATATTATATATATATGAAATACGCACAGATATTTGCCACTTTTGCTGTCGTCAGCTTTTCTAGGCGTATAATTCGAGACAGGCAGTGCAGCGATCTCCTCGAAAGGGCCAGGCAGGCAGTCGCATGATACTCCGTACACGCTTGGGAGCACAGTCGACAGATGCACTCTGCGAACTCGTCGTGGAAGTTCGTATTTGAACAGATCGGGCGATGACACCCATGAACACTATGTATAATATATAATCCATTTGTAACTTAAGTTTTCTTTTTGTGTTTCGATTGGTTCACAAAACACCAACACGTTTGTTGTTGGTGAAGACCAGCACGTTTCACGCAGCCCTGATAAATATGCAGCGCACCTGACAGCACACAATAGTGAGCCTGGTGGCATTGATTGATCGAATGAGAGAACACAAACAAGAAATCGATGGGACGCGTCTATTCTATCCTGACCGAGCTGCATTATAAGCTAATTCCGCATACATCACGTAGTAGAAGTAGGGCACGCCGGTAGCAACAGGAATGACAGCAGCTTCAGACGAAGTTGGCACGGCGCAGTATCGAACCGTCTGACCCCAAAACCTCATCGAAGTTCAGAACCATCAAGGCAATCGAAGGATGGGTCGACCAACCTGGGAGAAATCAGACAACCAACGCTGGTTGCTGCCACTCTGAATGCAAGTGGCCTTTTTTACGTCCAACCTCGCGCAGAAGAACCTAGCCCGCCAACACGACGCCTACACTGGCAGGTATTGCGTGCAGGTACTGCCACAGGACTGCCTGGTCGGATTTTTGCATCTTTTCTGCATACATTGCGTATATATATATATATATATATATCTTTTCTGCACACATTGCGTATAAATATATATATATATATATATTAGAGGACCGGTGTGGCGGCGAACGGTCCACAACTTTGATGTCATGGGTTTGATCCCAACATAATTAATTTCAAATGGATGTCAAGGACTTGCTCCCCTTGTAGCCAGTAACTGCGCTTATAAAAATGTGCTTTTAAATATACGAGGGCGGATCGAAAAGTGCTTCTTTTTCCACAAAATATCTCCTCAAAAAAGTAGGGGCTAGCCCTTAAACGAAGCCCTAAAATTCGTGGAAAATGTCAGTTGTTGAAAATAGTCACAAGAACCTTGGCGTTGGATCTGGACTGTCTAATTTTTTTCTACCAACTCTCTCCTCCCTTGGTCTTGATGTCGCAACCATATGCCCATAACTCATTTACTGTAATCATCCTCTGAAGAAATGCTAAAGGGTCTTCTGTTACCGCCTAAAGGTTTAATTCAATCACCCCGACATGCGTTCATCTGCTGGAAATTCAACTTTACTGGAATAAACTTCGCTGCCAGTCTTCTGACGCATTAAAAACTGCTAAAAAATATCCGCAAGATATCTCGAATTCACCAGTTATCTCCCTAATTCTAATTTGGCGATTGTTAAGTACGATGAACGATCAAGAACTTTTCAACGTTTTCTTCTGCTACTGGCGTTTAAGGCCTTCCCAAACGGAGTCATCTTTGGTCTCTTCACGTCCGTTGCGAAATCTGTGGTACCACGTTTGGTACGCGTTTGTGACACTGCTAGACTACCATAAGAAGTTCGTAACATTTCCACCACCTCCACTCGAAGGATAGGCAAAAACTACTTACGGTAATCATATCACATATCGTAAAACCATTGATTTGGTACCAAAATGATGCACATGAAATGCGCATTCTCCGGAATGTGTTTATGATGTGAACATAATGGCAAGCAAACTATTAAAGGTAAAAGGTGGCGCGTATTAAGGGTGAAAGCTCAAACATAAGACATCACAGGATCTCATTTACTGCAAACTTTCCTCAACGCGACTAGTTCGCTTCCCCTAGCCTGCGTTGGATTGCTTATAAAAAATATGCCTAGGGCACGTTGGACAGGATATAAATATTTTTGCTCTGCCTTTGTGAATATCCGCGTATTGCAGATTATGCTGCAGGCCGAAATTGATCAGTTGTTTTGATGATGGACTTTCCGCTCACCAGCTCCGTTGCAAAACTCTCAGGATCTACTGGGGGGCCTGGGGACAGCGGCCTAAACCCAGGCCAGCTGATAAACCGAATGTGCATAAGTCAAGTGTCGAATTAAGACCACAGCATCGCAATGCCTACCGAACAAATTAAATATGTAGAAATTATGCTAAATCAGACGTCGTGTAGTGAGTCAGTGGTTTAAGCAATTTAAACGAGAGGAATGCTGCCCTGGCAACCACGAACAATCAACCAGCAGGCATTTGAATTTGGCTGTGATTGGAATTATTATTATCTACAACTGTTGTTCTACCACAACAATATAAACGAGCCGCTTTCAGTGAAAATCAAGATTATCCTAAGACGCGAGGGCTTAATCTGTTCTACCGCCACAATCTAAGCCGGTCGACACACATTGCCTGCTACTGCTGAGAAATTCCCCTCACAGTACTTTCAATAGTATTCAAAGAACTAAATAATTCAAAAGATAATTACCACCAGATGCTTTGAAGACATACACGAACATGCTCATTTAGTATATATTAACTATTTGCAGCCCTCGACTGAAATAAACAGCGACAGCGGACGAAACTTTGCTTTTTGGACGATATTCATTTCAGTAATTCCATTCTAGGCTAAATCGGTGTTATCGTGCAAAACGCAACTCTTTAGACTTAACAGATAACCAGGAATACCATCTCTCAGTTAGTTTAAAGACAATTTCAACCCTCGTCGAGCAGCCTTTACAGCTGTGTGCACTTATTACGTACTCACCGTCGATCTTCGGCCGGACGATATCATGTACATTGCAAGCATTAACTCCACAAAAGGAATGAAAAGACCTGGAGTGAATTATTCCTGCTAGGCCAGACTTTGAATGGTTAGGTAGTATACCCCCTGATGCGCCGTACACGCTTGCTAAGCACGAACCATGACCTGCTTCTACGCCTTAAAAAAATGCAAAGCAGCCATTCCCACTGCAACAAGATCGTAAAGAAATATTCACGGACCTTGACGAGAGTCCTCCATTCGTTGGCCGCCGCGAGGAAGCACTCCGCCACCTACGCCTGGGTAATGGCTTTGTGCCGGGCGTGGCAATTCAATGCACGCCTCCGGCATCATCGCATTCCTCTAACTGGAAGGGCACCCCAAAGGGAGAGAGCAACCTAAGCGTTCCAACCACATACTCGGAGATCGCCAGCAAAAGAGCTTTTGCTACAACCTCCTATCAGCGATAGCCACCAAGCGGTTTTCATTTCTCGCGGGCAACGCAAGTGATTTCAAAGATGCATATATATATATATATATATATGAGCTCCGTCCCAAATTTTTCTGGCGGGAGAATGTGTGCTGCTGTCGGAAATCCATACCTATTTAATTGGAAACTGATTACACCCATAAAAGGTTTTGCTTTACTACTACTATTAGTATAATTACCATTTTTTCATTTTGTGTGGAACGTTCTGACTGCAAACAGCAGTCCGACCAGAACTGCCTTTGAAGCTTATCACACACTCGTTTCTCCTAGCAGGCTATGTCGACAGGACCAGTCTAGGAGAAATTGCCCACCCTGGTGCGAGAAACTTGATCTACGCCGTCCTATTTACAGCAGTCGGCGACCTTCTCGATTGTGTCTGCATCATTTGCGCAGAGCTCACTCAGACAAGATGGAGTCTTGGATCGTGAGCTTAACGCTTGTCTTTGTGACGAGCCCGTCTGAAGCAATGGAGGACAATCTCTCACATATATGAAGCGCGTGCTGAACACCAAAAACTCTCCGCAATCAATAAATAATGCGTTCGGAGAAGTTTGTCCCTCAGCCGGGATCTCATGCATTCGGAAACACAAGGACTGGCTACTCCCTCAAGACTCGAAAGATGCAGCCTCGTTCCATTTGCAGAGACCACCCACTGACTTCCAACGAGGTAATGCGACGACAGTATCAACCATTATGTCCGAATGGTTCAAGCCAGAGATCTTTTTATTAGGAGGTTTCGCATCGAACGCATGAGGAACATGCGTCGTCGGTAGCAAGCAGCGACTAGTGTGGGACACGCGTTCAAGTAGAGGAAAATTATTATATATATATATAAAAAATATTGTGATGAATTAATAATCATTTACAATACGTTTGCACAGTCGGCAGTGCTCGCCTATGCTATAAATATATATATATATATATATATATATATATATATATATATATATATATATATATATATATATATATGGGTGTATAAATCGTAAACAATCTCCAGTCCTCATTCTGCACAAATAGGTTGTCGTCCGCCTGTCTGTGATTTAACGGGAAGATCTCACTGTTACAAGTGTACAGTGAAGGGATAGGAAGCAGCGGGTTCTACAACGGATATGTGAGGAACATCTCGAGTTCTTAGTGTAAGGACTCGACAATATCCTCAACGGTGTAATTATCGCTATAATGGCTGATGACCTTAATAAGTTTCATTGATAGCCAATGCAGCACTTACCATTCTGTATGAACTGAAAGGCGTCCCCAGTGGCATGAATGCCGGTCGCGCAAGCGGTCGCCACTGAATGATTAGGCCCGCGAAATCGGTAGCGCAGACTGATCGCCCCCGACGCCATATTAGTCAGAATCCGTGGCACGAAGAACGGCGAAACCTGTGATATTGCATATGTAAATTTTTATTTCTGCATATCTATAAAGTGCATAAAAGTTTTAGCCATACTAAAGGCGGCCGATAGGACTTGTTGAATTTGAATTGTTAAATGCAAGGCATGCATTTTTTCTCCTCCATTCCGTTGGCCAAAATGTTTATTTTAACAAGTTCTATAATCCACCTCCCCCCCCCTAAGTTCGGCTTTGTTTGTTGTAGGCTGAAGCCCCACGGTGGAATTTACCCAAGGTAAGAAAAAAAAAACACAACCAAGTACATCTGAGAGAAGATACGTACATACATGACCTATTGCGAAACGCATAGCGAAATTTACCACCGGCTGTCTACATTTCTGCCTTCACCCACCGAACAAGATGAATTGGCTTTAGTAGTAGTAGTAGTAGTAGTAGTAGCACTCAAAAACTAAAAGTTTGCTGAAATAAATGCGAGGGTTGTCATTTTGCTGCAGTTGAATGATGTCAAACATTTAAAACAAAATATGCGCATTTTGAAGGGCAGCTCGTCAACGTACGTAGCACCTGCATTGAGATCATCGCAACGCAGATCAACTAGCTGGCCTTACCGCCTACGTACGCATGTCTACTCACCTTCCGATAGCCACCCGAACGGAATAAGGTGCCCGTATCGATGATGTACTCGAGATCGGTCATTGCCATACCAATGGCCACGCCGGTACGGTCGGCCCCCTCATCGGCCGCCGAGGGCTTCCAGCCAGCATCCTTGAATTGAAAAAAAAAACGTTTTTGAGAAGGTTGTTTTCATTTCTCTAGGAGGCGAGACTCCGTCCCCTACGGGCTTGAAATCGCCGCCGTGAGACAGATGTACCGACGGTCAGACATACATATATAGAATAGAATAGAAAACTCCTTTATTCATGTCGTAAAGGGTGATGAAAAAAAAACTGGTCGCAGAAGGGATGTGCTCAGTCCTGTTGTGAATATCTCTGGCAAACGCGCCAGGCGTACATATTGTTTATGTGCTCCGTTCTTGCAACGCATCTGGGCACATACATTATTTGGCTTCGGCGATTGTTTGGCCGCACTTCAAAATAGTGATCGATAAGGCTCGCACCTATAAGTTGAGCTAGAACACGTTTGTCATTGTTCCTGAGTGTGTCCATTAAGGGCGGTAAAACAATGTCATTCGGCTTAAGGTCACATCTTCTACGGAGTCTCTTTAGGAATCTCCTTTGCACACCTTCAATCATACCTATGTGTTTACACAAATGTGGGTGCCATACGGGTGAACAGTATAAAAGTTTGGACAACACAATCGATTTGTACAGACGAATATACAGTGAAGGCTCCTTAACAATAAAACAACGAAACAACATATTCACAAGTATGGATGCTGCTTTGACTAGTTCTTTGATATGTGCGGAGAAGGAGAGGTCTGTGGAGATTAAGACTCCAAGATCCCGCGTCACGTTTGCCGTTGGCAGTGTTGAGCCATCGAGTAAATAGTTTAGCTCTGGGGAGCCGTGTTTCAAAACGAGGCATTTATGAACGGAGAGCTGCATACCATTGTCAATACACCACCGGCTGACACCGTCGACGGCGGACTGCAGTGCTATGTGCGCTGATTCTGAGTCAAGTGAACTATATATTTTAAGATTGTCTGCGTACAAAAGATATTTAACACTCGGTGGTATGTAGTGCTTCATGTCTAACACAAAAATTGTATACAGAAGCGGAGAGACGCAGCTCCCCTGCGGCACGCCAGACGGTGCTGGGCGTGGACTACTTAAAGCGTCCCCTGCCTTGACACGAAATGTCCGGTTGCGCAAGAACTCTGCAAACCATTTACAGGTCTGCGGGTGGACTTTGAGCGCTCTTAGTTTGTCGACTACAAGTTTATGGTCGACTCTGTCGAAAGCACTTTTCTGATCGAAATATATACAATGAAAATGTTTGTTGGCGTTTATGTGTAGCGCCCAGTCGTGCGTCATCTCTAGTAGTTGCGTGCACGTAGATCGACGAGGCGCAAAACCATGTTGTGCCACATCGAATAACTTGTTTACAGTCATATAGTTGGTGATGTGTCTGACTAGAACTCTCTCAAAAACAGTGCAGCCGATGGAACACTGCGACACGGGGCGATAATTCTCGACACGTTTCTTTGGCCCCTTCTTATGTATGGGGGTGACAATGCTTTGCTTAAAAGACGTAGGGATTTTGGAGTCGTTATACGATCGTTCGAAAATCAACTTTAACGGCTCCGCTAAGAATATCGCCAGTTTTTTTTAAAAAAATATTGGCGGGATGCCGTCAGGTGTGTGATATATATATATATATATATATATATAGCCGGCATCCTGTACTAGCGCAACATCTTTTGCATCATGTTTATGGTGTCTTTCGAGGCTGACTCTCAGCCAAGATTTTAACGTCCATGGGACTGCTTTGCGCATTGCTTCACAGACGGACCCCCATAAATACAAATGTGCAACGGAGGGGTTCGAACCCGCGCACCGATGTGTCTCCTCCGGTCGCGAGGCGCAGACGCATGCCACACGCCACCGGGCTCGACATGCTTATGGTGTCTATGAGACTACTACTAGTGCACAATCGATCAGACCTATGCGTTAGCAGCAGATAACGCATCTAGGTCTATAATTAAAAACATTTTCTAAGGGGGTTGTTTTTAATTCTAGACTATTCTCCGTCCCCTACGGGCTTGGAACTTGACCTGAGGTATATACCTTCAATGAACCGAGGGACGGACATGTTAAGATATCTAGGGTTTGCCCAACAGTCCTTGTGGCAGCATGGCCGCTGACTCTCAGCGGTATGATTTACCATCTATTCTCAATGAGCATAGCTCAAAGAAAATTTGATCAACAACAGGGATCGAACCAGCGACACCCCGGCAGATGACAACCATGACTAGCGCACAAGTCCCGTAGACCAAGCCGCCGCGACTTAAGCCCTTTAGTCGAGTGCCGTAAAGTGTAATTAGGTAACGTAGGTGATATCCGCAATGACCTGCAGGTCGGTGCCTAGCTGTCACGTAAAGCAAGCAAGCACGTAGCGCATAGTAAATATAACGAGAGAGCAAACGACATTTATTTAACGAAACACTAATTGGATCAGTTGCGCGTGGCGCGTGTGTGTGAATCTTTAAAAATTTAATATCATCGTAAGTGAACATATACAATTGTTCCTAAGTGAATCCGTAGTTCCGGTTTCGAAATCGACTGACACGGAAGTGAAGGAAGCGATCTTATAGCAGTGGAAATGGGAAAAGCGCCAGGCTGCCTAATAAACGTTATAGTTGGATACAGGCCGCCGAGTATTACAAAAGACAAAAACAAAGTATTCTACAAAACAATTAAGAAACTTGCTAAGAGATGATGAGAGAACATAAGGACCATAACCATTGAGGATTTCAATGCGCATCGGTTCTACGTTGATAAAGATGATACCGATGACGACGGTAGAGATTTAGAAAGCCTGTGTGGCAAAGTAAGCTTGAAGAATATGAACCTAAGTTAGAAGCACGCATACTGAAGCAAAAAAGAAATCGACCGTCGACTACGTACTGGCCAACCAAATAGCAGAATTCTGGATTATAAACGTGGGTATTGACGAAGTTAAACAACACAATGTGGGGCGCGGCGACAATTTGATAACTTTTAGCTGCCAGAATAGGCACTCAAAATTAAAGAGACAACAGAACAAAAGTACAAAAATTAAATTCCCAACTTAGAAAGTTTTTTAAAGGGGCTAAAACAGTGGAAGGAAACTGGGGTAGGACTACTTTATAAAAAAGTATTAGAATGGCAAAGCAAACCTTAGATAACTCAATTGTCAGTTTAAAAACTACAAAGAAGAGGATAATACGTTTCTGGGAATACATAAAACAGCAGGATGAAATAGCTAGATATAACGACAGAGAAGAGAAAAGAATACGCACAACAAGAGATAAATGAAGCCCTAATTACTATGTGTGATTCTGAAATATATGAATTACCAAATCGACAAACATATGTAAGAAGATCGGATATTGGCTGCGGGACAACTAAAGGGGAGATCGAACACTTTATTAAGCCAAAAGGCGACAAAACTGCATGTGGAGCGGATGGAGTATCGCTAAAATTGATTAAGAATATTGGTACGCCAATGTACGCGTACCTGGCGGGTGAATTCAACAAGATTTCTGGAGATCCCTCAAAAAATGTTAGCAGGGAGAGTCGCATTCATACGAAATCAAAGGCGCTAAATATCGCACACTGATAACAGTGACAAGCGCTGTATATAGAATATTTGCTGCCATCCTTATGAACAGGTTACAAGACCAGCTGGAGAAGATGAAACTAATAGGGCCTTGGCATGGAGGTTTTAGAACAGGCAGGATAATAGAGGATAGCCTTTTTTTACCAGCGGAAAGTATCTATTGGACCAGATCTAGAAAACAGAACCCAGTTGTAACATTCCTAGATATCCGACGAGCCTAGGGTTCGGCCGATAGAAACATTATTTGGAACAAGATGATAGAAGGTGGATTAGGACCGGAATGAGTCAGTATTATTAAAAAATATATGCCAGTGAAGAGTGTGTGATATTAAAGAGAAATCTATAGAGCATGCTCGTGCTGAAGTGCGACGAGCTAGGAGGAGTGAGAATAGTGTCCTTGGTCGATGCATTAGGTTTCGGTGATAAACCAATGTGGCAAGAGATAAATGAAACCAAACGCAGGCTTGGTAAATGGCAAGGCCTTGTAAAGAACCACGGGGAAACACCCCGCTAAACTAAGCCACTGTGTACTTAGGTAGTAATATAATCATTGTAATATTCCAATTAATAGTATGACTGCACCACAGACGAGATATGTGTGAAAATACATATAATGAACCATGGTAATCATATAAAAGTATACGAAGCCAGCAGCACATGTGACATATTGCACAGCCAAAGCATTAAATTTAAAATATATCTTATATACTTCTCATAAGGAATGGAAAACTCATATATATGAACGGAGGATAGAAAATGAGGAGAATAGAGCCGATACTGGGGGCGGAAGCATCTCTTACGCGATGTCTGACGAGCAGTCGGAAATCAGAAAGAGAGCCTCCTATAGTTCACCGAGAACAAAGAATACAGAGAGAACAACGAAGATCCTAGAGCAAACAACT
The DNA here is from genome assembly GCA_003439945.1 of Dermanyssus gallinae. NCBI lineage: Eukaryota > Metazoa > Arthropoda > Arachnida > Mesostigmata > Dermanyssidae > Dermanyssus > Dermanyssus gallinae. The sequence continues at coordinate 100,448 of QVRM01002365.1, forward strand.
CCAGAACGTCGTTCTGGCATTGAAGCGGCAAATAGGTAACTTGGCGAAATTGTGCGAAGCACACTCTTTTATTAAGAAGGAGATTAATGATGGGGCCAAAGCTCCCCAAGTTACTGAAAATGCTAGTGTCGTTGATATAAAGTAGTGAAAAAGCCACGCGGGACACAAAGTTAGAGAACGAGGGCACCACCGAGGACGTCGAAGAAGAAACGGGCGCCTAAATGCAAAAGAGACAAAACTACAGGTGGAGATCGAAAGGATCGAAATAAGAGTGCTGTATTCCCAATGTCGAACCACGGAAAAGAAAATAGTGGTAGCGCAAATCGAGGAAGCAGTTCCACCCAAGGGACAGGCAGAGGTTTCGAAACGCCACTGGAAGAAGGTGATTAAACATATCAAGTTCGTCCAGTGGCAAGTTCATCCAGGCAAACTCTGAATTACTCGAAACAAGGAGTGGTATTTCTTCCTTCGGCTGCACCGGGAGAGCGCCCAAAGATGTAGACCACACAAGGATGTAGACCGACCGCCGGGACTCAACGGCGACCCGCACCCTATGAAGGATCGACCCATTCTTGGATGAGAAGGGAGTAGAGGGGGTTTTTAGGGATGCCTTCTACTCGCCTAAAAAGGCTACGATTCGAGCAAGTAAACCAAGGCTTTTTAGAGGTATGGTACTTCTCCGTGGTCGTGTCGTTGACGGCAGCAAGGAACCTTCTGGCCCTTGAAACCCTAGAACTAGGTCGACGTGGTGCGGCCTGAGAAATGGTTGAGACCTTCTAACTGTAGGATCGGGCCACAAAGCCCTATATTACAAAAAAACCGAGGGTGCAAGGAAGGTCTGCTACGTTTGCCCCTCCTACAGAGGGAAGTAGAAGATCTAATCAGGGATAGGATAAAATGCAGAAACAAGAAAAGAACAAGGGCAGGACACCTGCTCATGACCCCGAAGGTGACTTAACAGTTGCAAGAGAGGTTCTTTATCCGCCTAAGATAATAAAGATCCTTCAGGGGAACCGAATCCACTGGAAGCGACGGAAGTTAATGAGGCGACAAACCTGTTCGACTCCACTTTGTCACTCAATACTGCCAAAGAGTCCGTTAGGCCGGAAAGATTCACGCAGCAGCCTCGGGAGAGCGGTCGAAACAAGAAGCTGAGGAAGGTAAGAGGAAAAATGCAGTCGAGCCCTCATGCCCTCATGGCAAGGACGCTTCTCCCACGGCTTCGCAGAAATGCCAAGTGTTACAGGTTGGGACAGTGGGAAGGAATCGCGTTTAGTGGGTCTGTGAGATCCACACTAGTAATGCAGTTTGCTAGTGACGCAAGTGCATCATGGATTCCCGAAACCTTTCAGAAAAAAAGATGAATCCGAAGGTTAACTCAACCTATCGATTACAAGGAAACACGCCAGTGGCGTAGTCGCTGCTACCGTGCCGTTTGCTTGCGTACGTCTCGGCTGCTTTTTACTGTGTGTATATATATATATATATATATATATATATATATATATATATATATATATATATATATATATATATATATATATATATATATATATATATATATAGGTGTATGTACTCAATTTCAGCAGCAGCACTCATCGCGCACATTCGGAGCCGCCAAAAATTGTGCTGTGCAGGTAAACGGACAGCAGCAGCAGTACAATGGCGCAATGTGCCATAATCTGTAAATGATTGCGCACCATTCAATCGACGCGCTCCCACAGGCGACGCGAAAGCAATAATAGTGTCGATTTTCATATGGCCCGTTTGCACCCCTCCACCACTCCGATACGCTCGCCCCCAGACGCACCGCTCCCACACAGGATACCGTCGTAGACACACCTACATGGAGGAACGGCCTGCGCGGAGGCGTTCTGGGTCACTAAAGCGCTTATTCGGGGGCGATATGCGATTTATCTGTTCCGCTGTTTTGTCTGTCTGTCTCTCTGTCCACCTGCCTACCTGTTCTCGTCACAGTCGTGGCTGCACGGTCACGTTCTCATCGAACAACGCTCATGGCATAAACGAGCAAAGTACGAACGGTTGTCGTCTATCTACCTTCATACCTACTGGCGCTAGGACTCGGATGCCCTTGGACATCCGATGCCCCGGATGCCCTTGCACGGATATCCGTGCTTGGACGGTATTTGTGAGATCGTTTTTATTATTATTATTATTGTTATTATTATTATTATTGTTATTATTGTTATTGTTATTATTATTATTATTATTATTATTATTATTATTATTATTATTATTATTAGTATTATTATTATTATTATTATTATTATTATTATTATTATTATTATTATTATTATTATTATTATTATTATTATTTTAAACAAATTCATCTAGCGTCCCAAGTAACGGAAACGTACAATTTAAATCAATTTCTTCCCTACAACATTAAACAGCACACCTAAGCAGCAGAGAAGCAAGGTTTCCTATTGATTGGCAAGATCAAAGTACTACAATACATCGTTTTCTGTTTCAGTTTTGTGTGTAACCAAACGCCTGGTCGATTTCAGCAATAAGGCACTAACTTACTACGGACTTACCTATTCTGTTCAGGTAGCATCAGGTAAGATCGGTATTAGAAACGATGAAACAAGAGGTGCAAGGGAGCCTCGAAGCGACATGAATTGTATAAAAGTCAAGCTAAATTCACTCTTACATACTGTCTGTCAATCGCTGAAACAGCGATATAATAAGGCATATATATGACTATATATACTGTCCGTAAATGCCAGATTCTTCCTTCACATAATATGTGCAGCAATATGACAACAAAAACTGAATAAGAATTAGAATTCTTAAAATGAATTCTTACACCGTGAACGTTTGCAAAATGGGTTCGTAATTTGAAATTCACTAACAAAATAAATTGCCGACACACCGATTCTTAGGCAATAGTAGTAGAGCAGATATAGCCATAAGGTTGATACCACAAAAATACACTATACTTTCAATAACACGCTACAACGAGCTATATATATATATATATTTCTTTGTAGATATTTATTTGTAGCAGATTATTGAATTGAGAAATATGTATATATATATATATATATATCTTTTCGCCGTTTTAGTAACCCTCAATTTCAGCTTTGATTCCGTTTTTAGTTTAGCAATTATTTCCAATAAGCTGATACTTGACCGAATTCCTGCACTATTCTGCATTTCTTATACAGTTTACTGCCGGAAGGGAAAATTACACTTGAACTGGAACCTATGCTATTGGCTCATACTGGAGTAGATCAGGGTAATACGACCGCTGATGCTTGCAGTGCTCCTGACCGATCCTTCCAGTGACAATAAAAACTCACTAGCACGCTTAGGTGAGTCTCCTTATGTGTTCTGTCGAACTGATTGAACACTCGATTAAAAAAATGAACGCTCTTCTTCTACCAATAATTTATTTTTTGTCAGATCCAGAAAAGGGGTACTTAGGCCTGTTAACCATGGTGCAGTTTGAACAACATCGAGACGTAGCCCGGTCACAGGACAACCACGACTTTATAATGAAAACGATGCACATAATATGCCACGATGTCAGAAGGCACTGCAGAGTGTTGCCATGTACTGGCCTGCAGAAGATTTGATACAACAACGACATATGAATACCGTATTTCAATTATTTATCCGATAATCACCTTCAATAGTTTGTTGTTATACTAAAATGCCCAGACCAGGCTTTCACGTCACATCGTCAGAGAGCCTTGAAAATGAGACTCACATATCATTACAATTTTATCCCTTCTCTTAGATAAAATACCTGTCGAAAATAATAGGGCTATTGCATATATATATATATATATATAAACACACATATACGAGGTGTGTTCAAAAAGTATCGCGACTTTTGAATTTTCGCGGGTTACATATATTCGAATTGCGATTTTTTGTGGCGTTATGTTGGTACTCATGTCTCTCACTTATGCCGACAAGCTCGGCCATTTTGAATGTTCACTTAATTGTTGACAGCTGCTTTGCTTGCACGTGTTTTGGATCGTCTTCGATTTTTACCTATTCAAAAAAATGGATCAAAAAACCTGTATCAAATTTTGTGTGAAAAACAAAATGGATGCATTCCGAATGTTGACTGTGGCATACGGAGAAGCTACCTTGGACCAAAGCAACGTTTATCGGTGGTACAAAATGTTCTCAGAAGGCCGAGAAGATGTGAACGACGAAGAGCGTGCCGGACGCCCGAGCACTTCAACAACAGACGAAAAAATTAATGAAGTGGAGAAAATGGTATTGGCCAATCGTCGAATCACCGTTAGAGAAATTGCTGAGGACCTAAACATATCGATTGGCTCGTGCCATTCGATTTTTATCAATGATTTGGGCATGAGACGGGTCGCCGCGAAATTCGTACCAAAATTGCTCAATTGCGACCAAAAACAGCATCGCATGAACATTGCTATTGAGATGTTGGACTCTGTCCGCGACGACCCAAATTTGCTCCAGAGGGTCATAACTGGTGACGAATCGTGAGTTTATGGTTATGACGTGGAAACCAAAGCTGAATCATCTCAATGGAAGCTGCCGCACGAACCAAGACCGAAAAAAGCGCGCCAAGTTCGGTCGAATGTGAAAGTTTTGCTGACAGTTTTCTTCGATTGCAGGGGCGTGGTGCATCATGAGTTCTTGCCACAGGGTAGAACGGTCAATAAGGAATATTACCTGCAAGTTATGCGCAATTTGCGCGAAGCAATCCGCCAGAAACGCCCGGATTTGTGGAAGAACAAAAATTGGCTTTTGCACCACGATAACGCCCCTGCTCACACATCGTTGCTTGTGCGCGAGTTTTTGGCCAAAAACAACACACTAATGATGCCGCAGCCACCGTATTCCCCAGATCTGGCCCCCTGTGACTTTTTCTTGTTCCCTAAACTGAAGAGGCCCATGAAAGGACGACGTTACGCTACGCTTGACGAGATAAAGACGGCATCGAACAAGAAGCTGAACAAGATAAAAAAAAATGGTTTTTTGAAGTGGTTCGAAGATTGGAAAAACCGTTGGCACAAGTGTATAATATCTCATGGGGATTACTTTGAAGGGGACAAAATAGATATTCATGAATAAATGAATATTTTTTGAAAAAACACAAAAGTCGCGATACTTTTTGAACACACCTCGTATATATATATATATATAAACATACATATTATATAGGACACGTTGAAGGAGGACGCTGTATAAGGGGCAGGCCCTGTATTCGTAGGCGACGCCTACACCGAATCCGAGACTGTCGCAAGCGAAATAAGGCAAGGCAAGCAAGACTCGAGCCAGCTCAGACCTACTCGTTAATATTGACTTAATTAGCTCCGCCATCGACTGGAGAGAACGTAGCTAGGCGTAGCATAGGGAAAAGTCCTCGAGCGTTGCTCCACGCGTTGCTTCCTCGGCGTCTCTTCGCCCTAAACGGACCTGGTGGCTCGACTTTGAGAAGCGCGTCGATAGAGCGCGTCGTTGGTGGTGTGCAGAAAGTCTTCCTATCTCCCCCCCATGTCCCCACCCAGTGGCCGTGGCCCAGGAGCGGGAGGAGTAAGGGGAGAAAGGTGTCTTAAAAGGAAGCGCCGAGTTCGATGTTCAGTAGTCATTACACGGGCGACCACCAGCCACCTGTCGTCTGCTACGCGGGCGACTGCCACGAACGACAGGGGGGGGGGGGCGGTTTTTCCACGTGATGTTTGCAAACGTTAAGAGAACCTTTAGGAAGTCAACAACTAGACAGCCTCTTTTAGTCTTGTTCGGTGAAATCACTTTGTCATACGCATAGCATTAGTCCATTAGAAACCCGTCGGCCATTAGTAACCGTTACGCTAACACCTACAAATCGCAAGGCTATGTATGGAAGTAGTAGTAGTAGTTAGTAGTAGTAGTAGTAAAACTAATAGTAGTAAACGTGATAGCGGCAGTCTAGGAAGCAGCCGGTTAGTTATTTTCAATACGAATGTTCGCATAGATTTAGATGGTCGGGTTTGTCTGGCTCCACTAGCTTATAATTATACCTTCACTGTGACTGTTTCTGCGTTGCATACAATGAGGTGAGAAAGACAATCATGAATGCTAATAATAATAATAAAATGTCGTCAAATACGTACGAATAATAATAAAAATAATAACTATTAATATATATATATATATATATATATATATATATATATATATATATATATATATATATATATATATATATATATATATATATATATATATATATATGCGTGTGTAAACGTTAGGGCCGTTCTTTACAAACGCCGTAAATTAGAGTTCCCTAGAACCTACGGACCAATTCGATCCTGTTCTTTGATATCCGTTCTAATATGCTCGCGCGTGGCTATGCTTCTTATAGAAAAAAAAAGTAAAAACATTAAAAATATGGCTGATAACAGAACTTGAGTTTTTGAACTCCACCAAAGTGCCTTGAAAATCAGTCATGCATACGATGGTGTACTAAGCATCCTGTGCTCTCCGTCGATCATCCCGTGACCTGCACCGACGATCCTACATTTATTATTTATCACTGTTTGGGGCCTGAATTAAATGGGACGCACTTCCACGAGTCCCTTTTGAACATCTCCCCCTTTGAGTAGAATTCAAAATATGATTTGCTAATATTGCTTGTTCTCCCACAGACAATGGTGTGAGAAGGTGGCAAGCGTAGGCATGTCGGCGCTCAGCACAGCCGCACTCAGGAACCGGGTTGTGTATTCTTCATTGAAACAACTTAGCAAGAATTAAGCTCACAATTTTTTTTCCGAAGAGTGTGCTTCAACTGACCATTGGGAATGAAGTTTCATCCTCGGCGAATATGTATGACTGGCACAGAAAACGTTGACCTAGATACCTTAATCTGTACAACAAACCTTACAAAGGACACCCAAAAGCAGCAAAGTTCGACAATGCATCGCAAGGGAGACTTTGGTTCCCTTTCTCCATAAGGTTCCACACGACATACTTGGACTCACCAAAAAAATTTTCGGTGGGTACCTCGTGATTTGCCGCACGAGAAAAATATGCGCAAAACGCCACCTACCTTAATTACCCGACTTGGCTCCATGCGATGTCTTCCTTTTTACCAAAAAAAAATCGATAAAACGTCGAGAGACGTTTCGATTCACGCAAACTCGTGATTAAGGCCATCGATGGGGAAGCAAAAAACATTTAGAAATTTGCTTCGATACATATTTCTATCGACTTAAAAATATATAAACAATCGTGGAAAGTACGCTGTAATATTAAAAATTTACTTTAAAAAAGAAGAAATAATTATGTCCTCTACGACAGAAATATCAAAGCTTTACCAATTACTTACAAACCCATGCAGCCAACTACCACCTTAGATCCTTCAATATAGCCTTGGCCATTACCGCAGCCAACGTTATGCTGTAGGCAGCTCTCCGAGGGGAGTATGAACCCGAAGAGTAAAAAGCTAAAAAGTGCTAAATACGGTAGATGCATTCGATGTAACTTGGGCCAATCAAACTGTGGCAACGATATTGGCCGACCATGTCACTCACACGTAGATCTCACTGATATATCCCGAAAGTAATCGTAGCGGGAAGCTAATTATAATTCAGGAAAACTCGATGGTGCATCCTTCGGCCAGGAACAATAAGGAGCCGTTAGACAAAGACTTCCCTTAGCAAGAAAAATTCATTTTTGTCTTATAATGATCGCCGCATGCTACGAAAACCGCCTATGTTACGTACTGTCATACTTTCTGTCGTATATATATTGACTGGCCACAAAATCTACAAATGTACCAATCATTACAACAACCAACAAAGGCATACAAAGCAGACGTAAAGGCATACAGCTTCTCTAAAGCCGCCAATCAACGACGTTTCACGCCTTCCTTTGGGTGTTCAAACAATGGAATATGAGGTGGTCACATCTGTGTGTTATGGCAATTCCTGACGGTTCGTGAAACACTTCATAGACCAAATTGCCTGACCAGCAGCCATGGATGTAGCTTTTACAATCTGCCAATCATTGCTAGTAATCTCAAATAATACTTGACTGAAGCGTGTCAGAAACATACTTAAAATGCAGCGTAGCGTATCAAAAACTATAGTACTTAAGAGGAGCACAATCCTTACAGATCCGGGAATCTTATGTTCCAGTGAACGATGGCCATTTTCATACATGGCTGACAAAAACGGTCAAATCAACTATTAAACTTTCTAAGTCTAACCTCTAAGTAGAGTTTGCTTCAGTATCAAATATGATTAGTTTACACTGAACGCTGGCCAGCCTTGTCCAGATTATGTCGCTCGTATTTAGAGAATGTTAAATAATATATTGCAAACACAAAGATTATGGAGCTGACTTAAATTAGACATTAATGATCATGGTCCTCGCCGCATGGGTATGTGGTTCAATAAGTACCGAAATGGGTGTGTGGTTCAGTAAGTCAAATGGCAGAGCAGTTCTTCTCGGAAATGTAACCAGACTTGAATTCGCAACAATTCAGAACCTGTCACGTGCTCATAGCACATAGCCAAGTCTTCACTAAGGCCGTAACCTGAAACAGTAGGTATGTATTCGTGGTACCTCTGCAGAAAAAAAAAGTTTTTACTTACTGATCTATTTTAATATATTTAACTACGACGCACCTGTAGCGCCTCTTCAGCGGCCTGGAGCGCATATATCGTGGCAGAGCTAAGGGTTCGGACCTCAGAAACGCTGACAACGTGGTGTGGTTCAAAAACTGGCGGGTTAACATTCGGGCTGTTGATAAAGGCCCCCACCCGGCATGGGAGATCCTGCAACAATAACAGATATGAGCAAATTAAACTCGTTATATAAATATACAACAGTTCACGTTATTAAGAAACTGTTATATATGTACATCTTTACATGTTCAAAGATCCATGACGTTTTGTGGTTATCCATTAAGCAAAAAAAACCTTACGATTGCCATTTTCCTTACCATGACTTTCGGCAAAAATTTACTCCATGTCCTGTGCTGCGTCTAGTGATCAAAATCCAAAATCACAAGCAGAAACACGTTCTGTGAAACCGCACCCCAATGCGTACCCATGCCTCCAACTTGGGTGACTAAAATGCAATAGACACATTTACCAGCAGACCGCTGGAGATCTAGACTCCGCTAGACAATGACAGAAAACGCGTAAGGAATGTTGGTCAATTCGTGTCATTTATAGAAGCATATAGCTTGATATCATCGGCTGATTGGCATATATTAAAATGACATCCTGGTGGTAAAATGTCACAGACTGAAACAAGTCCTGCTACAACTGTGTTCAGACTGGATTGCTATGTTGTACCCTGCTTGTTGAAGTTTGTAACCCGTAACTCCAATGCATACAAGCATCATCTGATAGCATACATTTGCGGCAAAATACCTTCCTTAGGTTAGCTTTTGTACAAGCTAACACGACTGTGTCAGTGGTTAGCCTCACATACGTGACATAAGTAGTCAATGCAGTGTGCCTGTTACACGTTCACTCTTCGAGTGAGCAAGAAGTGTAGCGTGTCAGCACAGATCCTTTTCTCCTGCACAGATTGCTCTACCTATCACCGCTATCATCACCGAAGCCGGCAGCACGCTGTATGACATACTACACAGCGAGCGCATCTGATTCAAAAGATATTCCACAAGGAATGGTAAATAAAACTCATATATATATCATCCGGACTACCGCTGGTGCCGCTACGTCTGCTACTGCTGCAAACGTTTCGAAAAAAAAAATGTTCTTTACAAGGTTTTAGTGAAAATAACGGTGACTACGACTCGCCGTGAACTAAGGGCTCACAAATAAATACTTTACGTCCTCCAGCAGAGATACCCCACCAGGCAGGTCGAACATGTTGCCAAAATTTCACGTACAGAACCTGTGGCGCCGTAGCTTGGGAAGTTAGTGCGCAACACTTCCTTGACTTCTGGAGTGCTCGATTACAGGCTCCATCTCAGGTGAGGGAATCTATTTCTTGTGCTCGAACGTGTCAGGAGCGTATATGTAACCAGCCCGAAAAAGGCGACACACTTTGGCGGAAACTTTTGATTCTGCGCTTGGTTATTTCACGCTGTCACAAAGATTCGTTGTTGAAATTGCTCACATAAACATGGAACATTACTGGCACTTGGAGGCAGTGACTTTCATACGCGTTCGTAAGTTATGGTAGCAAATAACAAGGCAAACAACAATATAAGTGCAGACGCGCCATATTGAAAAAACGTCGATAGTGCCTCTTTCTAAAGACTGTAAAAACATCTCGATAAAACTATAGACAGACAACCGAGTAGTCTGATAGACTCCTGAACAACTCCTGGAAAACGCTTTACTCCATACAACGCGACTCTACACAGAAAATATACTACTTTTTTCAATTTGCTTAGGTGAACTGCTGTAATAAAAAACAAAGCGAAAAGCTACAAAACTATTCAGTAGCCCAAACCGCAATGTTAGACTTCAGGTATCGTTGCAAAGAGCGATCAGAGTTGAAGGTCACCTTACGGGCTGAGTGAACTCAACCGATGTGTGCGTACACACTCATAACAGCTAACAAACCCCCTAGAATACACTATCACTGCAGCTGAGGAATGTAATGATTGGCATTTTCTGCGTTTGTAGGCCGACGTATATGTGATCTATCGACGCATGTGTCTAGAGAAGCGTCTGCCTGCGTATCTTCTGCGCCAGCCAGCAATCAAGGCTGCTAATACATGACGGGTGTTCAAATTAAAAGGTACGAAACGACACTGTTGTTATAATTGAAGTCTTTCTCGCCGAAGGATTACGCCTGTTCCCAGAATTTCTCCGACTGTGACAACAGCCAGTCCTCCACTGTCTCCTTCAGTTCGTCGTCCCAGTTGAAGCGCTGCTCGTTGAAATGTTTTTTAGAGGACCAAACTGACGGAAGTCGCAGGGCGACATGTCCGGGCTATAGGACAGGCGCTCAAGCTGCCCCACCGTACTGTACTTGGCCAGAACACCTTTGTGTAATTCTGGAGACGTGTCAACGCGCGTTGTCGTAGATCATTCCTACTGAGAGCAGCCCGGGCCGTTTGCTCTTGATGGAATTGCATAATCTACGGAGTGTCTCACAGTACGCGTTACTGCTAATGGTTTTTCCGTGCTCGACGAGCTCGATAAGTATCGGGCCTCGGATGTCGAAAAATACGGTGAGCATTACCTTGCTTGGTAAATAACGTCTGCTTGACGTGTTCGAAGCAGGATGCACGCCAGTGAAGCTCCGTGAAATCACTCTTGTTGAATGTGTTAGTTGCTGTGTTTGGCAACGGCTTGTGTATGGTGAACTCGGTGGTGACTTCGAGCACCTCGACAGAGGCTCAGGAGGTCGAAAAATTCGGCCCGGATCCCGGTTTAAGTGTTAATCCGGCACAACCGCACTCGAAGCTTTCGACCGGCTCGACTAGCTCTCCGTCGAATTACGTTAGCAGCGTAAGAGGACGGAAGCGGTCCCGTGCGCTACTCGGAGACGTAAACACAGCAGAGCCTGCCGCAGCTAAACGACCTACCAGTAGTCGAAACGAACAAGAAGCAGCGATGCTTGGCAGTCAGCTGTCAACAACATCAGCAGCAGTAGATCCGCTGACATCAACACAGCTGACCCACGGACAGATGACAGCAGCGCAACAAGTACCCAACCAACCAGTAATGGCAGCCTGTACAAGGTGCGCGCAGCCACTTGGCGGCCTTCTTCTGGTGTGCGGTGTGTGTTGTCGACAATTTCACGCGATATGCAGGGCTAACGACGAACGAGACCCGACTGAGGAGTCTAGTATCTTGTGGCGCTGCCGCATTTGCCAGGCCACGGAAGGACTGTCGTTCGATATGCTTCAGTTCATGTCGCAGGTTGATAAAATGTCAGATCTGACAGCACCGATCGTGAGAGGAGTGCTGTACTTGCTTAATAGAATGAACAAGCTGGAGGCGGACATGGCAAACCTACAAGAAGCTGCATCTTTGAGAATGGAGGATGACAGTCAAGATGACACGCGAAAACATGATAGTATGGTGAAGCGTAAAAAGTCTGTGCTAGTGGTTGGAGACAGTGCAATCCGTCAACTGAAAGGCAAGATCTTGGCACAATTGCCGAAGAAGACTTCGGTAACGGTGAAGGCCTGCCCAGCGCCAGACATCGCCACCATCGTCGCGCAGGTAGATACTTTTCTTGAGAAATCAGATGGTCCTGCCAGTGTTATTCTGCACGGCGGCTACCACGAGTGCATGGAGCTCGAAGGTGACAAGTTTCTGACGCAGGTCGAGCAGCTCGCTAGGCGACTCAGTACTGAACGACCAAACTCAACCCTCGCCTGCGTAACTGTCCCGCAGTTTACACAACAGTGCAAGGACGTAAATGAGAAACTTATTGCAAGCAAAGAGCGATGGGGTATCTCAGTTCTCAATATGACGTACATACAACGAGGTCTGGTTCACCAGAATGTGTACTCTTACAAAAAAGCCGAGGAAGCTGCGGTGATCGTATCCGAAGTGATAGCCAGACGGGCAGCGAATTTTTTAGAAGTAAAAGTTCAACCGCTACAGAAGGTTCTTTCGTTGCCAGTAGAAATAAAGAACGCCGTTCAGCCCGAGAAGAAAGATGTACATCCGAAACGACTGGACCGGGACTCCAACACGACTCATCGTCGTCAGCAGCCAGCACATCACGCATGGCAACAGAGCCGGACACCAAGCCATCCCGAAACTCTTTCCCTGCACAGACAGAATCATCGTACGGGCAGGCGCTGGAAACGGTGGAACCAGACAGACAACCGGGTCCAACAACATCAGCAGAAGGGAGAATACAAGAGTCCCATTCCTCGCAAGCCGAACCTCAACGACTTTATTGCCCGCGTTCTCCGGCAGGCCTACGAACAGACGGGACCTTACTAAGGCTGGTGGAGTGGAATTCAGAGGGAATTGAATCCACTTTACGGTTCCTGCCCCCAGCGAGCCTCGCCGGGATTAACGTTCTCATTCTTGTGGAGACATGGGCCACCGGCGATATTCACATACCAAATTTTTATATCAGCAGCGGCCCAGCCATTAGACTAAGTGACGTTGGCCGTCCGAGTGGAGGGGTCTCAATTTTATATAATGAGCGTGTCGGAAATATGACTTCACTCCTGACAGCCGATAATTGCGTCCTGCTAAAGAGTGACATGATGAATATTATAGCGATGTATGTACGTCCAAGCGTATCAGAGAACACCTCCGATTTGATAGAGAAGCTAACCCGTTGTCTGGATCTGGTCGACCTCAACAAACCCACTATCGTCGCCGGCGACTTCAACGCTCGACTGGATGGACCTAACGACGAAAGGACAGCGGCGCTGGTGGACTCGCTCAATGACTACGGGTTATGGATTGCAAATGAGTCGGGTCGAGCTACATTTAGTGGACCAATGGGATGCTCGACGATCGACGTCATCTCAACGAACCTCCCATCGACCCGGGTGCATTATTTGCACGATAGACATCAGCTAAAAGAAGGAGGCGATGTTTCATGGCACGTCCCCATCGGTGTGGATATCTATCTCTCTGACGATATTGCAGGAGCCCCACGTCGCCGGTCATTGGGAAAGAAGATTGATCTCTATAAACTCTGCTGGCAATTACCTACGGTAATGCCGTGCCCTGACCAACCCGACATCGACTGCTACAGTGAACTCCTTACAGCTGTCGTAACCTCAAGCGTGATACCCGTCTTCAAGAAAAAAGGCAGAGACTGGTGGACAACCGATTGCACAACAGCCAAACGCGTTTTGTTGGATACCCATAGTGCCAACGCAGATTTGACAGAACGTGTGCGGCTAAAAAGCGTGTATAGGCGAGTTCTGCGGAATGCAAAACATAGTTTTGTAAAAAGAGCAGAAGAGGTGTTATTGCGACGCACAGAGCAGCCTTCCTCTGGCTCCGAGGAAACGCACCTCTCAGAAAGACTTGTACGATTGAATCGGATATTCTTATTTTTAAGAGGCATTTTAGCGAAATTCTTTGTGGCAGCGACTCTATTCCCCGAACGCTTCCAAGATACTTTGCAGCATGGTCAGAAGAGGATTCCCGGTGGCAGCAAGAACTGGCAAATGACGTATCCATTCGTGAAGTCGTAGAGCTTATTAATCGACTGCCGATGAACAAAGCGGCAGGCCGCGACGGTGTACGTAACGAACGTCTCCAACAGTCAATGGTACTGGTGCCGTTCTGGACCGCTTTGTTCAACGCGTGCATCAGAGCGGGTCGGGTACCAGACGGGTGGCGCGATTGTTTGCTAACTGTAATACCTAAAGGTAAAGGAAGTCCGCATGACCCTTCGGCATGGAGAGGAATCGCAAAGAAAAGTTGTGTGTATAAACTCTTCTCAAAACTGCTTTCTCAGCGGCTAACTACATACCTGGAGTACAAGGGAGCTATTCCCGAAGAGCAGCATGGGTTTCGCGCTTCTAAAAGTACCCTGACAGCCTGCAGTATTCTCCTTGAAGACATTGGAGAAACACTAGCGCGGAAAAAGCAATTTCTCTACGCAGTATTTGTAGACTTCAAGGCTGCGTTCGACTCAGGTTCAAGATCACTGGTGTTGGAGAGGCTCGCTTCACTGGGGGTGCCCTGCAGGATACTCGGAGTTATGATGGACATCCTACAGAAAAACTCGATAACAATAGACGACGGAGTAGCAGAGCATCCAGAACTCGAGCAAACCACCGGTTTTGCCCAAGGCGATAACTTATGCCCCCTCCTGTTCTCAACTCTGATCAGCGACCTTCCAGCTAACATCAAGAATCGTCATCGAAACGTCAACCTACTTCTATACGCCGACGATCTTGTTTTATACAGTACCAGCCGATTCCACCTACAACAAGCGCTTGCATCACTGGTACAGTATGTCAGTACTGTGGGACTCCGGATCAATACCTGCAAAACGCATGCTATGAAGTTTTGTAACGGGGGACGTCGTGCGGCGACCGACGAACTTCGTCTAGGTGCGCAGATCCTCACGTATGTTAATCACTTTACGTACCTCGGGCTAACAATCTCCTCTACAGGCAGGTCGTATGCCAGACATATTTCCGAACGCGTTAGGAAGGCTTTGATTGCCTGTTCCTTGATCATCTGGACAAAGCTAACGCCGGCTAACCTGATTACCCTTGATGGAGTTAAATCCGCGTTTCTGAAGCGAGTGCTTGAGGTGCACAGCTCAGCTCGTAATAGACTCGTGTACTTGCTGGCAGATACCACGCTGTTCGTAGAGGACCTGAAAAGGCGACTGAATCTCCCTGCGACACCGGGATACGATCGTTTCATCAGTGAATACGAAGTTAAAATGGCAGAAATTGATCCAGAATTTTACACAGTTGGGGCAATGACATCAGATTCATGGAAAGATGTAGGTAGGACTAACCGCCATATTGTTACGCGATTTGCAGTGCACGGGTATCACCACGTCGTGTGTGGCACAGTGGGATTCCATAAGTCGAATGAATCTTGTGTTTGTAAAAATTGTGGCAATCCATGTTCAAAGTATCACGCCACTCACTGTATATATTTCATCTCGTTATCACGATTGGCGAATGCTTCTGGTAACTTACCGCTGTAAATATGTTTGTTACGGCTTATTTGTTGCCAACGTGTTTGTTTGTATGTAGGTATAGATTAGGTATTGTTTTACCCAACATGGTGTGGAAATAAATGAAATGAATTACCTTGCTTGCTGAAGGCACACCTTTAAATTATTTACGGGGAGGTGACGACGCATGCTTCCATTGCGTGCCCGTGTCCCGCTTTGTCTCTGGCTCGAAGTGATAGCATCAACCCTCATCACCAATGACGATCCGCTCCAAAAACACGGAGATTTTATTATATGGTATATATAACAGGTGTTCCAGAGCTAGATCCTTACGCAGTTTCTTTTCGGTTCGCTGAGCTTCTTCGAAAACTATTGCGCTCACACCTTTCGCTAATCCAACGTGTCGTGCAAAATTGTCCACACTGTTTCAAAGTTGACCCCTATCATCACTGCCGACATTCACACTGTGGCACGCGGATCACCTCTCACCAGGTTGTTCACCTTGTCGATGAGTTCGGTCGCGATTAACGTGTTAAGCTGGCCTGTTCGCGGGTCATCATTCAAACACTCTTTACGGCCTTCACGAAAACTGGCACTTCACTCTCTCACTGACTTGTCAGACACACATAAATATATATATATATATGTGTATCTAACAGTCTCGCACTGAGGCCGCACTTCATCATTACAACGCCAAGTTGAGTAAACTGCGTATAATCAAATTTAAAAAACGAACTTCAAGAAAAATCACACAGATGTAATGCTTGGACCTAACAGATTTCCAACGGCATGCATCTAGAATCTAGCACTGAGCAGGTATCACCGTGATGACAAACAACACATATATTGTTTTCTCATTTAAGGAGAAAACGTCGTCTTATGTAAAAAGGTGATGATTATGCACCATCTTTATTGCGACACATATGCCTTTTGTTTGTAAAAAAATATTGGTTTTAGCAGATTGTGGTCCACTCTGCCATTCATCAAATTAAAATAAAAGTCTTAAAATCGCAAACCCCCGAATTAAATATTTTTTACTCAGTTATATATATATATATATATATATATATATATATATATATATATATATATATATATATATATATATAAATATATATATATATATATATATATATATATATATATACGTCACAGCAGGGTAGGGCCTCCAAATCCAAAATAAAGCGCGTAGCGATAGTGGAAAATTATCCTGTAAAGGGAAACTCTATATGGGCTAGTTGGCGAGCTCTTCGTGCAATTTACAGTCGACATACCCGCGTTGTGAGAACACCTTTCATGACCCCGTGCAAACATTTCATAGGACACATTCAGAACATAATGTGCTTTACCGTGTAGGACCACGGAACACTTCATTGGATGAACACTGCAGCCGCTGTGGCTGATAGTGTGGAGCAATGTTTGGAAACATCGGAGCGACGACGTGCACAACAACTGGGTATTTTGATCATTTCGACCTGGTGTATTTTGAGGTCGGATCTAGCGGTGCATCTATGGAAAAATTCAGCTGACCCAAGAGCTCAAGGCTTCGGGCTATCAGAAGCGACTAAACTTTACCAACTGTGCTTCCCAAATTTGCCGCAAGTCACAGAGTTGGCGAGACAACTGAGTGTTTCTAGAGAATGAAATGTTCAGGACATGTAACCTCGCATAACGGGGAAACTCGCTGGCCCTCACGTACGCTAATAATCCCACAATCATCAGCAAGCTAAGGACCAACATTAGAGCGTGCGAAGATGTAATGGAACCTGATTTATGTGAGAAAGCGCTGAAAAATAGGTGTACTGTACACTGCTTGTAAAAACCAAAAAGAGCATCACTTCGTCGATATTATAATTCAGAAATGGAATTATATCTGTATTAAAATTAGATATTATAACATATTTTAACAATCTTGTTTTTATGCTAGTTAAAGAATTTAGACTACTTCCGGGCATTTAAAAAACAACCTTCTTAAAAATGCGCGCAGTGGGCTCCGAAGAAGCTCCACAAACCGCGAAATTAGTTACATATGGGACTGGCACTGCAACAGCTGTGTCGGTTTCATAAAAACCCACTTTTTTGGAGCGGGACAGCATGCCAAGAAAGCATGCTTTGTTACCTTCCCCTAAAAAAATCAAGGGCGCTTCAATTCAGACGACGAAATGAAGCACACAGTGGATGGCTGGCGCTTGTCACAACCGCAGAAATCCTGGGAATATACTTGGAATAGAATAAGAATACCTTGGCTCGTGAAACAGTGAGACAGTTGTGCTCAGAATAAAGCTTTAATTATGCCCCAGTATCATTTCGTACCTTTTCATTTGAACCCACTTTTTTATATATATATATATATATATATATATACGAGGTGTGTTCAAAAAGTATCGCGACTTTTGTGTTTTTTCAAAAATTATTCATTTATTCATGAATATCTATTTTGTCCCCTTCAAAGTAATCCCCATGAGATATTATACACTTGTGCCAACGGTTTTTCCAATCTTCGAAGCACTTCAAAAAAACATTTTTTTTTATCTTGTTCAGCTCCTCCTTCGATGCCGTCTTTATCTCGTCAAGCGTAGCGTAACGTCGTCCTTTCATGGGCCTCATCAGTTTAGGGAACAAGAAAAAGTCACAGGGGGCCAGATCTGGGGAATACGGTGGCTGCGGCATCATTAGTGTGTTGTTTTTGGCCAAAAACTCGCGCACAAGCAACGATGTGTGAGCAGGGGCGTTATCGTGGTGCAAAAGCCAATTTTTGTTCTTCCACAAATCCGGGCGTTTCTGGCGGATTGCTTCGCGCAAATTGCGCATAACTTGCAGGTAATATTCCTTATTGACCGTTCTACCCTGTGGCAAGAACTCATGATGCACCACGCCCCTGCAATCGAAGAAAACTGTCAGCAAAACTTTCACATTCGACCGAACTTGGCGCGCTTTTTTCGGTCTTGGTTCGTGCGGCAGCTTCCATTGAGATGATTGAGCTTTGGTTTCCACGTCATAACTATAAACCCACAATTCGTCACCAGTTATGACCCTCTGGAGCAAATTTGGGTCGTCGCGGACAGAGTCCAACATCTCATTAGCAATGCTCATGCGATGCTGTTTTTGGTCGCAATTGAGCAATTTTGGTACGAATTTCGCGGCGACCCGCCTCATGCCCAAATCATTGATAAAAATCGAATGGCACGAGCCAATCGATATGTTTAGATCCTCAGCAACTTCTCTAACGGTGATTCGACGATTGGCCAATACCATTTTCTCCACTTCATTATTTTTTTCGTCTGTTGTTGAAGTGCTCGGGCGTCCGGCACGCTCTTCGTCGTTCACATCTTCTCGGTCTTCTGAGAACATTTTGTACCACAGATAAACGTTGCTTCGGTCCAAGGTAGCTTCTCCGTATGCCACAGTCAACATTCGGAATGCATCCGCGCACTTAATTTCGTTTTTCACACAAAATTTGATACAGGTTCTTTGATCCATTTTTTTGAATAGGTAAAAATCGTAGACCATCCAAAACACGTGCAAGCAAAGCAGCTGTCAACAATTAAGTGAACATTCAAAATGGCCGAGCTTGTCGGCATAAGTGAGAGACATGAGTACCAACATAACGCCACAAACAATCGAAATTCGAATATACGTAACCCGCGAAAATTCAAAAGTCGCGATACTTTTTGAACACACCTCGTATATATAGGAAACCGTTAGCAGCATGTCTCAAAGCAGTAAGTACTCTGTCTTTATTGCAAGCATTTTATACTATTTGTCCCGCGTAGTTAAGTATAGGAAGTTAGTAGCCGGCATCTGAATTATGTTCCTAAAGCGCCTGCGGTTCAAATGCTCTCAAGGCATGTTCCCAGTGTAGATACACTTTTCATGTAAGGCAACATATCCGCTCTACGTCAACATTCAAAATATGAATTACTAGGGCATTATATGTACGCTTTAATAACTTAAGGAGCCAGCGATCTATCACTCGAAATGCCGTGGCATGTTTCGAGTTCGTAAACGGGTCGTTCACTTGGCGCAGGGCCAAGTGGGCGCATGTAAATCTAAATTGTACCCGCCTATTTGGTTAGAGATCAGTCACGTTTTTCTTGAAATACACATACTGAAAAAAATACATATATGGCCATGATAAAGTAGCACATACTCCTTCCATGGGATAATAGAGGTGAATTTCTGTTTGAAAATGTTACAAAATTGCTAAAAATTGAGAGATCTGAACGTGTCGCTCACTTAATTAATTCTAGTTACTGCTGGATTAAGTGTATAACCCATAACAATGTCAAGAAACGCTTATCCGAGAGTAAACATGGGCCAATTCTACGATTTGTGAACGCCTAACCAAGCTGCAACACTTCGGAGTAAACTGAAATCTCATCAAATCGACGCCAGGAGCAGTTAAATAGCACTTACTTGAATCGAGGCGGCACGTTCTAACCTCACAACTGTATGCTAATAACACAAATACAAATGCAAAATAATAATAATAATAATACTAGTTGGATGGACTGCGATCACGTTACCTGCGCGATATGCTGGATCAAACCGTTTATTCGCCAGACTAAATGATCTGAACATATTTCTTGGCAGAGCGTTAAACTGTCTACCAGTATTCTATGGTGCAAGACTTACAGCTCTTAAAAAAATACAATTCTATAAGGGCCATAGCTTGTGGATTGACATTGTGTAAAGCTGCTGCAAAGATATCAATGACAACGGATAAGAAGACAATTTGGACAACGATCCTGCCACATCCGGCTGGAGTGCTGCAAAAGGCGGCGCAGAGGCACTAGTACATGCTACATGGGACCTCCTGAAGACTGAGGGCCAAATAAGGGTTCTGGCTAAACTTAATTTATGCAATGCATTTAAAACGTTATAGGACAGGCTACTAGATACAGTGATGAAGAAAAGTCTCCAGCTTTTGCCTATGGTGCGGCAAAATTACAGAGATGTCTCACTTTTAATCTAGGGCACAACTTCAACATTGCGTTCGGTGACCCGCTGGGTCCTGCTCTATTCAGTCTCGGTATATCAGATCTAATATCGCAATTACAGAGCCCTTTTGACGTGTGGCATCTAGGGAACGCCACGATTGCCGGCGCTGGAAAAATAATCGCGACTGATCTAAAAACAGTGCTGCAATTTAAAGAGGATGGGAATTGACACTAAATGCATCAAAATGTGAGATTGTTGCTCTTGGGGACTCGCTTCAGAAGAGAGACGCAGCAAGTCAAAAAGTCATAGAAATGCTCCCTGGTATCACGCGTGTAGACCTAAACAACTTAGGAGTTTTGGGGGCCCCCATAAAGTGAGACGGAATTTCTCATACACTACTTATGAAAAAAGAGACTCTCACTAAAATTTGTCCACGACTGAAAAACATGCATTCCCAGACTGCGCTTTGCGTTTGGAGATATAGCCAATGATCATCAAGATTGAACTACATACTGCGTACATGTCCTGCCTTGCTTTGCCCTAAAGAATCGCCTATGATGACGTTAGCAGAACCATACTTAGTGAAGACTTGAACGTCCTTTTAGAAGAGAACACCTGGAAGAGGGCGAGTTATCCGATACGTGGAGGTGGTTTGGGAATTAGAAGAGTTACGTTACCTAGCCCCTGTCTGTTACGCTGTTTCACTTATCCGATTCGGTCCGATCGCAGCCTCCTTGGTAAATAAGACAGTTCGACCACAAGTAAGACGTGAAACCAGTAAAGCAGAGCCATGGATCCAAACCCTTTAGAAGAACACCCCATCCTGTATAGCCTAGATGCCCTCAGAAGCTCTTAGGGTCAGCGCTCCTGTCTGCTAGCTATTTCTGTGCATTTCTGTGTATGGAAAAATGGTAGGTTTTAGTGGCCTACACCCACTGAGTTGCCTAAAGAGCATCGGTAGATCGTCAATATATGCAACTAAACAGTGCGATTATAAGGTCTCTTAGGAAAGCCGGTATACCATCTACACTTGAACCTGATGGGGTGACAATTGCATTACGGTCGCGTGGAAAATCCTTAGCTTGGAATGCAACGGTCCTCCGGTGGAAAATCCTTAGCTTGGAATACAACCGCGGCTTCCTATTTACAACACAGCTCAGTTGAGCCGGAATGGGTAACGAAGCACGCGGAAGCCAGAAAACGGAATAAATACGCTAGATTGGAAAGAGACACTAGGGCCAATCAGCAAGGAAACCGAAGCATTCCTCAAAGAATTCAGTAAGCTAATTTAGAAGGTCACGAGCTATCGAAGAAAGGGTAAATTCTTGAAGCAAGCGTTGTCCTTTGGCCGGTCGCAGAAGGAACGCGGCATCTATTTTAAGCGCCACGGAGTAAGGTAATTCTTTAAAAGTATTGCGATAAAAAGTTCAGACCTCACAACTGTAACATTGTAATAATAACAATAATCAGCCTGTAGCAGCAGCAACAACAGCAGTTTCTGCGTCGCCTATCTACAGAAAAAGAGAACATACGAGATAACTATACGAGTTCAAACATGTTTCTATTTTACCTTGTTTTTTTTCCGACGTAAAATTATAATCTCTCAGTTCAGCGGACAGCGTCATCCACGGCGCATAGCAGCACCACCGACAGCACTCACTGGGAGAGAAGGAGTAAGTCAGCCAGCCTTCCCGCAACCCCCTCCCCCTCCCCCTGCCTAGCTGCAGGCAAATAGGTAGGTTTTGACGTCGGGAATCATCCCCGTGACGGCCTGTGTAGAAGGGTCGGCCCGAGGAACCCAAAGCAAAGAAAGGAATTGCCCATGAGATTGCCACGGGTTGGCCGCCGCTGGCTGGCTGGCCGCTGACGCGGCATCAGAGCCTCGATGCTCGTCCAGTGATAAGCACATCCCGCCGAAGCTCTGCTGGGATTCCGATACGAGGCGGCGGCGCCCCCACCACAGCCGCATGCGTAACAGCATAGCAGCAGCCTCAGCAATTTCGCACCCACCTCCCACCACAGACAGACCGACGGACGGACGACGCAGCAACGTACAGCGGAAAAAGGTACCCCTAGGTCACATTTGCAACTGGCGCAAACGCGCGGCCATGACGCACGATAAATGGGATAGTGACCCACACCACAAGAACTAGGCTGCATCATCCCCCGCGCAGCGCCCCATTGCCCATTCCCCAACAAGCACGCACTGCCATCGCCATCGTCGTCGTCGTCGTCGTCGTCGCTGACCGCAGCCGTCTCGTCCCGACTTAGCAGCACTACCAACATCACTACCGACACAGCCAACAAGAAAGAAGGGCAAGGCCAAACCCGTCGACACCCATCCAAATCACTGCAGCCAGCGCAGCGCGTTCGACGTGGGTTCTGCAACTGCGCCTGATACTGCTTCTTCTGCCACTGTGGTGGTGGTGAACCATCATAAGGCAAATGACGACGGCATGTATATACATTACACACGGCACACCTACACCGTACATCACTGTTATTCTTATTTTTACGATTACTACTATTCTGCCTCTTCTACTTCCTACACCTCGTCTTCCTATTCTTCTTCTTCTTCCGCTTTTTTTCCTTTGACACAGGCTTTTTGCACGGGGAGACAATCACTCGTCCAGGCACTCGTTGAAGGCCAACTGAATGATCGTTTGCGACGAAATAACAACAACAATACCTACCTACATAAAGCCATAGAGCAGGAAGAATACTAGTGTGGAACTTACTCGTCCCATGGGCCACACAGCGAAGCCTTTGATATATATATATATATATATATATATATATATACATGTTTACATCTATATAGCTGTAGACAGTTATATATATATATATATATATACATGTTTACATCTATATAGCTGTAGACAGTTTCTCCTGCCGCGAAAACCCGCTCATTCAGCGCTCAACGGTATCGCCCGATGACACCCACTTCACGATAGGTCGAAAGTCGCATTAGCTTAGGGCAGAATGTGCCGACCGACTTCGACACCGCAAATTCGACCGGGCGCCAGTAGAGTCTCGGCCTGTCGTCCGTCCCCCTTATATTAGAGGTTAAGAAAAACAAACAACCTATCTAATGGCGCACGGCGTACGGTGTTCTTGTTCAATCCTTTGTTCCTTCGTTCGTTATGGCGAAAGTACAAAATGGACAATTGCAGCAGCTACAGCAGAAGCAGCAGCAGCAGCAGCCGGCAATACCTGTAGCGGTAGGAAGGAAAAGTCATCGCTGCTGTTCTCAGCGTGTCGGTGACGCCGCCCGGCCGAAGAAAAGCGATCTGCGCGTCCCCGAGCTCTACCAGTTGGAAAAAGCAGCAAAAAGCGTATTGCCATTGATACACGACGGCCACAACTCTGAAAATAAACTGCCTAGCGACGTGATCATCATAGACGTAATAGGCGGCGGCGGTGGCGACGGCAGCAGCAGCGACCATCCTGCCGCGAACAGCCTTTAACCACATACATGTACAGACAAAGCCTGCACACTCGTTTCTCCGGAAGGAAAAATAGGCACCCAGAGATACAGTTATAGAAAGAGAGAAAATAAAAATAGAGGTGACGATGATGATGATGATGATGGAGAGAAATAGGGGAATAAAAAGACAGTGGTGGGGCGGCCATGGTGCCATCGTGAAAATCCTCGACCTCGTACCGAACGCCGCAACACCATCATTTTGTCTCGTATAAATTGCCTGCACTGGAACTTAGGCGATCTAGGCTAAGTGCGGACACGACACGTATATAAGGGCGCGAGAGGGGGGGGGAGAATACAATATATGGGAGTTTGTGGGCACAACAATAGATAACGTTTACCACTTCAAGTATATATATATATATATACATATACTTAAAGTGGTAAACGTTATATATATATATACTTGAAGTGGTAAACGTTATATATATATAACGTCACGGAACGAGGCCCGGCCGTATCCAACTAATCAGCCATCGATAAAGATACAACATTGGTGGTCTGATAAAGGCGTGCTGCATTACACATCACGTTGCAGTAATGTACTCAGTGATATTTAATGAAAAATCGTCCTATTCTAGAAGCCACAAGACATTCTTCTATGTATGTCTATATATTGAACATATTGTAAAATAATGTACAGCTTTGGAGGGGGGCCGAGCTATACATAGATCTGTCGGAGACCCTAGCTTTAGGACCAAATGTTAGAAAGGACCAGAGCGATATTACAAAGAAGAGGTTGTCCCGATAGAAGGCAATTACTAAGTACGTATTGGAAGAGAATACATTCATGATATGAATGCGTAGGTAATATATATATATATATATATATATATGCTGCGGCTCTAAGCGCTCCTGATATAAAATGGTGACATGTGTATGTAGGTGTACATGTCAAGCGAATAGTAAGTCAATCAATATATATATATATACTTACCGGAATCTTGCACATGTCTATGTGCCGACAAGCACCGCATAACTGGATGAATGCGTTTGGCATTTGACTGACCGAATGTCAAACAGATCGTTTGCCGCACTGGCGTATGCACTGCACCGCTAATGTTGCCCCCATACAGTGTGGAGGACGCCGGTGATAACAGCCATAAAACTGCTCTCCATGTTGCTGTTCTGATTGCTTTGCCGACGACAACAACAACAACAACAACAACAACACCAAAACAGCAACAACGACATCCCGCATATCCTCAGACAACGCCGCTAGCATCAGCGTAACCTAGCCTAGCTCGATTACTCGAGCCCATACTATACTGGTCACTAAACGCAGCCTGAGTGGACTGCAAGAGGCGGCAATGAGAATAACTCTAGTTAACTGACATCCACAGAACATAGTCAGCAAAATTTCGAGCAAAAACACTGATCTGATGTCGACTTTTGGAGTTTGACAATTAGCTTACTAATTGTTGTCATGTTGCTGATATGGCTGGCCGGACATCGCCTTCACAACATGTGCAATTCCAACGAACAGAACGAGTTGTTCGATTGAGAAACAATAGAGATCTAGATAGAAGAAAGTTGGCTAGTAAGAGAAAAGAAAAGTCGTATTGAATACATCAATAAGATGGCGTCATCACAGGAAAATATATCCTGTGACATCTTATTTGAACGAACTTTCACAAACTTTGTCATCACGCTTATAACACACAAACACTTTAAGGATAATGGCCATTTTATGGGGATCTTTCCAACCACCCCATACCCAAATGGATGATGTTTTGACTCGTTACTACTATATGATTACCGTAGTATGCCGTTTCCCGAGCTCCCGATGCCGGATTCCCACAGAATCTGATGTTAACCAGCGGAGCAGCGAGGGCTTAGCTGTTGGCGAACGGTACTGGTATCTGACGGTGTTCAATGTGGTGAACGAAGGATAGTGGTCAGAACTAAGTGGCCATATGTATGCCGGGTGCGCTTTCACTCGATTTAGCTCCAGCCAGCTTAACGATGCCCCAAAAGAATAGCGTTTAGGTGAGCCCCGACGTAGCGCGGCGTCGTTGAGTGTGGTGGTAGCACGTTTCTCCATTTATCTAATCAAATAGAGGCTCATCTAAAGGCCAAACCTTCACGGAGAATCGATCCTAGCGTACATGCGGGCAGATAGATCATATGCGGCTGCTTGTTGGCTCACCTATTATTATTATTATTATTGATAATTGTGCGCATAAAATGTGTGGTGCCTCCGTGCGTAAATGAAGCGTCGTCTGTGAGGAGCACAGTGCCGACTTGAACTTAGCCGGGGCTTCTTTTTTTCTGCAGAAACAAGCGACATAAACGAAAGCATACCCGGTAATCAGTAGGTCGAACACCTTGAAGTCGCTGAAACCGGTTCGGATGCTGTTTGTTTTTTTTTTGCAGAAAATAACGCAATCGATGCTGAGTTTCCTGCACTTGCACTCTTTACAATTCACACACAAATCACTCGTCACAGTATACCGAGTGCGGCATGTATGTGTACTCACTTTGCTCTGAACACCATATTTTGTTCATCTTATATGGGACACCGGCTGCTAACCGTAACGAAATCGCATTTTCCTGAACATGTGTATTCTTAGCGTAAAGGCTTTTTTTTACATGGCATTGGTCGCGGTTAAAGCTAAAGCATGAGACATTTCAGGATCTCTCTTCTTGCGAAATTATTCAATACGACTAGTTTTTATCTTTCGCTAGCAGCCATCGTTGGGTGTCTTTTAGACAACCAGGCGGCAGAGTATCCTTCCGAGTATGGCGGCATGCTTTCAAAGATCCTCGATCAAACAACTCGTTCTTTCGCAATTGCACACGTTGTAAATTCATGTAAACAGAGTCTTTCTGATTAAAAAAATGCTTACCTTGAATGCACAACACGTCTGGTAAGTCTGAGATGTCGAAAACACGACACTTAAATTCAACTTTTAACTAATTGAATTAGAAGGTGGTCCAAAAACGGTCTCATTTTTAATCACTGTTCGCTACCCCTCTAACGTAAGCATAAGCGTCGTTAACCGGTAGATGGCGCGACTGACAGCCGCACAAAAGGTGTCAGTCCTTGAACTTATAAGACCTACTGTGTGTATATACCTAAATATATATATATACCTAAAATTAAAGAGGTAATCGAAAAGTTTCATATGTGTTATATATATGTTGTTCGGTCGGAACAATAGCAACTTAATTGAAAACAATATCCCAGTAGTCAAAACGACGAATAACAATCAAATGGTACTTTCTCAGAGGTAGGTTGTAAATCTGGCCAATATTGCTATTGCTGCTAACGGTTATAGAAAAAAAATGCAAACATTTGTAGGGACAACGACGACGACAACAGCAACGACAACGACGACGACAACAACAACGGCGAAGACGGTCAGGCCGGTGAAGTTGACCAACCTGAAAGAGTTTCTCGTTGGGGGTCGATGTTACCCCTGAACGGCCTTCGAGAAGAGCCGCCCAGCTGCTCGGAGCCGAAATGCCGAGTGGGGTCACCGCACCCAGACCTGTCACCACGATTCGGCGCGTGCCGCTGCTGCGAAGACCGCTGGTAGAGTTGCTTGCGTACCGTCTCACAACCAGCCAAGGCGCACCGAGTGGGGGCTTCATTCTGCTACTCACCGTGCGTTATCACTGGCCACCATGGAAGCACCCTCAAATCGCATAATTTCTAATGAACATCAAACAGCGACAACACGCAACAATTGGCACCAATCAATGTAATGCTTTCAAGTAACAGTAGCGTTAACGACGACAACAACAACAGCAGCAGACGCAACAGTAAAAGCAAGTATGATCTCAAAATAACTAATACTAAAACAAATTCTAAATAGACAAACTATGGACAATTCGTTCAACACTTTCTTTGCCGTTCGGCCCAAGTCAAAACTCAACATTTCATAGTCTACTCTCTCGTATGGTATAAAATGGGCTCGAAATAAACGTGTGTATTAATTCGCATCTCTGTGTTCACATCGACAACAAGGGCAACATTTCGAGCTGATACGCGTCTCGCATTGCCCCGAGGACAGCGGCCTCGTTGTATGTCAAGCGAGAGCTTCTGCTGCAGAAACGATCTGGCTCTCTTATCTCCTGTGGTACTCTCCAGTTGAGTTGGAGAAGATAGGCCTGGGACCGTTCACTGTCAAGAACTCCGATTGATAGCAATTATCGTTGGCGCAAAGGTGCGCGTACTTGCGCACCATTAATATCCAGCCTGCGAAACATAGTGGCCTGGCCGACAAGATTTGAAGTGCACCTTATCTAGAACGGCACTGTCGGTAACAGTGCCGTCCTAGAGTAGGTCCTGGCTCAACTAGAGCGACAGCCAAGCCGGAAGCCGCCGAAATGTTTACACGTTCCATATGAGCAACTGCTTTTGTTTGAGGTTACAAACATTATTTCAGTACCAACAATTAACCGTTTTGGTGATTAAGGCAAGTAGTCATATCCTAAGAGTTACCAAGGATACCCCACGTACCGCGTATCCATAGAAGTCTTCACAATAGCTTTCCTATTGTAGCAGCAATAGCTTTCCGATATACCTTACACATTTCTTGTGGAAACGTAAAATTACATGCGTTTGAAGCAAACTTGCCTGTATAGTCATTCGTAATTTCTTAAAAGGTGCGTGCATACAGTATGAATACTAGCTGAATCTAGCTGGACAATTTCGTGGTCGTAGATAGCTAGCAGAAACGTAAAAGGTCTCAAAGGTCGTCAGCCTAACGATCTTTACCGAGCAGATTATAACATGAGTGCATAGGATGTATAACATACATAACAAGAAAACACGGCACAACATGTGCCGAACAGAAAGGTACAAAC
Organism: Dermanyssus gallinae; assembly: GCA_003439945.1. NCBI lineage: Eukaryota > Metazoa > Arthropoda > Arachnida > Mesostigmata > Dermanyssidae > Dermanyssus > Dermanyssus gallinae. The sequence goes on from QVRM01002365.1 coordinate 129,258, forward strand.
GTATATACAACACATTTATAGCACAACTAAAATTACTAAGTTACTTGATAATAAATAAACGATTTGAGAAACGAGCGCACACAGCAGATGTCGACTCAATCGAGCCAGAGCCGTCAGCCCCGTCACAGAAGCCAGGCAGGCCCATCGGCGCAAGTATCGACAGATGGAACCGTAGAAAAAGCACTCCGCACACTATTTCCAATCATACAAGGCACCAGCCCGACAGTTATTTCAATTGTCTTGTAATTCGTACTGCCTACCGCTATATGCGCAGCCAGACAAGAGCTCGCTGGCCGATCCAACTAGCTTTCCGTGGAAATGCCAAAAAAAACTCTGCGGCAGCACGGTCTGCGACAGCCAGCAGAACAGAACAAAGGCAATGAGAAAAATGACTCCAATGATAGCGCACAACCGTCTACACGGAATATCAACATGTAGTGCTGTGCAACTGCGAAAAGCATGCAATTTTTGAGCTGTTACTAGCAGAAGCACACCAAGGAGTGGAAAGCCTAATTTTGACGGAAACCTGAGTCGTAAACCTTTTACTTTGAGAGGCTTCTACGAGCATCACGGACAGCACTAGCAAGCACAGAAATGCGAAGGGCGGGGCAAGCCAAATGGGGGAGCTTGCAATATTTACAAGAGCAGAATTTGGAGAAATGAGACTATAAATAATAGCGGAAAACCGTGCAGCGTCAGCGTCAAGGAGGTGTTGAAATTGTGGCAGGTGTGGAGTCCGCTGAAATCATGACAGAACGAATCATACTTAGCGTCGAAGCGGTGCGGAAGCGGCACCGATGGTTCTAATGCGAGGTTGGACAAAGGTAAATCGACAAGAGCCAAAACATTTTTGGATATTATAACTGAGATGTGATGCTGACTAGTGAGAGAGCCAGGCCTAAATACCTTTTAATTTAGCATTGCGGCATCAATCGTCGACGTTTTGTCACAAACGGGAACGTGGATGATATAACATTTTTGGGAAAAATACATCATTTCAGGAAAGAGGGGGGCATAGAAGGCCTGTTAATGGCATTACAGGTTTGATACAAACTGTATAGTGGGATCTTCTTAAGGGGAGTTGGGCGAACTGCTTTCACAAGGGGAGATTCAAATAGAGTCCCATGAACGGAAACTGGCAAATCTGATAACAAGCATTATAGTTCCGCGTCAATAAAAAGGGAAAGGCCTTGGTTCAAGTATAAAGCAACAAAAATGTCAACAGGCTAACTAGAGTATGCGTTAAAAGTTTTTTTTCGGTAATGAGGCAGTTTGCGACAATGATGAAGAAAACAACGCTAAGAGCATATAAGGAAAAAAAGCTAACGTACTGGTAGGATACCCTTATTGTTATACTTCAAGGGAATGACATAGACACAAGGCCAGAAACTTCGAGGGGAATAAGACCCGAGAGTTGCCCCTATAATATATTCTTGGGGATAAAATCAACTAGAGTCAAGTACATCCTTGGAAAACGAGACGCGGTACCAGAGGAAAGACATGGATACGAAGTCATACGACCCATACGACCGTACGCCAATTGCTAGCATATATTTGGGAAACCTTTTTCGAACCAAAAAAGCTGTTAAACACGGACATATACGTCTCAAGGCCGCCTTTGAGAAGCAGAATTAGACGATTAGTCATGAACGGAGTTTCTTATCCATTGCTAAAACTTTTGGGGGCCATTCTTAAGGAGCGTACAGTATGCATCGACAATGGCATGGAGGTTGTGTGAAATCACAGAAAATTGAATAAAGTCAACATTTAAATACACAGCGATAAGAAGTACAACCTGGCAAGCCGCCGAATCTAGCTAGAATAAACACCTAAGGACGACATTTGCATCCCACGGGTTTCATCACGTGTTATTCAGCAAGGAAGGATTTCATGATCCTCAGGAATGTTGTAGTTACGCGAGTTGTTTAGGTCAATTTCGTCCAGATCCCATGCCGCAGCATGTCCAACAGGTTAGTTACTAACCGAAGTAACAAGGGAGCAGAAGTTCGACGCGAAAGAAGCACTATATTGGGAAAGAAACACTATATAAACACTAGTTGTGCTTAATGTATTTGTGTATACTCTACCCACTCAGAGCGCTAATAAACCACGATAATCATATATACTTCCCAGCCGGTAGTTATCGACCTGTGAGGCAAACTACAAACCGACTACTCAGCAATAGCCCTTTCAACAGCTGTTCAAATGGTTTCGAATATACCAAGACTCAGAGTAAAAGCGCCGAAATTTAGGCAGTGTTGGATCGAGCCCCTACTGTGTCGGCATTTCCAGATAGCTCGTTTTTATTAGTGGCCATCAAAACTTCCTAGGACCAACCCTTTCAGGACGCCCAGCAAAGGTAACACTCCCAAAAAGCTCCGAGCAATATTTACCACATCTTACCGACAATGACGAGCGCAATTCGACACGGCAATATCAGTAGGATGAAATGCGCAGACCTGTACTTAGTTGAATTAAAAGGGCTGCAATTAATTCTACTCGAAACGATATTCGAGGTCTTGTGAAGAAAAAAGAAGATCTCAGCCAAACAACAAGAACCTAAGAGAGAGAGAGAGAGTAAGACATGTCGAATCGACGTCTCAACCCGTTCCTCAATGTGGTGTTCCCGACTCCTACTTGTCCTACAAATCACAGTCGTATGAATGTAAGATCTATAAAGATCTACAATCGTGGCAACCATTGATGTCATTGTCGAAACGAGTAGTGAATGTATGTCCGTGCGCTTCCCCGACCAAGTGCTCATTGATACGGCTCGTCAAGTAGTTTCAAGACGGTACTCCAACTCACCCTTCTCACAACAGTACTGACCACGAACTGATTTTTGGCTTCTTTTTTTAAAAAGAGGAAGCGATGCGAAACTATTTCCGGCTCACAATAGTAATGCAAGCAGCAGTAGTACAAAAGATAGATAGCGTAGTGAAAGTAGCAGACGAAAATAGCTTGATACAATACAGTATATACCACTAACAATAGAGTAAGACCGGTAACAAAAGCAACAGTAAGATCACCAGCAGCAACAAGGATCTCTCCGTGCGAAGCAGGAAAGCCAGCAAATAGATTACGTCACACTCCAAGTGGCAATTCAGCCAGCGATTTAGGGTGGCATATCAAGCTGCATAGCCTCGAGCGCCTCTACCTCCCTACGAGGATCTAAGTGTTCATCGTAGAGTGACCGGTTTTATCCAGTTTATGCATAAACTCAAACTCACACACAGATAGATAGATAGATAAGCAAAGCGCAACAAAGATTCTAACGGTTCGTATCTTACAAAGCCGTTCGGCCGGTATCCAACAGTGTATCAAAATAAAGCAATTTACAACTCTTCTGCAACGATATGTTTACTGGAAAACTATAGTGGGCGGCCTAGCAATCACGACGACCCGCCCCACAGTTTCGACAGTTAGGCATGTCCTAAAAGTTCATTATTTCATTATCCTTTGCAAATAGTGCCTGCCAGCCAGCACACAAGCTTAACGTGCACAAGCCACGTGGATCAGCCAAACAGTCTAACAGAAAAGCGAGTGTGGTGACGGTGACGGCCTTGCGCCATTCTTGTTAGGGGGATGTTGTAGGTTCGAAACTAAGAACTGACCAGTTGTAAAGTATATTCCACGGCGTGGGTAGACGAAAGACAGAATAGTAATGGCAATAGCAACATTTAGCGAACACTCGAATTGTCTCACAGGTTCCCGACGAGGAAACGCTTTCAAGCGATGCCCGCAGCTAAAGGACATATATAACATGTTGTTTATATAGTGTGGTATAAACACACATATATATATATATATATATATATATATATATATATATATATATATATAATGTGATGCCAAACAATTGATGTCTCTATGTTTTGTCAAGCTAGCTGTCGATTAAAGATCGTATAGGCCTTAGATAAACGCAAAAGAAACAGCAACGGAAGCTATGACTATGGCTTACACAATGATTCACATTCACCACGCCACAAAACATTCACCGCGCCACAGCCCGTACAAACTGCCCACTCTTGTCAACTGAACTTCTTAGTTTGTACTGCAATGTTTTATAACTCTTTTACTCTTTTTGTTGCGTATTCGCCCTCCCTTTCCTAGTCTGTTGCCGTCCTCAAGATAACAGAGTCCTTGGCGAGACAAAATATCGCTGCTCGGTCTCGAGCAGGCTCCTAGATTAAAAAAATATGAAAGCCGACTATAGCTGGCAAGTGATACACGGCCGCACTAAGCGTACCCTCTGCTTTTCCGCAGACTCAAGTCTACTGATAATTAAGTCGCTTCTCACCGGCTACGCTTGGTGAATGAACGACATTATATAAATATAAAAAAAAGATATATATATATATATATATATAAATATGACAGGTGTGCAGGATTGTGCAAAACTACGACGACTCTGCTGCGACGTCTCTAAATTGACGTTACGTAAACGGTGTGTTCAAGTGCAGCAGCTTTGATTACTGCCACTGTAAGCAGGTGGCCCCGTGAGCCTTCCTCTTGCCCCGAGAGCAGAAGAGTTTCCGATTTTTAGTGTACAGAAGCACACATCCGATCCAGACACAAAAAAATAACTCCTCCGAACTGCAGGCAGGCGTTCATCATTGGTGCCTTTCAGATGCGCCCACACCGTCGACCGTGGCCCGCCTTGGAACCTGGGTTCGAACCCGCTTGACAAACGGGATATAAGGGCGTAGAAGGACGCTGTTACTAGGTAGAACTGTTAGGGCGTTGTACTGTTACCCCCCCCCCCCCCCCCCCCCCCAGCCCCCCGGCTAGTCCACCGTTCGTCCAGTCCGTCTCCAGGTTCCATATGATCCGAACGCACTACTACTGCTAGGGGTTTGGTCTTCTGCCGTCTCGAGCAAGACACAGCGAACTCGAATCAAACCCATTAGGGCCCGCGGTGGGCCGCCATCACCGCGTAACTCGCGCCGCTTCCGAGTTCGCTCCGTCCAATCTTGGCCAGCGTGCGCTCGCTGTTCGGTTGGTTCAAATCGTCTTGCATAACGCGATTTGTTCTATGGTCATCGACATCAGCATCATCGACATCGACATGTAGCGATTACGTATTCTAGCCATCTTCTTCTTCGCTCTCTTCCTCCGCTTCTTTCTATTCTCGTTTGGATCTTGCACAGTGACCAGAAAGGGCAAAGCAGATTCACTTATATACACATCTGTATATTTATTATTATTATTATTCTGTCAGTCTAGTTAAAAAAACTGCTGTACATATAGGCAGGCGTATTCCGCTCGCTATTTCGCTTAACGTTCATTATGTTGCATAGTTGTATGCAGCAGGCAGGCATGTCGTGTACAAGTTTGTTTTCCTTTTCCGTTTCTTTTTTCCGTTTTGTAAAAAGCGTACAAATATAATTCGAACTCTAAAAAATACTGGCAGATACTCCTCGGTAGCGGCGGCCGCCGCTAGGCGCCGCTTTTCGCGCCGTGATGAATCTTGCGCTTTGTGCCGATGATGGGACGTCGTCATAAACACCTTATCTCCGCACACAACCTCAGTTACTTGTTATAGCAACGATATGTTAAGCGCAATACATTCAGCCTATTTATCTATCGCTAGCTAGATAGCTCACATGACTGTTTCGCCTTATCAAAGTAAAATAGGATATAAAAATTCTCCATACAAATAAATTTGTAGTGGCTTCCGTCGACACAATGCTAGTAAAGACTTAATAACTGCTACTACTACTACTGGTCCTGCGGCATGTGCGCAAACGACGACCTGTTCCACCTGTCGTCTAGCTAGTAGCTGCTCTAGACGACATTGTGCTTGTGTGCATTAGCAGAAGATGCCCGACGTATTTAACGCACAAGCAACAGCTGCAGTTGCAACGCGTTTTCCAACAGCAGCGTCTGTCTATCCGCGCAAACTCGCGACGGCCTTGATGGCGGCGTCCTCGAGATCGTTCGCCGAATGAATCGGCAGGCCCGAATTCGCGAGCAGTTCTTTGGCAGCGTCGACATTCGTGCCCTCCAGCCGGACGACCAGTGGCACCTTCAGGGACATCTTTTTGCACGCGTTAATGATTCCGTTGGCGATCGTCGCACAGTTGACGATGCCGCCGAACACGTTCACCAGGATAGCCTTCACTTTGGCGTCCTGCGTCAGGATGCGGAACGCCTCGGCCACCTGCTGCTCGCCGACCGAGCCGCCCACATCCAGGAAGTTGGCCGGATTGCCGCCGTGCAGCTTGATGATGTCCATCGTCGCCATGGCGAGCCCGGCGCCGTTCACCAGACAGGCGATGTTGCCGTCCATGCCGATGTAGTTGAGGTTCCACTTGGCCGCCTCGACCTCGCGCGGATCGCTCTCGGCGTGATCCTCCTGCGCGAAGATATCCTTCTGGCGGAACTGGGCGTTGTCGTCGAAGTTGATCTTGGCATCGAAGCACACCACCTTGCCGTCGGGCGTCTCGCCGAACGGATTGATCTCGACCATCGTCGCGTCGACCTTGCGGAACACGTCGTACAGCCGCTTGATCTGATCGGCCGCCTGCCGGACGTGGGCACCCTCGAACTGCAGGTTCTTGGCGATCTTCACCGCCTGCTCGTCCTGGATGCCCTTCTCGATGTCGATCGGCTCCTTGAAGATGAGCTCGGGGTTCTTCTCGGCGACCTCCTCGATGTCGACGCCGCCCGCCGGCGACGCCACCACGACGGGCCCGTTGAACGTGCGATCCATCAGGATGGCCAGGTACGTCTCGCGTTTGATGTCGAGCGCCTCGGCGATCATCACCTTCTTGACGAGCACGCCCTCCTTCGGCGTCTGCTTGGTGACCAGCCGATAGCCGAGCATCTTCTCGACAAACTCCACCACCTGGTCGGGGTCGCGGGTCAGCTTGACGCCGCCGTGCAGGCCCGAGTTGAACGTACCCTTACCTCGGCCGCCGGCCAGAATCTGCGCCTTGACCACGAACTCGTCGTACCGGGTCGTCTGCGTGATGTCCCGCGCCTGCGCCGTCGAGTCGGCCACCTTGAAGCGCTGCACCGTCACGCCGCCATCGGCCATCAGTTGCTTCGATTGGTACTCGTGCAGATTGAGGTATCGGACGGCACCGGTGGCCTGCGCCAGCCGGCTCGCGCGACTCGCGCCTCCAAGCAGCAACAGGTTGGGCACACGAAGCATTGTCACCGGTGAGATGGGAGGAGCAGATTTGCCTCAGGAGAATGGCGAAACACTTAGACGACGACGACGGCGTGGACGACTTCGACTATTTCAACTACCACCACTACTTCTACTACAGCTGTTGCTGCTGCTGCCGCCGTTAACACGAGTAAAAAACACCACCAACTACCTGTACACGGCCCACAAAACAGACAGACTGCAAATCGATGCGGCCACCGATGTTGTTGTAGTCCACAGATAGGAGGAACCTTGTGCTGCTGCCGCCGCTTCCGCCAATGTTGTTCTCTCGTGAGCAATGTGGTGTTGTCAATTATCTGGTCGACGGACGGAAATAATAACAATGATGATGATAATGATGATGACGACGACGACGATGATGGTGGTGTTGATAAAGCCGGTAAACACCAATGCGGCTGAGTGCAGATGGAGCGTTGGATGGCCGGCCAAAACAAGTGGGACACTGATGTTATAGTAATCGCCGTCGTCATCATCATATTCATCTTCAGCAGCTGATGCTGCCGCCGCAAGCCTTCTCTCTAAGGGACAATTGCGCGAACAAGTTGCATTCGAACCGATTGGATGATGACTATATATATATATATTTATATAGACCAAGGTCGGCCTGAATGAGGCCAGCCAACGAACTTTGGGTTTGGGTTTGTCCTCAGGGTCGATTCATTCGAGGGAACGTATCTTGTTGGTTAGTCGAAGTTGGAAGTTGTAGGAGTCGCGCGACCGAGACGATCATATGGTGGAAGCACCAAAATTCCACCTATGTTTGGACGTGGTTAGGCATGCGCGGTTTTGCGTCTTTAGGCGTATTTCTCTTACCTGGCAACGAGGCGTCTTTGGGGCACACCGAGCCGACAACCGACATGAACACCACACGACCACACAACATTGACCGTTCGCGCACCGGTGAGCCAGCGATGTGCTCTTTCTTCTCTCTTTTGCTAGTCCACCGAAATCCTCCAACCAGCCCCGTAGTACCCGGTCTGCACGATCTTATTCCGAACTTTAGAACAAAGTAACTAGAAATGTTTGTTTATATTCTTTGTTGTTGACCGCGCAGCGCGCAATTTTCAAAAATGACGCTCGCCTGTTAGCAGAGGGCCGGGAGCAGACCACCATCTATTTGCCACTGCGTACTTTGTATATGGCCATTTGTCTTCGTCCAAAGCAAAATGGTAGTCGCGCCGAGTGGCCAAATGAATTTTTTGACGAGCAAGTGTGCTGAAAAACAATCAAGCGTGAGCAACATTACAAGTGAGAACGTGTACTGAGTTTTGGGTGCGTGAACCGGCCGTCGCCGATTAGTCGCGCGAGACTCTTAGGGACCCGTTAGAAACAGGCGTTTAGTTGTGGACCAAAAAAAATCTTGTCTCATTGCAGCAGAACAAGGTGAACACAAAAGCCTTCGCTCGTCTTTAGTGATACTGTGGTGGGCTTACGTGAGTTGAGGAGTCGACACTTCTACAGACGGACATCATAACGCTAACCTCCTACAATGCCGCAATCATCGAAAGGGCAGACCTGCACACCGACCAATATTGCGGTTATGCGACTCAAAAAAGATGGCCATCGCTTCGAGATTGCCTGCTATAAGAATAAGGTGGTCTCATGGCGCGATAAAGTTGAGAAGGATCTCGATGAAGTTCTACAGATGCAAGTTGTTTACACGAACGTGTCGAAAGGACAGGTACAAACACTGAATAAATTTATCGACTATATATAATATATATATATATATATATATACATATATATATATATATATTTTTTTTTAACTAAGTATATATATTTTTATCTTTGTTTAGCGTGCGGGACTAGGGGCTTACGTATATATTGATTCACATAGCTTCTCAGGTTCGAATTATGAGCTTAGTGACAAATATATTTCAAGAAATATACTTCCTGCGTAGAACACATTTGAGGAGTGATTGATGAAGCCTTTTGGTAGTAAGATTCGAAGTCAAGTAACGAATTATTGATATTTTCAGGTAGCGAAAACAGAGGATCTGATAAAGTGTTTCGGTAGTGAAGACCAGACCAAGATTTGCGAAGAGATCCTTTTAAAGGGAGAGCTGCAGGTATCAGATAAAGAGCGACACTCAGAGCTCGAGTCAACATTCAAGGACATTGCCAACATTGTCGCGAACAAGACAATTAATCCGGATACGAAGCGACCCTATCCTGTAACGATCATTGAAAAATCGATGAAGGACGCGCACTTTTCCGTGAAGCCCAATCGAACAGCGAAACAGCAAGCTCTCGAGGTTATCCACATGCTTCGCGGAGTTATTACCTTGCAACGATGCCAGATGAAGCTACGAATCGTTGTGCCTTCAGGAAAGGTATTGAGCTTCAGAGATCGCCTGAGAGCGTTGGCGTCAAATATCGAGTTGGATCAGGTCGGCAGTAGTGGAGAGCTTGAAATGGTATTCCTCACGGACCCGGGTAACTACCGAGCTCTAGATGAACTCGTTACAAATGAGACCAAAGGCAAGGGTAAACTTGAAGTTCTCAGTCTCAAAGAGGTGGCTGATGGAGACGAACTTATCTAGTAGGAACGGCCGCGACATGTATAGCCAAAATACCTGGCCGGTTTGTTTACAAGGGTAATTAATTTTATTATTATTATTATTATTATTCGATGGATTTATTATTCGCTATTATTATTTATCGCAAAAAACAAAACAAAAAATATATATATATATATATATATAAATATATATATACCACACCAAGGTTTGGGTAAACACAAACGTGCAGTGTAACAATGCCTTGAAATATATGAGCCGGTTTCCAAGCTACAAAGTGACACAAAATGCTTGTTGTCCCTTGCGAAACACCTAGGGCGCAATAACACAAACCTTGTGCACTGTTTGGAGACACGTAATTCATTTGGCTCATGCAAGCCAATAGTGAGAGACTACATAGTGGAGCCCGTGTACGGCGTAGCGCACAATAAGGTGCCGATTGAAATTTCCTACGCCCTATCCATGCGTTGGGTAGCATTGGTCTAGTCTGATAAAATCTAAAAAAATGTCCGCTATTTCATCGCCATATTCTTTGATGAAGGTATTGTAGGCCGCTGTTGTTGGATAGCCAAATAATTTTGAAAGGCCGAAACACTAAATTAAATTTCTTATATTTAATCTGCATGGTATTAAATTACATATGCTGTGAAGACGCCCTAAACAAACTGTTATGACCTCAGCTAAATAAAGCCTTGCTTTGGCTCGAACGGAGTGTGAACAGCGCCGTTGTCCATAGTCGTTATGTGTCTTGCATTTGCTAGTTCAATAGTATTTTCAAGACGATTACCTTATTTTATGCTAAGAAGCCAGTAAAAACTGATCAAGAGAATAGAGTAGGAAAGATGATCGACGATTAGTATATATATATATATATATATATATATATATATTTACATACATAATGTGGCATTTATATGACGCGTTTGGCTGAGATTGGTTCCTCCTTAATATCAATATTTAAAACAGTGGCTATAATTTAATTACTATCCACTAAATTTGCATATGTTTTAAATATTTATATTAACGAGGAAATAACCTCAGCCAAAAGTGTCATATAAATTCCACAGTACAAACGCTAGGTACACATTAAACCACTTAAACATTACCTACCAATCACTGTACATACAAGAAGTTCTGAGACGGATTAAGTTCCAATTGTATCCATGTGCACAATTACCGTTCGTCGGTATGCACTAGTTGTGCGATACTCTTTGGTACTATTATGTTCAATGTAAGTCAGTATTGAGCTACCGCATCCAGGCAAGCATGTGTGCTGTAGAAATTTAGGCCGCAACGTATCTCCTCTTCGAGAATCATATTTTCTAATGCGTGGCAGATAACAGCCGGCAGTTGCTTAGCACTGTTTTCACAGCAAAGTTTATCAACCTGATGCCCGACATAACAAACAGAGTTCATGGAAGTTGCATTCCAACGTTTTCGTCTTCACACACACTATATATATATATATATATATATATATATATAATATTTCCCTACTGTCACTGTCTGTTCAAATACCAAACTAAACAACGAAATGTGTATGTTCGGAACCGTCTGTTTAGAGCACTATTTCGAGCTAACGGTTGCATGCTGAATTTACTAGAAGAGTTATCCAAAACAGTGTAATTCGTATCCCGTTCTTAGATGCGCATGCAGCATTTAAGCTCTCAAGTAGGCAAAAGCACCTTATACAAGGATGCAAAGTAAACAGAGATTTGTCTCCAATGCGTGCAGTCCGATCCACTAGATGTAGAAGATTACTGTGTAATTGATAATATCTGCATCATTTATTATTCCTCATGTTATTCTAATTAGCATTCTAAAACTACTACTAATAATAATACCAATAATAATAATAGAAAATGTGTGTTTGTTTGTATGAGGTGAAATCACAGCATTGACGTCACGATGACTGTCTTTGTGGTGAAAATAGGCCGTCAAACTTGATCGCGTTCACAAATTACAGCCCGACATGAGGACAATCGATATCTGGTTGACCTACTTTTTCACCGTAGTCATCACCATTATTTATACTTATTATCTGTCGTTTTCACGTCTCATCAATTGATACATTATCCGTCGTCAGATCTGACTGGATACAGTTCTTTATACAAACATCTCCTGCTCTGGGAACGTTTCTCATACGCTTTCCTGTGCAGAAATGCTTCACCGGCATAGCTGGTCGGCCATCGTCGTTTTACAAATATACTTTACATACTAGGCGCCAAGTCTGCACCAGCGAACACTTCCGCTGCTCGAGAATTAGACTATCAATACAAATAAATCAAAGCTTTACCATTTTGTTCTCTCTTTCTCTATCTATTTCTGCCCTTAAACGTGATCTACCGTTTCGGTGGAAGAGGCAATGTAATGACTAATGAATGTGTCCCGCCAAACTGGACAAGAACGTATAGGTTGTGTTTATGATCCGCGCGTACATCAGGCATCTAATTTCACATGTTCAAACAGGGAAATGCCGATTTACTCAGAACCAATGTATTGCAATACTTCGTTCTTCATTCTAACGCCAACGACAACAGTATGATAGAAGCTGTCGGACAGCAAACCAACGGGGCCTTATTTTACAGCAGCGGTATTAGGACTCATAACCATCTTGGCCACAGCAGCAGCAGCCGCCGAAGAAGTAGCCGTACTAGGAGCAGTGCTAATTGTTGATGTTGCTGCAGTTGTTGTCGATGATGAGGAAAGAGATGATACTGATGTTGCTGTCGTCGTCGTCGTCGCTAAACTCCCGACGGAAGAGGCCTCCAGAAGACCTTGTCTGCTGTTCTGCTCCGTTCGTACGGTCTTGTGCTCCGCCGTGCGTCCGCTAGCCGAAGTCCGAGCTCCGCCATCGTCGGTCCGGACAGCCCCGGCGGGCCGGCGTCGGCGGCATGGCCCCTCGCTGTCCTCGTCGTTGTTGCACTCGCAGCTTCGCCGGCGTTTCTTTTTCCGCTTCTTCTCGGCCAGCGACTCCTTGCCGGAGTCCGACTCGCAGCTACTGCAGCAGCTGTCGTCGTCTTCGTCGTCATCCGAGCTGCTCGACGAACTGTCGCCGCCCGACGAGTCCGACGCGACGCCGCACTGCTCGTTGACGTTGATCTGGTCGGCGACCGCGGCCAGCTCGGGCAGCTGCACTCGCAGCTCGGCCAGCCACTTCTTGCTGAGCTTCGGCCGGCCGCGGGCCGTCTTGTGCCAGACGATGGGGAAGTTCGTCACCGAGCAGAAGTTCTGCGTGACGGCGATCGTCGTGTCGATGTTGAGCACGACGTGCCACCACCCGCCCGGCACGAACACCGTGTCGCCCGGGCCCTGGAGGATCTCGAGCGGCCGGTACTGTGGCGGCCAGTCGGGCCGCTTCGTTTTCGGATAGATGATGTCGTACCACGCGACAGCTTCGTCGTTCTGCTTGCCGCCCTCCTCGGGCCGCAGCTTGATCAGCTCGCGTGGCGTGTCGGTGGGGAACAGGCACCAGCGTTTGTGGCCGACGACGAGCGAGTTCCATGCCGACGTGCCCAGCGGGTCGATGTGGATCCCGGTGCCGGATCGGGCCGAGCCCATCACGAACCAGCGGTAGGGCGGGCGGCTCCTCTCCGAGGCGTACTGAAACAGGTCGTCGCGAAAGTAGATCGGTATCTCGTAGTCTTCGAGCAGCTTCTTCTTGCGCGGGTGCTCTCCAAAGTTGCCGTCGAATATGTACAGCGGACTGTCGTCGCGGTTATTGTTCATGTAGTGAACGAAGTACTTCATCTTCATCTTTACGCTGTAGCCGTCGTTGTCTTCGCCACATTTGAATTTCTGATTCCGGTACTTGCGGTCGACCCGCTGCTCGGTCCATTTGTATGACGCTTTCCAGTTGTCAGTGCAGCCCTTGATTACTACGGGCTTGTAGGGTTTCTCGAACTCCTCGATGAACCGTTCGGGAGGATAGTCCTTGACATGGATACGCGGGACGTTGTCGTTCACTGATTTTGGATCAACCAATTCTGGCTTCCACGCATAGCCTAGCTTCTCCCATGAATCCTCAGTCTCACCAGTTCGGGCAGCCAATTCTGGTCGGGCCTTGAGCTTCACTTCCACGATGCGTTTGTGACCGCGACGCGAAAGCCGATCGGTATCCGAATCCATCTGGAAACCATTACGCGAAACAATCACAAAACCAAATGCTTAAAAAAACGCAAATATCGACTTAACGTAGGTGGGTTGCACCTATTCATCACTTGTACATATTGTAGACCATTTTTTTGCAATTTTTCATCGTCCACATGAAGCAACTGGCGCGATGCTTACAGCGCAGCCTGTCATCAAAGTAAAATCGAATCATGCAACTTGCATCTATATTTAAGTTTCGTCCTCAGCTGCCAAAACTGCCGCAGTTAGCTACTGTAATCTCTACAGAACAAATATAAGGATACGCGATACTATCGCCTTGCGTGTTTTAAATACCAGCTCAGTGTCTCTACAAGAATCTAAGGAATGTACACTGATATTTAAGCGCAGTGACCAAATGATGGAACCATATTTGACCACACCAAATTTACTTGCTTTCATTTGCGATATGACTAGAGTAGACATTCGATCAGACTCCGCGGCAAGTGTTGAATATGTAGCGACATTTCTTATCTTGGCGGCAATTAAAAATTGGAAAAAAAAATACATTATAAATTCCCTGATGCTATACGTTTAACCCTAACGTCACTGACGCCCCCCTCCTTTGATCCACTGGAGTAATATCACAATCGCTATCCAACTTTAAATGATAAGTTTGTTAAAAGAAGTTGGTGTGTTCACACAAGTGAACACACCAACTAGTAACAATCGAAAGCTCCTGACTATCGCAGGTCTATTATTCATCATCGTTATCAATCATATTCATAAAACAACGTGTCACATGCGTTTAGCAGTAGGTACAAAGTGCTAGATGCGACTGTACAGTAATCAGATCAACATTCGTAGAAATAAGAATTGTGCGAAAGTAGATTCGTTCGCCAACGAACGGCCTTCATGTCGCCGTGTATTATTATAGTTCACTGTACTCATCTACACAACTAGTGCACAACAGTTGCAACCAACAAAGAAGAGATAAGGGCCGAAAATATAGTCATGAGACTAAGAACGCAACAACAGCATCCTCCTGAGCAAACCGCACAGCCCATCTTTGTCGTCTCTGCTACCTAAAGAAAGTGGTTTACGGCGGCCATGGTTGCTGCCTACCAGATTTGGGCGCCAACTGAGGAAAACGTTCTTCCCCCCCATCCCGCCTCCCTCTTCCTCTTTACTTCTCCCTTTCCCCTGTGTTCCTGTTGTTGTTGAGTCCCTTAACCAGTTTGTTCGCATGTCTCCGTTTCTCTGTCATACAGAGACGCATTAACGAAGTCACCCATCGGCACGACAGAAACCACGACAGAAGAAATTTCGCCACACGAAGAGAAGAAGACGAGGAAGAACTTCCTCACTACTCACCTCAGCTGTGCTACCCATCGTGAGGACCGATCGATCAATCGATTGATTGTACGCGCAGTAGCTGTCGTAGCGATGAAGGTTCCGTGATGAAGTCGATGATGAGGAAAAGCACTACTAGCTGATGTTGTTGTTGTTGTTGTTGAGGAAAGCAGCTGCTGCTGCTGCTGTTGATACGGTTGGTTACAGCAGAAATCGGCGATGGCGGTGGTGGTGGTCCCTGCCAACGATAAGAACACACGTCCGGCCCAAGAACCCGATTCACAACCACCAACCGTCAACCAACGTCTCCGGAAGAACAAGAAGTCGGAGACTATCGGAGAGACTTCACAAGCACACGACCAAAACAAGCATCATCAACAAACACCATCACCACATCACCACCACCTGCACCTTCCCCCGCCCCACCCCGAACAGCGTCGCTGGTCGCACCGATCAACTGACGAACGAAGACTAATCAGAGAATATTCTCCGTTGTTCGTTCGCTGGCAGCACGATTATTGGTTGTTTAGAGATGTGTCTCGTTTCTGACAATCGGTCAACTTCTCGTTCGAACTTTGGCCACTGTCACTCTCTCGTCCGCTCGCTGTTCCGCCCACCCGAGAGAGAGAGAGAGCAGGAGAGAGAGAGAGAGTGAAAGAGACGGACCAGCCAACACCAATTCACACCGCAATATGATCACCTAACCTGTGGTGGTGTTGCGGCACGGTGGCCTACGTGCAGTTTGGAGAAGTTGCTGTTGCTGCGACCGCTGACGCTTTAAATCGCACCAGCAGCAGTATTAGCAATTCGATCAGCCTCATCATCATCGTCATCACCACCTCTCCAACAACTAATGATACAACTGACCGGGATAATATCAACTACTGTTCACTGTTGTTGTTGTTGTTGTTGTCGTTGTTGTTGTTGCTGCTACTGCTGTAAACTCTACTATTAATACTACGACGTCTCTAGTCCACCAACTAACATTAAGACACACAACACCAACAACGACAACAACAGCAGCAGCAGCAACAGTAGTAAAGCACACAACAACAACAACAACTCCCTAAAACTAGTGCTGTTGTTGTTGTTGTTACCCTCTCGATAGCATCCGACTGGTACCTACGACTACGACGACGACTCCTACCTACGTCCACGTCTTTTACTGCTCTCGGGGGTACTACTACTACTACCAGTACTCTACAGCCCCCGCCCGCTACAGCGAACAGACAGTTAGTTACAGAGAAAGGTGGCGGGATCAGGTCGCGGCGCCACAAACTATCCTACCGTGAATGACTGATTGACGGCTATTCTATCAACAGCAGCAGCAGCAGCAGCAGGAGTCGCCGCTACTACAAGTTGGAGCAACGATAGCAGACGATGCGGCTGCGACAGAAGCAGAAGAAGCCACAACAACAGCGGCAGCGGGGACAGTTTCATCAAGAGGGAAGCCGGGGGCGGGGGGGGGGGGGGGGGACAACAACAAAAACAATCACACTGACAACTTACGGATGACTCAAGACAGACAAAACACTGAAGAGACTGACGACAGTGAAGAAGAAGACGACGACGACGACGACGACGACGACAACAACAACAGCCGACACCACGGCGGCGGCGGTGGTGACGGCCTAACTATACAGAGCCACGACAACAATGACCTATTTATTATGGTTTCTGCTTTGTTGTGGCGGCAACATTGTCGACTCGTCTGCAACGGCGTTTATCCTTCTCCTCCTCCTCCTCCTCTTCTACTGCTTCCTTCTTCTCTTTTTTCGGGTTGGGATCAAAGCAGACGACAACAACATAAACAATGACAACAACAACAACAGCAGCAGTACAACACAACACCAAAAAGACGGACGAATGAATGACGACGACGACGACGAACGGACAAATAAATTGTCTGCTTCCGTTACGATTTTCCTTGACAGCAACTGCCGCCGCCGCCGGCGACGACAACGACGATGACAACAACAACATACGCGACGTCTGTCTGACCCGATCGACTTCTCTTATTTGACGGAAAAGCCTACTGGCGGGCCTTTGGCTAAAACCACGGCTCCCCTCCCCCGCTCGCCCGCAGCTGCCGGAAAGAGTAAACGCTGCATGTCTCTCTGCGACAAAAAAACCTCGTGTCTTGTTCTTTGTTCGTTATCAAATATGAGAGCTAAAGCCATTTTCACGAGGACGGGTTTCGTTTAAAATCGTTGTATGTAACGTAGTAGTAGTAGTAGTAGTGGAATACTAAGCCAACAGACGGCTGGGCGGATAGGGATGATATGAAAAAGAGAGACGTTAACAAGACTTAACACTAGCACGGCACGAATGATTTGAATGTAAGACCTACCATATCTCCTCTATGTATGTCCTACAAGGTGCTCGACAATGTTTCGAGCACGCCACCACGTGACCTGCATGCGTATCAGATGATAGATTGATAAATAGTCCAAACGCATTTGTCCAAGATTAGGATGAAGCAGCCATGCCGGTTGGCATCATGCCTCGACCGAACGAATGTGGCGGCGCGCATTTTCGAACATCAGCCGCATCGTCTTGACCGCTTTCAACAGCTGATCGCGCGGAAGGATCAAATACGTAACCAATGCGACGATACGATGCGGTGGCGATGACAACAATTGAATGATGTGTGAATGTAAAATGAACGACCAATAAGGTGATGAGACACTTCGACTGGTGAACATTGCAGCTGGCTGGGTCGCGGTGAACGATGACATCGAAGGGCGGTACTTTCTAACCGCAGCAAAGGCGCAGAGCAGCGACCAGATATGGCCATACATTCGACGGCGGTTCGGGTGAGATGGAATCTCTTATTAGGGTGCAGTGCAATAGAGAGTAGGCGATTTGTTTAGTAGATGCAATGCACATACTGACAACCGTAATAAATGTGTGGTCACAGATCTTTGTAGTCACTGTTGCTGTTATATTTATGTACGCGTGTAGGCGTTGCTGATTTATACGTATTTATTTAAGCAATACTTGCTGGCCGGAAATATAGATGTTCAAACAATACATTTGGCTGGCGGGAAATGATACACACCGGCCTAGAAAATTAAGTGGCTACTTTTACTAATATGCAAATTATCAATTTGCATACCAATTGATTTTACCGTGCTATCCTACAAATGCTTTACAAATTTGGCAAGTTTGCCATATATGACCCCATAAGATCAATAGTATTATTGCATGTTACACAATGTTACAATTGTAAGGTATGAACGTATTATCGCAATTGCTTCCTTTACTACTATTATTATTATTATTCCTGGTCTAAAAGGAAGTGCCATTGTGACAATTAGCCTGGTATGGTTTTATGTAAAAACAACCAGGCGAGTATTCATTATGTAGTTATACACCACGTGGGCAGAACAAGTAACATATTTACCCAACTCACACTAACTGAATGAAGACCGTTGCGACATGATGCCGATGACGCCGATGATGATGATGATATTAATAACCATATATTTCTCGGCACGCACGATTTTCTCGCAGTTGATGCCTGGCCGATTGACGCCACTAGTTCGGCGGTTCAACGCGCGTGCAGTTCTCGACGACGTGCTTCGCGATCCCGAGGCAGCTCGGCGAAACGCCACGCTCCGAAAGAGCTGGGTGAGTATCGACGAGATTACGCAGCTCGCCAACGAACACTCGCAGCAATGTTCAGCGATCGGCCGGGCTGTCGAAGCTGGCCAGGACCAGTTGCCGGCGCGACTTCGTACCCTGCTGCAGGCTCTGCCGAACGCCACTCACGATGCGGTCCGGCACAACGACAAGCCGATCGTGGTCGAAGAGGTCGGCACCAAACCCGACAGGGCCTGCCGACGCATGGTCGAGAACTCGGCGGGGATGGGGTTCCTGCTGCAGAACCAGGACTACACGAAGATCTGCGGCGATCGGACCTACTTTCTTACGGGCGATCTGGCGCGACTCGAGCGCGCGCTCATACGCTACGCTCTGGACGCGCTTCGGGAGCGCGGCTTTCGGCTTGTTTCGGTGCCGGATCTGCTGACGGCCGACGCTATCGAAGCGTGCGGCATGCAGGCCGCAGGCCAACGAAGCCAGGTGTACCACGTCGACTTCGGTGGCGGCGGCGGCGACGGAGACTGCCAGACGGATACCAAACGAAACACGATGTGTCTTTCCGGCACCGCGGAGATTGCGCTAGCGAACCTATTCAAAGGCAAAGACATACGTGAGTTGCTGCTGCGGCTGGTCGATACGAACGAAACACAACCTTTTTCTGGTTCTGGCACCGGCATACGTTTTTTGTTCCTTTTTTTTTTATTTGACACTCTTGAAGATTGTGTACGGGGTAGTTGCCAACGTTGCCTCTAATTAAGAAGTATAGTCACTCTCCTTGCAATTCTTTTCTCCGCAATTTTTGCTTCCTCTGCTCCTTCCGGTAGGTCCCAGATGATCGTTTGCAGGAATGGGAGGAATGGAAAGTTATGTCTCAACGAGTTTCTGAATGAAGCGAAATGCGTGCTGTTTGTTTGTTGACATTCGTTGTATTGTTCAGTCAGTGGTATATATCTATATATGTATACAGTAGAAAACGAAGGCGGAGACTATGAATGAACATATATATATATATATATATAGTAGAAGCCCTTAGAATATAGTCTGCTTATACATATATATATATATATATATATATATATATATATATATATATGCTCAATCAATCTCCCTCGTACGTAATTCACTTGCATATATATATATATATATATATATAAGATTGACGGCGACGCTGATTAACTCACCGTTAATGGCGATCACAGCATTATAACCGCATTCCGGTAGCAAGCCATACTGAATTACGAAAGAGATCCAATAACGAGGATCGCGATCTAATGTAGCGATTGGCTGCTTCTCATACAGCGCCTACTGTTGTTGCTACTTGTTGTCTCTATTGCCGCGATTATGTGACATAAGGACCTATTCCTTTGATTATTATGATTATTATTATTACTGGTCTCTTAATCTGGTTTTACAGCACCGGCGGAACTACCACTCAAAGTCTGCTCCGTGAGTCGGTGTTATCGCGCCGAAGTGTCAACGGCCAAAGGCGAGAAGGGCCTCTATCGAGTCCATCAGTTCAACAAGGTCGAAATGTTTGGTCTCACCGAGGGTTCAGTCGAGAAAAGTCAGCAGCTACAGCGAGAATTTATCGACATCGAGAGCACCATGCTCAGGGAGTTGGGTCTGCACTTCAGGCTGCTTGATATGCCACCAGCCGATTTGGCCAGGCCGGCCTATCGAAAGTTTGACATCGAGGCCTGGATGAGCGGACACGGTTTTTATGGTAAGTCCTACTCTATCTACGCTCGAAGTGGTGCTAATTTTGGGACTGACTCCTCCTTTCTCACGTATGTTATATATTCAGTATAGGGATAATATTCAAAGGGATGCACATTAAATATATGGTAAACCCACATTGCACGTGTATCTATAAAACGTATTTATTAAATCTGAAGATAATATTTTACCCAGCGTGCTTTAGCTTTTACTTTTTAGTAGGTTGCTAAGGGGTTATGCAAGGGACACCTTTCCCGGAATTGCTTTTATCTGAAATAACGTAAATACAGAGAGGGATTTGTTTGTATAGTTAATTTTTTAATGAACACTTCGGTGCTCTTATATGTGGCTGCGGGGTCTACGGGGCGGCGCTTTTAGGCACCTCTAGGGAACCTCTATTTTTGTCAACAGGTTTGCGGATGCTGCTGCTCTAAGTGCCTCTGCTATTAAAGGGTGACATGAGTATTAAGATATACATGTCAAGCGAAATATATATATATATATATATATATCGGACACCCGTAAATTGGTTATGCAATCAAATACTGTAATTATAGCGAAAAATAATACTAAATGTAGTGAGAGGCACAACGGAAACCACGTTAGTTAATTGAATATTTAAATGTATACACATATGCGTTTCTAAGCGCGTAAAACTAGACAGGGCTAACTTTCGTATGAACTAAAGAGATAACTAAAATTCTTTCTAGTAGGAAAGGATTGGCATGTGCGCTTTTCCACAATAATGGTGAAGACAATAGTTAATCAGGTTGCACTAGCTACTTGTTGCACGGCTATGTGTATTTAGAGATATTATTCTTATTTCACTATTTACCAGTTTCTCTAAGTTTTGCTCCAACTGAGATTTCAACTGAGATAGGGTACAGATAAGCATATATTGCTTCAAAAAATTGTGCGGCGTTCGCTTCCAGGGACAGCCTAATTGTAGTAGTGGGTAGCTAGTGCTTGCGTGCTACGATCAATGTTCAGAGTACTTTAATGTAAATTTTTTTTTACTGCTATAGCGTCTATAGGAGCAACAAGATACCCGACCGAACCTGACCGGGATATTGTAGTCGTGGTGTAGACGATGGCTGCGATGCGGCTTCGTCAAGATTTTTGTTCCAATCTTTTCTGTCAATTTTCTTTTACCAGCCAACATTCTGCTGCCTGCGCGCCTACTGGGCTTTTTTTTTAGGTGAAGTAGCGTCAGTATCCGATTGCACTGCGCACCAGGCGACCCGACTTGGTATTACGTCGGGCGGACGTTACGTTCACACCGTGAATGGCACGGCCTGCGCTGCGCCTCGAATGCTCATCGCTATTGGAGAGACGTACGCCACATCCAACGCAATGATACGCGTACCAAAGGTTCGATCGACAACAAGACCAAAGGCCGACAGAGTAATTTTCCTGTGTTTTCGCGATAAGCGCCCTAATTTAGGGTGTCTAGGATGGTGTAGCTGACATTGAATTGCCATGTGTAGCGCGTCATGTATACGTGTCATTTTGTCAATTGGGATATACATGTAGTGCAATGCTGCGACTATTTGTTGAACATATTATGTGCATTCAGAGATTATATTCCCTAAATGCATTTAATAATTAATATTTGAATCTTTCTCATAGTCGTGGCGGTTTTTAGCTGAGATAAGAGCCAGACCAAGTTGGCTATTATGACCATCATTTAACGCTGGTGAAGGTAACTACTTTATATATATATATATATATATATATATATATATATATATATTGCAGACATTTTTCATAATAGATATAGGGAATTGTAGAGCTCGTTAAAGCAAATATTTTTCCAATGAAACATGGTTTCTGAGAAGTCTTGTTTCGGAGTGAGAGTGAAAATACGACAATTTGTAACACTAGTGTTCTTGCCCGAGAGCATAAAATGTGCTGTTGCGAGACAACCAGTCCTCCTATACAGAAACTAAGCACACCGTCGTGTTCCTGCCTTTTCCGAAGAATATACAAGGCCGGTCAAAAGACGCGACATGGTCGCTTAGAAGAGAATTCGCCAAAAATGAAGTTGTTTATTAGCGTTCACGCCAAATACTTCAAAATCGTAACCCTACAACCACTCACAGCGCTCAAAACGGACATATTCAGCAAATGCGCATTTCATGGCGATCATTTTGGTACCAAACCTATGGCAATGCGAGCTGTGGTTGTGGAGTGATGACGATTTTTCGGCGAACATGTCGAGATTAAGTGCATGAAAAATGACGCGCTGCGGCTGTCGCGCGACACGTCGGCGGTAGGGAACGTCATTTTACATGCACTTAACTTGGACATGCCCTCCGAAAAATCGTAATTACTCCGCAACCACAGCTCGCATTGACATAGATTTGGTACCAAAATGATTTTTGCATTTGCTGTCCGTTTTGAGCGCTGTAAGTGGTTGTAGGGTTATGATTTTGAAGTATTTGGCGTGAACGCTAATAAAGCACTTCATTTTTGGCGAATTCTCTTCTAAGCGACCATGTCGCGTCTTCTGACCGGCCTTGTACATTCTTCGGAAGAAGCAGAATTTTATCACGAACACGAAGGTGTGCTTAGTTTCTGTATAGGAGGACTGGTTGTCTCGGAACAGCACATTTTGTGCTTCTATGTCGGGCAAAAACACCAGTGTTACAAATTGTAGTAATTTCACTCTCACTCCAAAACAAGACTTCTCAGAGATCATGTTCCATTGGAAAAAACATTTGCTTTAACGAGCTCTACAATTCCCTATATCTATTATCAAAAATTTCTGCAACGGCCTGTATATATGTGATGTATAGCTTTAAATGTGAAAATGGCAAAATCACGTGCAATTGCGTCACACACTATGATGTCTATCACCAGGTTCTTCGGCCCTATTTGGACGTTGAGGAACTTCGCCCCGAGAGAGCGTTCCGACGATGGAAGTATCTACCGTTTTATTACTTCGAGAGACGGTTACTGGAGGAGGATTCAGCTACTGAAGGCGATGCGGTACAAAACCCCACCGTGGATCTCCAGAAACGAACACAAGCCTAGCTCTCCGCGAGCGATATATGCGGAAACTCAGTCATACCGCAACAGTCTCAGACCGAATGACGAATTCAGATCACGGACTCAGACGCTCAAATCGGGACTGCCCTTTGTGGGGGTAGGCGGGGGGGGGGGGTACGTGCACTTTGTAGCAAATGAACGAACTGTTGTTTCCTTCTGTTTTCCAATACAACAGAGCGGTCTTGTAACTATAGGTGGTAGTGTAAATTAATATTCAATAAAGACGAATACTTTTAAGTTTACATATCGCCATCATGACGACACTCATGATATTTATTGATTGCACATGTTCTTCAGTGACGAACATACGGCATCAGTCATTATTGCCCACTGCTACATTTCGCATTTCCAATTACACATAAGAAAGAAGTTTGTAAATAGTTATTCAGGTTAGAGTTTGTAAGGGCCCCATACATGCACCACTTCGAGTGTTTGCGAACACACACACGTGTCGTCCGCCAGTAGGTGAGCGTAAGTATGAGCAATACATGCGTTGCTTAGAAACAACGCATGTGTTACACGCTACGTGGGCATTGGGCACTTTCGGATTGTTGTCGTTTTGTGACGGTTGCAAATTTCATGCTTTATCCACTGCCTTCTAAAAATTCGACTATCATATGTGTACAGTGTGAGCTGGCATGTCCTAGGGAAGAGTATAGCTTACGTTTCGAAAATTATCGTCAAGACTGTGTTATTTTGAATTTTACCAGTCCAATCATTAAAGGACATTGTAAAGTTTAGTAGCTTTAGCCCTTGAGCTTCTCTTGTATCAAAACCTCGAGCTTTCGGGCGTCTGCGGAGAACTTCCGAATGCCGTCCGAGAGTTTCTCTGTGGCCATCTGGTCTTCATTCATATCCCAGCGGAATCGTTTCTCATCGACCTCAATTTTCTCCAGTGGAAGACTTGCAGCTGAAACGATAGCAATAAGTGAGATCATTAGGATATCGGTATAAAGTAGCCTATATTGTTTGCTATTTTTTGTTACCAGATAGGACAACTTAAACATAGTACTTCCGTAACTGAGCTGAGATTGGCAATCATCTCTAGCCATTCATGGCGCTATTGTGTTTACTTAACGTACATGACTTACGAACTTCTACCACTAATGTCTTCATTCTTAAATGTTGAATTGTTTTATTTATGACAACTGGCTATAGAATGTACTTAGTACCCAAGTAGAGAAGTGCGACTGCTCTTACCCTTCTCTGCTTGGAGATGCTGTACAACAGGCTCGTCCGAATTTGCCAATTCCTTGAGGAGTGACGGACTTATGGTGAGGAGATCACATCCTGCCAACGCCCTGATCTCGCCCACGTTGCGGAACGAAGCACCCATGACCACGGTTTTGTAACCGAATTTCTTATAGTAATTATAAATGCTGGTGACACTCTTTACTCCGGGCTCGTCCTGAGGTTCGAAGGACTTCTTGTCCGTGTTAGCCACGTACCAGTCGAGAATTCGGCCGACGAACGGTGAGATAAGCGTCGCGCCTGCCTCCGCGCATGCGACTGCCTGCAAAGTAATGACATTGAGTCGTACCACTAGGAAATTGTAGATCCACGTGACTAGATCCAATCTATGTAATGCGAACTGTCTATGACGAATCTGTCCCTGTGGGGAAATGGAGCAGAAAAAATGGCTTCATAGACGGAATCGCGGCAAATATAATGCAATCTCGCAAGACAAGCTGCTGGATGGGGCTAAATATATGTTGTCCCCGTCACCTCGTCAAAGTAAAAAGGAGGTAGATTACTCATTCTATGCGTCCAATAAATAACCACAACGCAGAGAACAACAACCATAGCTGTAGGCGTTCATTTGCACTGTAGTAATATGCACTCCTCGCTGCGTCAGACACGCATCGCAACCTCTGAAAATGGACTGAAATATACCCTAGGCCTCAGGCCAAGCGAGTCTTCTCCCGAAACATAGTAATACAATATTAATGAATTGGTATAAATAATATATTGACAACGATGATAATAATGAGCATATAATGATCAAATAACAACATCGACTCTACCTGAGTAAAATTGAAGAGAAGCGTCATGTTGCAGTGAATTCCATGTTCCTGCTCAAGAACGCGTGCGGCCTCGATGCCCTCCCAAGTAGACGCCAATTTGACCAAGATGCGCTCTTTAGGGACGCCTAACTCTTTGTAAAGAGCGATCAACTTTAGCGCCTTGGCGATTGAGGCGTCCTTGTCGAACGACAACCTGCAACGATGTCAATCGCGCATTTCACCCACCATCAGTCAAATAGCAAATGGAATAGAAACGCATTATAGGTAATATCGTATTTAGTTAGCACTATTAGGAAAAACGAAGGTAATTAACATAATAACAATCATCTACATCGTCTTCATTACCAACAATATTGTCAATATTGAAATAATTGCATTTGGTTGTTATTGAATAGTAAACATTCGGGGGGATTTTGCGGCTAAAATGTTGTTGCACCAACTAAAGTACCATAATTGACGGCATCCGTCTCAGTTTCGGTGTTTTCTCTCGCCATGATTCATTTCTGTACTACATTACAGTACATTACAGTTTTGTAGGACGATGCGGGGATGTCGTAAAATTTAGGAATCTCCTTTAAACAAACAGTTGTTTTTTTCTTTATGGTTGAGCCACACTTACAACCACTCATTTTTTGAGTCCACGTGGTTAAATTTGTAAAACTTCTCCTATGAACTGCACCCTCTGCAGATCCAACGAATAATCCCGACGGACAGCTACACATATACAATATATAAGACCGACCTGGCATCGATTTCTGTTGAGACACGCCCAGGAACGATCTTGAGGATCTCGCTACCGAACAGCACAAATAGCTTGTCTCGAGCTTCCTCGAGCTGCTCGAGTGGCGTGGATCCCTTGCTCCGGCCATAGCTGACGGCTTTATCGATGAGATCGGCGTACTGCGGAAGCTTGGCAGCCTGAAGGATCAGCGAGGGGTTCGTGGTCGCATCCGTCGGCTTGTATTCCTTCATTGCTGTTTTTGATGATGTTTTTATTCCGTACCGAAAACGCAGACAAAGAGACAACGCTTATAACACTTTTGTGGCAAAAACAATATTTAGTCGAAGACAACGTAAACGGGCTCATATTTATTGTAAACGGGCTACATGGTCTGTCTTTTTCGTTCTTGTTGCTACTGACGAACTATGTAAGATCAGGAGTGACACGCACGCATATGAAGTAATTACCATGCAAGTATCCAGACGTGTGACTCAAAAGGCCTGATTTTTATTTGAGTTTGTTTACAACGCACCAAGAGATGCATTTGTGACGATGGAAAAGTTATCTGCATTGATTAAAAGAGCTTTTTGTGTGTGTTGGTAGGCGTTGCAAGCAGAAATCGAAAATATGGCTGAGTCTTTTTTCGTAGAGAAGGACACACTGCCGGTTGCATACCGTCGCCAACTGTGTAAATGTAAAAAAGGAAACGCTCCGCCAAGCGGCAGTGCGAATGTTGACTCTGATTCTTAGTCCTAATTTTGCCGAAAAAAATATTTCAAATGAATTAAAAATATTTACCTCCGTTTAAAAAACCTGCCCCCTCTTCCTAATAATCACTCCTTGTCGACCGAGAGTATAATTACCCCTACTATAACCGTGACGTGCCGAATGTAAGAGCGTGTGCTCCAGGTTGATTTACACTCAGCTGTGGATTATACTTGCCGCAACGGAGTAGCCAGTATAAGGAAGGAGGTCTTCTTCATTACTACAAAGAATGTGATTCCCCCTGATCGTTAGTTATTGGATGTGAAAACTGAAGCTTAATGATCGTTAGTTATGTATGCCACAAACGGGTCATCTCTGCTCATACATATCTTGTTCTGTAAGGTTTACAATGACAAAACGCATACCGGTATTTAGCGATAGCGTCTTCTTTTTTTCATGTATGCAGAATTCGTTCCTGTTGCTGCCGCTACGTGCATAATTGCTTATTTAATGAGTGATCATATTACATCTTGGTTGTGATTCTGACATAGGCCAGCGAGAACGACCTAAGAAGTCTTCCCGCCGTTCGAAGGTCGATTACGTTAGATTACTAAGTGAATGAGCCACGTTCTCAGCAAGCACAAGCTGTTTAGCTTCAATTGGCGATACGCCGACAATACACAAGAAAGATACAGCAGAACCAACCAAGAAAAGGCAGAAAACATGTGGCTTTGTGGCTGAGCGACGATGATCCCACACAATCGGCTTCATTCGCACGTCAACATCCACCTGAGTGAAGCTGAGAGTCGAACTAGAGTTGACTTATTCGAGAATTTAGCGCTTAGATTCGCAATTGACTAAGTACAAGTTTTTTTAGGTGCGCACCTGTTTTCCCCGCGACCGATCATGATGGCCCGAGACCACTCAGCCAGCTTCGCACCCCACCCTAACATTAGTCAACGAAATGCACCCCCCGACGCACTGCAGCGTAACGGATTTAATTCTTATCGGGGCTGCTATTCGAGGCACTAAAACTATTCTAGTCGGTGGCGACTGTCCAAAGGCACATCCGAAGTGTTATAGACGGTTCTCGTCGGCGTCTAAGAAGAATTGTCACTGCTATGCAGGAAGCTCAACAGTTTCTCTCTTTTCTTCATCTATCTCTCTGTCCCTCTCGGTCTGCTCAGTTATTATTCAGCCGCGATCGCGCTAGACTGAACGCCAAAGTGCCGAGACACGAACATGAACAATTGACGCAAGACGATTGAACCCAAAATGAGACTTCCATATTCGACTAATTCTCGCTTGCGACCAGTTCACGATAACGTTGAATCCGTCCAGTAGTACAAAGAGGAAACGCTTCAGGAAGTTTGCAAGATGCCGGATACAAGACAAGGAAGGCACACCTCAATGGCACCGTTTGAATGTACCCGTTTGGGCGGCAACGCGCAATCGATCTAGCTTGACCGACCGGTTATTATTATAGTCTGCTGTCCCGTCATGTCTGTGTAATAAACAGACGGGCATATATTCGTAAGTAACGGCAGTACGTTATAAATAGATAAGGAACTGTTCGTCCACTCGCGTTTATCAGCGGCACTGTTGTCTGTTACAACCGCGGTGACGCAACACCGTTTAGCGCGCTAAAAACGCTCTAACCGCTGCTATAGACTCAGTGATTCGTCGCAATCTTCGTTTATCTTTAAGAGCTGACAAAATATCAAACTACTGTGTGTGCATATATATATATATATATATATATACATATAAACGTAGTATTCAAGACCACCGACACGGAAAGTACTCTCTCGAAAGCTGATATAACTGACTGATGAGATTAAGACTAATTCGTATATATATATATATATATATATATATATATATATATATATATATATATATATAACTTTTACAAATGTAGGCCCTCATATGTATGTCCAACCTGAATATAAAATTGATACAACTGACTGAAGAGATTAAGACTAAGTCGTATCAGTATATATATATACTTTTACAAATGTAGGCCCTCATATTTATGTCCAACCTGAATATATATATATATATATACTTTTACAAATGTAGGCCCTCATATTTATGTCCAACCTGAATATATATATATATATATATATATATATATAAGTTTAACATAAACGTCTTACTGTCTTACTTTTATAAACGGTATTCACAATCACGTCAAAGCTAATTACATGCTTTCGACAGGCCGTGCGCCGGCAGCGCACTGACATTACGCTTGTCTCAGCTATCAGACTCGATTCTCTACATACGAAGCGCGCCGCACGTATCTCGACGTTGTCTCGACGAGTGCTGTGTGTCGATATGTTTTATGCCGGCTTCTACGTCACGCCGGTCATGAGACAGGCCGACGACGAATTGACGCTGAACGTCGGAAGATCTATAGACTGCCTGGTAGGGCAGATCGAGGAGCGATGCTAGAAATATCTCTATTCGGCGTCTACCACGGCGCGTCATCTTCCTCATGACAGAGCGCTAGCGTAGTGTGATGACTGCCGCCCACATTGACACGCCTGTGTTTTTTTGTCCTTTCTTCTGCACGAGAGCCTCCTTCTTACCTAGTCTCCAGCCACTCGTATATCTTGTTGCATATTTTTCGCTCTCTCTATCTCCCTCTTGTAATCTCTGTACTATTCTGGGCCTCTTTCCCCCAGACAGAACCTTACAGGTTCATCCGGTTTGTTGTATCAAATGTGGCTCGTGTTATGTCTGCTGCTGCTGCTGCTACTACTGCGGCCAGTTGCCCTGTGGTATTCTGGCTGGCCATGTAGTCGGCAGAGTAAGCAAACATTTTACATGCGTTAACATAATCTCAAATCCGCAAACGTTAATATATATATATATATATATATATAAAGGAGCGAACTGGCAGGTCAGCTTGTCGGCTAGTCACAAACGATAGACTAATTGTTATTGGTAGTACGAGCAATTTCGTTAATCGCCAGCCCGGCGGGCTAGACTGGTCCGCACATATTTTCTGGTCGATTTCTGGCCAGTGATTCAATGGGGAGTGATCTAAATACTACCCACGTTAAGAACTGCGCGACGGAGCGGATTAATATAATCATCATCTCATGCTCTGGGCTATCGCAGCGTTGTAGTGCCGCGATATCTGTCGTCGTCCTCAACATCTTGACATTTGCCTGCAAACCGAGAGAGAGAGAGAGAGAGCGGGGGGGGGGAGAGCGGGGGAAGAGGGGGAGGAGAGAGAGATCAGCCTTCGACCGTTGATAATTGACTCGCGGGGGACCGTGTCTCCAATGGCGCTTTTGTGGTACAACTGCGAGCGCCCCCAGTCGGCCGCTCAAGCATCATAGTCAGTGCCGCATGGTCAACCATCGCCGAACCGGGCATTCCAGTTGGCATTTGATCATTTTCGCCATGTATATGTGTGCACATATACGTATTGACCTAACGTCAGGTCAGAAGGACAGAAAACGATACCAAAAAAGACAGAAAACCGCCATCCCAGTATACCCTGGGATGGGGCATATATGGTATAGTTCTACTTGGCCCTAATTTTTTTTTATTAGTCCTTACTGCAGGAAACTACTGACGATTTTGTTATTTGAAAAATTATGACATGGTCTAACCGAGGCCTGATAAAGCCTGGTAGTCCCCAGCTTTACAATCAGAGATAGTAAACAGAGTTTTTCTTTGTTGACCAGGAACTGAAGATAGAACATCGATATATTTGATGTACAAAGGCTCCTTCTTCTATTAAATGGGTGTAAGTGTTTTAGTTAGTTCGTGTCCATGCAGTTCAATACACAATACCACATAGAGAAAGGGTGTATGTGTAAAGCGGGGATCGAGCTTGCGACCTCTAATGCCGGGCCAGCCGCCTTTTCCAGTGACTTTTTAGCGTCAGCGACAAATCTATTTTTGCGAATATCTTTTTATAGAAATGCGTTCGCATTTCATGCTGCTGCTGTTGTTGTGCTAATTCTGTTGGTCAGAATAGCCGATGCCGAACGGTCATAGCTTCTATGTCGTCTCCGTTCATGTTGCTTGGGCGACCGCTACTAAAGGTACTGAGGAGAAGTTACGCTTGACAACAAAACCACTGAAGCATGCAATCCAGTAGTAACCTTCGTTTGACGAACGGTCCAGAGGAGAACATTTGCTGTTCGAAGGCCATCGGCAGTCCCATGTTCAACCGCTAGTTGACACTTGCTTGGCTTCTTCCTGCCTTATTGCTACGATTATTACGATTATGACCAAATGTCCGGCTAAGACATCGAGACCGTGAGATGTGGCCTCCGTTTGGAGGCAGTCTACCGCTTGATCGATGCTCGATCGAAATACCAATGCCCAGGACAAACCATGTCATCACCCGAACGAAAAAAAAATACGCCATCAGCTACTAACGGCGAAAAAAGAATGTGATATTATCATTAGATACAATTGGAACACGAGTATATATATATATATATATATATATATATATATATATATATATATATCTTTCAACGCAAGTTTCTACACATCACGCATGTTTCCGAGTTTCCCTTTTATTTCGGCACTTACCGGTGACGAATATATATATATATATATATCCCCTAAAGGTTGGCTAAGGAAATCCGAAAAGACAGACTACAGCAGACTAAGCAAATCCATCCTGTACAACATCAACTAGGTGGACTCCACTTGGACACTCGCTATCCGTGAATAAGATACAGTTTTTGTTCCCCATAATTGTTTGCTTATGACAATAAAGCGTAATATTGTACTGTAAAAAAGAAAACAGAATAAAAGACACATTCGCTTAGACAGGTATGTTGGTAACTGCCTTTTTCTTATGACGTATTTTCAGCAGTCGCCGGTTCACCGCGACACAGTTCACCACGTGCGATTTGTAGTATATTGCTATAATACCAGCGCACAAGGGGCAAACAAATAAAGCACGAGAGCAGAGTAACGGTCGAACAGCGGAGGCGAAACACTAACAAAAACTTGTGACCGAGGCGGACCAGAAGCGTGCGACGGCATTGAGTCGCAAACAGTGATCGTGTACAATATGATGTATATGATGTTATGGTATTATAAAGGTCGCGCGTGGGGGCGAATTCCGGCGAATATCTAATATCCAGTTGCGGTTCACAACCCGGCATATATACTCGTATGTATCTAATTTCGTTTAGATATGTATAGTAATTCCGACATATGTATAGTATTCAATACCCTTTCGTATCCCAACAACTGATTATTTATTATATATATATATATATATATATATATATATATACGCCACGCAGATGGTCAATTCCAGTTTAAGGCATAGCACCACCCAATGAAGGACAGACAGTGACAGAAGTGCCAGTGTGATAGAAATGGCTGCTGGTTAACGTGACGACGCTTGCTTCAGTGAACTTGGACAATGTTTTTGTTGCGTCCGATCGTGGTTCCGTGTCGCCACTCGCGCCAACGAGCTATACGAACTGCCTGTTGGTCTACTGAAGAACAGTGTGGAGAAGCAGTTTTTCCCGCTTCGCTGCAGCAGCAGGAGCAGCTAGCTGGGGCGCCGACCTTCAAAGCAACATCCGGCGGCCCTCAGTGACATGTGATTTTTGTCTGCTTTACCCCCCCCCCCCCCCCCCCGCCCCAGTACACTGAAGTAATACCACAAGTATCCCGATCATGTAGGTTAGGGGGTCACCAGGTTTTTAGTGGGTTTGAGAGTCCCACACTACCCAGACCAAAGGGTGTGCGTTATGCATTTTTGTTCCTGGCCCCTGTAAAAAAAATCCCACACACGCACCCCACTGCTTCTACGCCAGTGATCAGTGACTGGCAATTTGTTTTCTAGCAGCACTGAAGCGCGTGGGGGTGTGCTTAATAGCCCGAGAGGTAGCCACCTGCCGTTGTCAGCGGAGTGAGGTCAACGCCAGCGCTGAGAATGGACTACGTGGTCAACGACATTAACTATAATGCCTAGAACCCCCTAGACGCTGCAGGCCTGCAACGACCCACCCGTATGACAGCGACACCGTAATACTGCTAACTAGGGGTCTGCTACGACCCTGACAGCCTCACACTGCAAGCTTTTTACCATGCACGCCCAGCTGCATGATACGGCTCGGTGCTCTAACAGCCTGCTCTAACCAGCCGTTACAGCATTGTGGTTGGTTTGATTATCTTTGTTTTGTTGATCTAAACCAAAGGTAAAATGAGTTTTACTTTTTTATAAGGCCGTAGTACACGACTTTCTTTCATCGTGCAGTTGTTTTCTTAAAGCTAAACTGCTGTTTAGGTGAATCACATGTAATAATTAGATCTTTAATAGGCACCTGTGTTGTGGTGTGATTCTGTTTTAATTTACATAATCACAATATAAACCTGGAACAATCTGTAAGGTTTACCGAGACGTATCGTAGACGGCTTAATA
Source organism: Dermanyssus gallinae (assembly GCA_003439945.1). Classification (NCBI taxonomy): domain Eukaryota; kingdom Metazoa; phylum Arthropoda; class Arachnida; order Mesostigmata; family Dermanyssidae; genus Dermanyssus; species Dermanyssus gallinae. The sequence continues at coordinate 162,642 of QVRM01002365.1, forward strand.
TCACATTTGGTTGTAGAGCATTTGTTGAGAACGGTGGTGTTAACTCAGTGGTTAGCGTTGCAACATGACAGCAGCGTTTGAGCTGAAGCCCGATCTAGAGCGGACATCAGATCATGAGTGCAAAAATGATCAACCGTCAAACAGGGCTCACAATAATAATATACTATATTATATTAATATCCTAGCAATGTATGAAGAGTAAAGCATACGCCCTCCACGTGAAACCGTACCGCTGCACAGCTCGCGTAAGAATAGTACAGTGGCAAACGAAATGTTGTTGTCTCGCAAGGCAGAAACTAGATTCTCCGACAGTGGGCTTTACAACATAATGACGAAAAACTTTTAGTAGGCCCGATCACCTCTGAATAGCTATGTGCCAGGTATCTCATTAAACGAGAACAGCTATGCGATAACTCAAGGCCTATGATATAGGGAAGATTAACTCAAAGGTGCCTCAGGCATGTCGAAAACTACTGTCTGTGTACTCGCTTCAGATGGGCACCGATGTCCCTGACGCGGGCTGTCGTAACTCTAGACTTTCCTCCTTCTAGTTAGCCGAAACAAATCCGTCACGGTCACATTAGGCATCGCAAATTTATCCCGGAATAGAACAAAATAGCGCGTTTGAACAGAAGGTTTCTGGCCGTGAACGCGGTCACGCCACGTGGGTTAATCGTACTCGGCTATGCTGTAAAAACGTATTTTAAGTAAAACCTTGCTATATAGAGTCTTTGGCTTTGCATATATATATATATATATATATATAAACGCACCCCAAACCACCACAATTAGGGTAGACCACAACCCCGATTGAGTACCCATCTGCAGCATCTTAGATAATATAATGGAACTTCCGTTTTGTCCAGGCCTTTTAGTGCAGCAAGTGACAACAATGACGCTACCTGTTACAACAGACTATACACGTTTATGTAATTGTCCTAGAGACCATGTGCGGAGACATGCATTACACGAGCAAAGTGCCATATTTCTTTCTTAGTATAGTAGTTAGTAGCAAGATGAGATGCCCAGTTCCAGGCTTGACAATACTTATAGGTTCTAGATTTCGCTCCCTGTCTTCTCCAGCGAGCTATAAAAGGGATAAATCTCACATACTGGAACATAGTAAGTTGACCACGAAGCGCAAGTAATTAACAAATCCTTAAACTCTACTTTATCGTCATTGAGCGTCCCAAATGTCCTGCCTTGATGTCCTGCCTACGCAAACCACGATGGGCATCTATAAGTGTTAGGTATGTACAATCAGGGCTCCAGTAAAGCTTTCCATTTTAGAAATCAGACTCGCGTTTTCTATAAACAGAAACACAATACAGATATAGGAAACAAATAGGAACATATGCAAAAGGTAGTAAAAAACGCCGAATGAAAAATCTATAATGTTTGATAACGCCGCTTCAAATAGTGAAGGTACAGACAACGTCTGGCCGATGAATTCGAATATAGCGTTTGACTAGCTATTTATTCTGATACCATATGACAGTTTCTGATATAGTGCCGATAGTGAGAGCGTGGGAACTGCTTAACTAATTCATCATCATCATCACATTTATTTCACTCATATTTAGCATGCACATAACATTGACACTTATACTCTCGTCAGCTGATCTTGGCATGTATTTCGGGAGAGGCAGTGCAGTCATCTCTTCATAAGGGCCAGACAGGCAGAGGCATGATGCTTCGTGCACGTTGAGATAATCGGATTGAGGTCAAATGCGCCGCGTACATTCGAAAGTTTTGTCGCGGAATGGGAGAATAAAGTTAAACAAGTCCGACAAAAGGTTAAGACCTGGACCTTTTCAGTGTCTTCTAGACTTTCATTTCTAGTCTGGTCTTGCACGTGACAATCGCCACGTCTATACGAGATACATAGTTCACGGCTATCATCACCTGGTCTGTTTGGATACGAACTTCCACGAGGAGGTAATCTCATATCTCAGCAAGGTAATCTCATACGGCAGATTCGTGGAACGAGTTGACGACACCGTGTGACATCATGATTTAGAAAAGATACCGCAATTGAAAACGTCCGTAGAAGAAGAAAGTTGCGTCAGATGTATGCGGAGAGAGAGAGAGAGAGAAAGGGAAATTGTGGAAGAAAGGTATAGATAGATTCTCATGAGTGATTTACATTACGGAAAGAAATGAGGGAAGCTATATATATATAGAGAAGAGAAAGAGAGAGAGAGAAATATGGGGAAGAGCGGGCTCAAACTCACACTCGAAGTCGCCGGTATCGGCCACCACGACGGTGAACTTCTTCAGCTGATCGAGACTAGACATCATGGACTTCTTGACGACAACGATTTTCTCGCCGGTTAAACGATGCCAACAATAGATAGTACAGCAGTAGAGCAGCGAGCGCAGTTTACCGCCACTCGAACCACGGCACTTCACTTCAGAGCCGAATCACCAGAATTTGGAATCACCAGCACAAAGTGTACCGCTCAGCGTGTCGTCTAGCGAAACTACTGTCACTATTACCACCACCACGACCACTAACAGGGATTTTGACGATTACTATGACTATTTCTTATTACCACTACTACACATTCTATTCTACTTTTCGTCTTCGCTGTTGCTGCTGCTGCTGCTGCTGTCGTCCTCGTGTTGTCACCACCACGGCGGTTCCACGACTGGCAAGCTTTGTGTTCGCTTGCTTATCTATATACACACACACTCACACTATATGTCACGTAGGACTGGTCTTACTACCATTACTACTTACTACTACTACTACTACCAATGCTACTACTACTACGACAAGTAGAAGGAAGACAGTCGGCCATTCAGACAGACAGACAGTCAGACCAGGAGTCGATCCAAGCACGCGTGGCAATTGGCTGTCCGTAGGAAAGCGGACGACTTACGCGAATCGAGATCCTCTCCCACGGTAGCTTGCTGACCAATGTCGCTCGCTCGTTCGTTCGCTCGTTCGGTCAGCGGTGGTGATGGTGTTGGTGGTGGATGCGATAACGATGAAGTGTGTGAACGTTTCTCGCCGCTGTTGCCGGTGGCGCCGAGCGGTGGCAGCGGTTTCCGTCTCTAGCTATGTTTCGCCAGCCATTACTGTTGTTGCGTTGACGTCAACGCTGTACAGAAACGAAAACAACAACAACAACAACAACTACAGCAACAATGACAACAGCAACAATATCAGCAGCAACAATGACAACAACAACAACAATATCAGCAGCAACAACAACAACAACAACAGCAACAACAACAACTACAACTACAGCAATAACAACAATGACAACAACAATAACAGCAGCAGTAGCAACAACAGCAACAACAACTACTACAGCAACAACAACTACAGCAATAATAGCAATGACAACAACAATAACAGCAGCAGTAGCAACAACAACAGCAGCAGCAACAACAACAACAATAATACCAACAGTAACAACAACAACAACAACAACAACACCAATAAGCACACACCACACACAGAGCTACTGTGTCAAGGGAGAAAATCCGCACGACACTTTGATGGCAACGCCAGTCGCTAAGATTCAAGATTCAAATCGTGGTTTATTAAAGAAATTGCATTATACAATGCTTTAGTTCTCATTTAAAAAATTAAATATATATAAGAAAAAAATTCGGCTAAAGCCGAATCGAGGTGATCACCGCCGCCGCCGCTGCCACTGAGAGCTCAATGCACCACTGAATATCGTCGGATGCGCGCAACGCGTGTGCAGGCATTTGGCTGCGTGCCGGTCGATAATTGCTTGCCTCTCTCTCTCGCGCTCTCTCTCTCTCTCTCTCTCTGACTCTCCGTCCGTATGACTCTGTCTGTCTATTCGTAAAGTAGTTAGCCACTTTTTAATATGCTGGTTGTTTTTATTGTTGCTGTTGCAGCTCTGGCTGACAATGTAGCGCGCAGTGTGACGACTGGCCGCGCGCCGGCACTCGCCACCGGCGCACACCGATTTGGTGCGGATTGGCAGCTAGCTACAGCTGCAGATTGGCTATCGAGCTCGATCGGCGACACTACATATTGATTGATTGATGTCTGACGTATTGACAGTCCACCAGTTCACTAAGTGTGTTCACGAAATGTTGGCTGGGAGTCCGGAAGAAAAGTATAAGTAATACGGCCAGCAGTTTGCATTCGAGCATTTGATCTGTATGTCTTACTCGTACCTACTTAGTTAGAACGGCCCTTATTGAGGCTACGTTGAACTGGTTTAGCCTAGACGGGTCTAATCTATCATCAAACAGGTGGTTTCTCTTCTATAAATATATATATATATATATATATATATATACATCATATGAACGTAAGCAGTCCTTGTTGCATCTACGTTGATGATACATCTCGCCTAGACGCGTCTATTCTATCACCAAACAGGTGGTTCACTACATATATATATATATATATATATATATATATAGGACTACTATTCGTTTCTGGCCCCTGGCTGGAGTTACGTGGCATGTTAGTTGTCACTATTCCACCGCCGGCAGTAGCGGTAGCCTAATGTCTCTGCTGCTAAGCGATGGTATGACCACCCAAACCAAGGAAAGAAAGAACAGGTCGGAGTCTCGCCCGCTAGCGCAGGAGGCCAGGCGGGCGACGGTAACAACGACGACGCGGGCTAATTTGAAATTACGCTGCTACCCACCCGTCGAAGCTACGGCTACTACCTACTACTACTAGCAATCCTTTCGGAACTGACTCTCAGCCTAAGATTTAATGTCCACGGAATTGCTTTTCAGCATTGCTTCATAGACGGACAACCCCCATAAATACAAATGTGCAACGGTAGGGCTCGAACCCGCGCACCTGCTATCCGTGTCTCCTCCTGGTTGCGAGGCGCAGACTAATGGCACCACGCCACCGGGCTCGACCCTACTACTACTAGTAAAGTTTTCGGGGCTGACCCTGAGCCAAGATTTAACGTCCACGGAACTGGTTTTCACATTGCTTCATAGACGGACAACCCCCATAAATACAAATGTGCAACGGTGGGGCTCGAACCCGCGCACCTATGTGTCTCCTCTGGTTGCGAGGCGCAGACTTAATCCACCACGCCACCGGGCTCGACCCACTACTACTACTACTACAGTTGTCATTTAACGGCTATCCTAGGGCGCCCCGCCTATATAGTCGCCCCTCCGTCGCATCCAATGGCGGCACGTACAGAGACCAACCACGTGCTGGTTCTCAGCTGTGGCATCCTTCAACAGCTGCATGCATACTTAGCCATACAGCCACGCACTATACAGCTACCTATTGTTAGCTGAAAATAAGCCACGCTGCCGATAGAGTCGATTTGTATTTTATTTATTATATATTCGTTTAGTTAAGCCAATCAAGTCATCAGTTCTCTGCCATTCAGCATCTGATCATCTGATCCATCTGGTTTACTGGCCGAGAGGGGGCCGACGATACGTGACGACAACGGCGACGACGACGACAACAACAACGGCGACGACAACAACAACAGCAATTACAAAAGGGCATCTGATTCCGAATCGCCTACTACAAGCTGGACTAAAAGGCCGACGTCAAGAAATAACTTGATATAGCTAGCCATAATATGAAAAATGAGACATTAAATGTCTACTGTATTACGTTGTTAATCATAGTTCAACGCAGTAGTTCCAACGTACATTATGGTGGCAGTCATTCTGGAAGTCGAACCAAACAGATGCGTCTAAAACGGGAAGAGCAACGGCAGCATACGTATATTTAGCCGAAATTTGTTGACGAACTAACACCCTTCAGACAAAGGACTCGCACTATCCGATTTGTCGAAGTGGACAGACTTCTCAGCTGAACCAAACGTATCATCAGCGTAGACCCAATAAGAGTCACTCTAATTAGTGAGGCGGGTGAGACGCAAGCAAACAAAATGTTAAATGTACGTTTAAGTCCCGCGCTGGCGCTGGCACACCTCGGAAGCATGGTGGTTACAGAATCTAAGGCTGCGCTACTGACCTTTATACTATTGCCTCGCTAGCCGACTCTTTTAATATATCTTCTAATGCCTCTCAACATAAGTTTAGTTGCGTTTTAATGTATATCTATTAACTACTACATATATTGCTTTGCCCACCTGCAATATACCATCACAGACTAAACAAGGGTCAAGCGTTCGTTCGTAGCTGAAGCGAGCGCATTCATTTAGGGTCAGTAATGTAGTAACGATAATGTCGATTTTAGTGGCGATACGAAGCCACCGGCCAATATACAAGCCAATAAGTACGGGAGGCGTTGGAGGTACCGTACTCGTCTAAGGCGTATGCAAGCAACGATCAGACGAGGATTGGCCTTGGCCACTAACCAGCTCTTGAGCAGGCTGGGACAATTTAGCGACAAAGAAAATCCTTTCGGGGCTGACTCTCGGCCAAGATTTAACGTCCATGAAACTGCTTTTTGCATTGCTTCATAGACGGGCCCCCTTAAATACAAATGTGCAACGGTGGGGCTCGAACCCGCGCACCTATCCCGTGTCTCCTCCGTTCGCGGGGCGCAGACGCATGCCACCACGCCACCGGGCTCGACAGGACAATTTAGCGACAATGTATTTTCACGTGACCTCTATGCAACTTCAACAACATTAACAACAACAACAAGATGCCAGAGATATTAACCTGGACGTTCGGCTGGAGTCTTACCTATCTACGCCGCGACCGTTCAGCTATTCTCGTATTGTTCGCGAGGGCAAAAGGTTGGCGGCAGACTAAAGCGAGTTGTCCTCTCGCCGGCGTGGCTTGGTTGGCGCTGCTTTAGAGCCTCCTTACCACCCTCCCCCCGCTACCCCCGGGATCCTCACCTGGACGCACGGAGCACACCGAAGTCTCTTCTCCCCAGGTGTGTACCTGTTGTAGAAGGTTGTCGGTTGGGAGGGGTCGTTCTCCCCGCCCCACTCGCCTACGCCGAACGCCAAGATATGAACAAATCTTAAGTTGTGCGTACGGGTCGCCGGCCGGACAGGTTCTTGAACTGCAAGGCTTCAGCTGCTATATATGCAAGTCGTCTTCTTATCTATAATTTGCGTACCTTGCGTATCGCCTAACAGACGCACCTACGCGTTTCAGATGATTTTCGTCGACAGTATTCAACAATGAGCTACAACCAAATAAGCAAAAAAAAATTAAGGACAACCAAGACACAGTTAAGCGGCGTTTCGGCCCTAATGCCGTAGTTCAGCTTATGCGTTGTTACTGCCGTGTGTTGGTCAGTAAGTCAGTGTTCGGATGGATCAGATGATGAAATCTCAGCCCAACAGCCTCCTCAGTTAGCCAATGTCATCAAACGTGCTGCAGATGCGCTGTGTCTGATCTACCTACCACATCTAGATCTATTTGGCTGCTGCAGCTGCAGTTACTGCTGCTGTTGCTGTTCTGTCAGTTGTAGTTGTTGTCGTCGTCACCGCAATCGACAGCGGTGGCGGACGGCAGACAAGAACCCTTGCTTGCGCCCGCCGAAGCTCGGGGGTGCGCGAGGGTGGCCCGTCTTAGCGTCGTTAGCCTATGGAAGGACTCTCGTCGTCTTTCCCCGCCCCTTCTCCACCTACTGCCCCCCCCCCCCCCCGGCCCTCCCCCAATTGATCTCCGCCCCCCCCGCTTGGCTTCCATAGCTGCATAGCTAGTGTCGTCTTCGGCAACCCCCGCCGCCGCTGCCACCGCCGTCATCGGCTCCGCGAGCTCCGCAGCCGGCCCCACTCTGCCTGCCGTACAGCTACAGCCACGAAGGTTGCGTGGTGGTGGTGGCGGTGGTGTGCCGCGCGGAGAGCGTGCGCGGGCCGCCCAGGGCCCAGGCGCAGGCTGTAGCGCGCAAAGGAGAAGGGCCCTTCCGCGATGATGGGAGGTGACAAGAAAGGGTAACGCAGGTAGTCCTTTCTCGTTTCCTCAGCCGTCCCCCTCCCCCCCCCCCGGTGTTTGTCCGTCCCTCTGTACGTTTGTCTGTGCACCTATCTTTCTGTCTGTCCGTTGGTTGACTGGTTGTCGCTGGTCGTTGGTCGTCGCCACCCCCCCCGCCCCCCCGCCGAGAGTGAGGCGGGCGAGGTCCAGGAGAACGAGAACTCAACACCCCAGCAGCAGCAGCCGCAGCGCAGACTACCCCAAGGCGACCGACCCGGAATGGAACGAAGTTGTTGCTGCTGCTGCCACCGCCTCCACTGCCACTGCTGCTATTGCTTCGACTACAGTCGGTGGTGCTGTTGCTGCTGCTGCTGCTGCTGCCGTTGTTGCAGCAGGATGGACAACCCCGCCGCGACGACCACAAGACGCCCCCATTACCAACGCGCGGTGCCCTAAGTACGACCTGCTAGCCACCGAGTAGTAGCAGTAGTAGTAGCCATCATCATCGTCGTCGTCGTCGTAGTAGTACTAGTAGTAGGAGTAGCAGAAGTAGTAGGAGTAGCAGAAGTAGTAGGAGTAGCAGAAGTAGTAGGAGTAGCAGAAGTAGTAGGAGTAGCAGAAGTAGTAGGAGTAGCAGAAGTAGTAGGAGTGCTGCTAGTAATAGTAGTAGTACTTGTAAGAAGGGAGTCCGACCCGCCACACGACCATCTACATGTCTATCTGTCTGTGCAGTTATCTATCAGGTCGGGCCGGATCTCCGCGCGCAGTCGTCGCTACCGCCACCGCCGCCGCCAAGGGAGCGCATCCGAGAGCGCGTACACCAGCCACCACCACGGTCGCCACCACGCGCTAGTTACGTCGAGTGAGTCTTCTTGTTTTTCTGCTGCTGCTGCTGCTTCTGCGGTTGCTGTTTCTTGTTTTTTGTTTCCTCTGTCAGTGCAAGCTTGCCTCCAACTGACGTCTCATCTCGTCTGGTCGTAACGTGTGCCTCCTCTCCTTAGCTGCAGCTTGTACGTTGTATAGCGGACGTGCGTGAATTGTAGAAATAACGTGTAGGTCAGGCGGAAATCACGATACGGATGTGCGTATACGCTGATATAGATAGCGGCAATAGCAACAGCACCACCACCACCACCACCCCCAGCCCCAGCTCCACATCGCCACGCTTCAAAGCGACGCGAAGATCTCGACGTCAACGACGCTTAGCCTTCTTTTCGTTCGTTGCCGTCGTACTGAGTTCGATTTTCGCCTAGTTAACTCAGTGCTTCGTAACGATGTCGGTGCATTGCCCCCTCCTCCTTCTCCTTGGCCCTATTCCTCGTCACAGGCCCAGCGGCCCAGTAAACACCTCCTCGGCCGGACCGATCAGTCAACAGTGCTACCAGACACTAACCGCTTCATAGCAGTCACTGTTAGCTGCTACGTCTCGCTACAAGCGTACAGCCTACCATCGGACAGGCCTAAAAGCAGACGGCGACCAACAACAGTCAGTGGTCTCACAGTGGTCTCTTTCCCTCTTCTCTCACTCAACCTTAGGTAGCTACTTAGTTAGGTAAGTTCGTACTAGTTAAGTACGAATCACTTTGTTTATCTCCAGGGTGTCTCCGGGGGGTGTGATTGTCCGATGTCCGACATCCGAGTGATCGTCGGCATCATCATCGTCACCGTCATCAACAACAAAGACACCAACCACAACTACAGTGACAATGACGATGAGGACGACGTCCACAGCGACATTGGGGCTGATGCTATTCTATTTTGCCGCCTGCGCAAGATGGCGCCAATAAGCGTGACGTTGCTGCTACTGCTGCTGCTGCTCCTGATGCTATTATTCGGTGAGCGGGGGCGGCGAGGGCGGCTGCTGCTGCTGCTGTTGCGTGCTGGCTGCTCAATCAATGCTTAGCTCCGAATAGCGACTACATGCATAGTCAGTGTGTAGAGAGTTTCCGCCCCCGGTATATGCACGTTTTGCATGCACCTAACTGCCTAGCAAGCCTACCACCTACTCACACACCCACAAACCTACATGACTTGCTTCGTACGAATCATCCACTACTAACATGGCGTCTCGTTGTCTGGAATTTTCCACTTTGTATTGTCGTTCCTTCCCTTGCTTTGTTTTCGCTCACCGTCGTCCTCTGTCTGCCTTCGCGTATCCGTCCGCCGCAGGTCCGCCGAGTGATGTCAAAATTCAGCCAACGACGCCGCCGGAACGCAAGTGACAGTTCATCAACAAAGTCGACGACGACGACGACAACGACAACGACGACGACGACGGTAGGCTGTCGTCGGCTGCGAATTCGCCAGCCTCCATTTGACTCCTTCAAGAGAGTTTGTTTCGTTGCTACTGTTTGTTCCTGAAATTTGTTCGAAACCAACAGTCAATCAGGCGGCAGGCAGTCGCCTGCGTTGACGCCACACTAGATTGATGACGATGCTGGTGGAGATGATGATCCTGATGATGATGATGGTGATGATGATGATGATTATGGCCTGATCTGACGACCCAGAATTGGGGGAGACATTAACGGCGTGCGTTAATAAGGCAAACAAATTCCACTCGTGCTTCGAACGATGCCAGATTTGCCACCGCTGTTCTCGTGGACCGACGGGGCAATCATTCCCGATCGGACGGGGCGATATTCCCGGTCGGAGCTGCAGCGACCTAAATTAGCGACGGCGCTTGTTTGATTGTTTGTGTCGCAGTGTTGATCGGATATTGGACGACGATTACGATTACGACCGCCACGACCCATGACGGTGGCTAGCACAACAACACATCAACGTGACTGCTAAATTCTGACTGCCCAGCCAGTCGGCGGACTCGAACAAACGCTTCGCTTCGTATCTGTGCACGGAACTACTACAACTACTACGACTACTACTACGACTATTACCGCTACGAGGATCGATCAACAGCAACAAACAGCAGCAGCATCATCATCAACATCGAGCTCGGTCGCCGTTTGCTCCCATCATTTTCCCTTCCTGTCTCTACCCCCCTCTCTATCTAACTAACCCCCCCCCCCTCTCAGTACGAAACCCTCAACCCAACTCCCTGCGGAACCAAGTGGACTGCGGCGAACTTCAAGCGCGAGAGGCTGACGCGCGAACGCGTTTTGACTACGCAACGCGGACATCGCCAGTACAATCTTAATCTTCATCAGAGCCATCAGCTACTGCATCATCATCATCATTAACGCCGTTATCTCCATCACCACCATCATCATCATCATCATCGCCGTTATCTCCATCATCGCCATCATCATCATCACCGACATCACGTTCGTATCACGCATTTTCCAGCCTCAAGCTCAGTTCCAGCCCTGTCAAGCCGTATTCGAAGCCGTCCGGGGTCCGTCTATCAAGAGATCGAATCAACCAGAGTACCACTACCATCATCATCTTCATTATCATCGTCGTCATCATCATCATCATCAAAATTACCTGATCGAAGGGTGAGGACGAGAGAAGACAAATACATACGAATATCGTCAAATGTTAGACAAGACAGCGTAGAAACGGCGGCGGAGGCGGTGTCTAAAATAACAACAACAACCACAACAACAACGACAGCAGTAGTAACAACAACAACAGCAACAACAACAACAAGAAGAGTAACAATAACAAGAAGAACATTATCAGCAACATCAAGGACACCGACGATCCGGTCACCAGACGCAAGCCACGATCCGACATCCGACTGCTTCAGCTGCTTCCGGATAGCCGGTACAGACAGGACGCAATTGACACTAGCCGCAAGCACCAGCTAAAACGCCATCAGCTGCTGTGGTGAGGATCTACTTCTGGCAGAGCGCAACCGGCTACAGACCTACATCCTGACGTCGGCGCCAGAGATTTCCAAGCGCCGTCTGTGCCAGCTTTCCGGCAGGCTCGCGAGAAGGACCGCGGTTGGATCGTGGTTTCGTGGCGTCGAAGACCACGACGCGACGACCCAGTATCATATCAACCACTAATTCCATATCTATATTTCATCATCTCCATCATACTCATCATCATCAACATAGAAAACATCGTCATCATCATCAGCAGCAGCATCATCATTATATTGGCCTGTGGAGCAGCAGCTACAGCAACAACAAAAACAACAGCAACAACAACATAACCACCACCAACAACAACATTGGCCACTGATCGAAACAAAACGCGATGTGCAAACAACAGTGGTAGTTTCAATTTGACGGTCGACAAAGATATATGCGTAGACGAAACCGAACGAATAAGTAAACCTCGATGAAGCGGCAAGCAAGCAATAGAAGAAACAACAGCAGCAGCAACAACAACAACAAAAACAACAACAACAACAACAACAACAATAACAACAACTACAAGAGCAGCAAGATACGATGACCCGCACGAAGCTGATAATGACGAAGATGATGATGCTGATGATGATGAGGAGGGTGATGATAATGATGATGTTGACACGCTGAAACGAATATCAAGAAAGGATCTACAAGGTACAACTAGTAAGCTATAATAAGTGTGATAACAATTATTAGAGTAATAAGAATAGTAATAATGATGAGAGTAATATTATTGTTACCGCTACAATAACAGCCATTAACTACGAATACTGCAGCAACGTGGCAAAGTGCTACGTTGCCATTTCAACATTATTAATATTCGTATTATTCGTATCATCGCCATCACTCATCATCCATCATCATCATATCACCATCACAAACCACAACCACCATTACTACTACTATTAGCACGACCAGTGCGAGTACTCGAATCAAGTCAAGTTATCCAACCTAACGACGAGCGAGAAGTATACTACGGACGATTGAATGATGGCGATCTCGAATCTCATTACTTGGAGTTGTTAGTGTCTGCTCGACAAGTACCGGGGTACCAAGGGCCGCAGGACACGACAGAACGCAGACACGAAAATAATTTGTACTTGGTGTATGTAGATGGTGCGCGCCGGTGTGACTGTATGAACGTATGTATGAGTGAATGAGTGTGTGTGTCTATGGGTCACGCAAGACACGGCGAGCGACCGGCCAACTGGCAGCGAAGCACAAGGTCGTTGTTCAAACATTGTTGCTAACAACAATGAAGCGCTGAGGAAATGATACACGCGCGCTATACGGCACCAGCTGCTATTGCTGCTGCTGCTGCTGCAGCTGCTCGACTTCGCTTGGTTGGCTAGCATTTTGATGAAGACGATATCGAAACGAATTCGGCCGGGCGCCGATGTCCTCTTCTTGTTTCTTGACTTAAATGTCGACGACGACGACGACGACGAGGAGGACGACAATAACAACAACAACACCAGATACGGCTTCGTAACGACATAACGCATTTCAGCCATACCATGATTTGTACGACGGACACAAAGAATAGGGCAGACCTCCCAACATAGGCCGACGCGCGAACCAAACATACACAAGGCTGCACAGACAGAGAGAGAGAGGGATAGGGGGGGGGCGAATGCGGGAGAGAGACCCACCTATACAGACGCCGAGGATCTGCAACCGCAACTACATTCGTCTTCACAGCCTGTTGTCATTGGCGAGTCGTCATTGTCACTCTCCTGCGGCTGTCGAGTCATCCGGTCAGTAGTAGATTACTCAATTAATTAATCAATCAATCAACAAAGTTCAGTTAGTTAAAAAAACAGTCAGTCAGTCAGTCTATCAGTGAGGCGTGTGGTGTGCGGGTGAGTGTTTAGGGCCTAGATAGAGATGGGTCTAGGGCAGGGGCGCCGAGCGCCAGAACAACAACAACAACAGCAACATTCGCGCCCCCTCGCCGCCAACGTCGACGACGGCGGGAACAAGAGCAACAACATCAAGAGCAACAGCAAGAACAACAACAACAACAACGACAGCAACAAAAGCGGCGGCAGTGGAAGTAGAATGGAGGCGTTCGTTGTTTGACTGTAGGAGCCTCGTCTCGAGGGGGCGGCCGAAGCCATATCATCCATTCCGAGGGCCGGCAACCTCTTGGCCGGCTGCCTGGCTTGGCTTCTCGCCTCGCCTCGCTTCACCTCAGCGGCAGTGGCAGTGCGTGCCGGGCGGAACACCTCCGCCACCATCCGAGGCAGCTGGAGAGCAGCCGGGGAGCTGGGGGGAGCGCTGTAGCGCTGCCGTACGCCTGCCGGCAGAGGACGGGGGTGCGGAGGCGGCGACGACGACGGTGGGCGACGCCAGCAGGGCGACGCGGTCGAGGCAATGGCGTACACCACCGAGTGGATGCCGGGCGAAGCCGACACGACAACCGACGCGTCGACGATAGCAACAACGACAACAACGACGACGACAACAGCAGCAGCAGCAGCTGCTGTAACCGACTCATTACAGACTACACCGACGCCCGTTGCAATGATTCTGGCGACGACCACGTCGATGATGGTACCCTTCGCGGCGTCGGCCGACGATGGCGCCGGCGTCAGCGGGGGCGTCATTGGGGGCGTCGGCCACCGCTCGAGTCGTGTCGTCCGTCGGACGTTCAACGAGACTTTCTCCACGATCCTGCCGTGGCTAACGGACGTAGCCGAGACGCTGACGATCACGACTACGTCGTCGGGCTTTGATACGGCCGCCACCGGTTCTTCGGTGACCGGCGACGCTGGCCCATGCGACGTGGACCCGTGGAACTCGTCGATCGGCTGCGGCTCCGGGACTTCGATCAACGGCGGCGTCAGCAGCGGTGGAGTCATTGATGTTGGGCTGAACGGCAGCGGCAGCGGCGTCGGCGGCGACGCGTCCGTCGTCGAATGGAACCTGCCGTTTCCGCTCTGGCAGACGATCCTCATCGGAATCGCGATCGGGATCTGCATCATTCTAACGGTCGGCGGCAACATACTCGTGCTAACGGCGTTTTTTGTCGAACGCACCATTCGACAGCCGTCGAACTACTTCATCGTGTCGCTGGCCGTATCGGATCTGCTCATCGGCGTCGTGTCGATGCCGTTCTACGCCGTGTACGTGCTCAATGGCCGCTGGGACCTCGGGCCGGTCATCTGCGACCTGTGGCTGGCCACCGATCACACGGTGTGTCTCGTGTCCATCTACACCGTGCTGCTGATCACAATCGACCGCTACTGCTCGGTGAAGATTGCCGCAAAATACCGCTCGTGGAGGACGCGCAACAAGGTGATCTGGATGGTGGTCATCACGTGGATTCTGCCCTTTCTCATTTTCTTCATCTCGATCCTGGGCTGGGAGCATTTCATCGGCTATCGCGATCTCGATCCCGGCGAGTGTGCCGTTCAGTTTCTCAAGGATCCGGTGTTTAACACGTCGCTCATTTTCGGCTACTTCTACTGCACCATGGTGGTTCTTTTCGTCCTCTACGGCGGTATCTACAAGACAGCTAGCGATATGCAACGAAAGTCGGCGGAGAAGCAGAGGAAGATGCAGTCACTCGTTGCAATGGGACGAGGAACGTTGGACGTTACGCCTGGGCTCGGCCTCGGACTAGCCAAGGCGGCCCAGGTTAGCGCCGATCGGCCTCCGTCCAAGGGCGACGGGACGGGCGATCAGACGCCACTCGGTGGCAAAGTGGGTAGGGACGTCCGACCGCCACCGAAGGAGTCGCACGGCCACGGGGTCGTGGGCAACTTCTGCAGCAATGACTCGTCGACCCTCGAATCCCAGAAAACGTCTTCCAAGTTCGGTAACAACACCGAGACAACGTCGTTCTCCGAGAAGAACAACCGAAACGACAACTCCGACAACGAGCAGGATCAGGACCGGTCCTCAAGCCCGATCTTCGAGTCAGACGACGACTTTGACGACGAAGACGACAACAACCCGAGTACAAAGCCGACCCAAGCCAGCAAGCCCAAGGCCAAGCCCAAGGCGAAACCTAAGGCGCCCAAGGCGCATAAGAAATCCGACGCGGGCCGCATGTCGCTCGTCGAAGCGATGCGTATCGGCGCGCCCGCCTTCGGACTCAAACCGCAACAGCAGTCAGAGGGTCCCTCGGAGCTCGCCTCGATCGGCGGTCTAGGAGGTCTGGGCATGCCCGGCCTCGGGCTCGGCATCGCGCGACGAGGATCGCACTGCGATGCCCCGAAGTCCAGCCCGCCGACCACGACAGTGAGCACAAACAGCTCAAACATTCCTACGAACCCTAGCAGCACAACGGGCGCCAAACCCGGAGGGCGCGGCGAAACTCTTCACCGAAGTTCGTCAGCTGAATCAGCTACAAACAGAAAGGCCAGCACGACAGTAGCTACAACCAACACCACTACGGCCATTACTGTGGTCTCCATGAGTCTCGCCGCCAGCAAAGCTCAACCACCAGCAGCAGCATCAGCCTTGCTTGATATGGCCCGACGCGGTAGCACGCTTCTCGCCATCACCGAGGTGGCGTCGGACATTTCCGAGGCTTGCCTTGAGGCGGCAGAGAGAGCAGTCGAGGAGCAACGTCAGAGTCTAGCCACCGCCGCTGCCAATAACAACAACGACGACGACGACGACGATGATGACCACGCCGCCTCTAAGCAGAACCACCACTACCATGATAAGAATGTCAGCAGCGGAACACGACGCAGCAACACCACCCAGACACGTGCAAGTCTCCCTACAGACAACAGCCAAAGGGACAACAGCGAAAGCAGCAACAAGCCCGGGCAACAGGGCACAGACGACGCAGACCTCGTCCCACCGACTAGCCAGGACGAGGAGGAGAGGAATTCCGTCAGCGCACTTCAAACTACATCTAGTCAGCCATATACGGCCACGACTGTCGCACATACAGCAACTTCTACCACAGCAATTTCTCTTGCTGCTGCTGGTGCCTCCTCTGGTGCTACTCCGGCTACCGCTGCCACCAGCCAGATACCACCGGTAGAGTATACATCGAGCTCCGGTGCGGTAGCCATCGTGGTTAACGAGACCGTCTGCAGGCAGCTGCCCATCGCCGCGCTTGCGGTCCCTGACTCGGCGGCGGCGGCCGTTCCCGCGAAAGACACGCTGGTTAAGAGCGGCAGCGGCGGCGACTGCTCCAGGACGGTCACCAAGGTGGCGGGCGAGGCGGACGTCGGAAGGCCGTCGGCGGGACGACTGTCACGGAACGCCGCCACGAACCGCTCCAAGCGGGAGATGATCTCCTCCTTTAGTGACCGCCTTCGGAAGAAGTGCAAAGCGGAGGAGAAGCGGCAAAAGTCGAAGTCGGAGAATCGGGCGCGCAAAGCCCTCCGAACGATCTCGTTCATTCTGGGCGCGTTCGTCATCTGCTGGACGCCTTACCACATCTGCGCGCTCGTCGAAGGCTTCTGCAGAGATCCGCGTGGCTGTGTCAACCACCACCTGTTCTACTTTACGTACTTTCTCTGCTACGCAAACAGCCCGATCAATCCGTTTTGCTACGCGCTCGCCAATCAGCAGTTCAAGCGAACGTTTTACAGAGTGCTCCGGGGGGACTTCCACAAGACATGAAACGCGGTTTACCCTAGGCCACGAAATAACGGCCGAACAGCCGAACACAAACATAGATAAATAACAGCGCATAGTAAGTAGCACACCACTACCATCAACCACACAGGACGATTGTACATTGGCTCTAGTCTGAACAATGACCGATAGATAGATAGATTCCATAAACTGACTCCATGCACTACCATACTTCTATACTCCATACCATCTCCCGTCAGTTCAGGCGACGGGTTTGTGCAAAGCCCAAATTAAACCTCTCTAACGAGTGCACAGTTCTATCACGATCTACTGCTGCTACTTCTGCCACATACAGCCTGAGAGATATATGACGACCTTCAGAATGGAGATAAGAAGAAAAGCGGCACGGGCCTCAGGCCATTTTCAGTTCTTGTCTGCTATTTCTCTGGGAGGGGTATTATTTATATTATAAATAGGGTATCCCTCTAGATAATTTCCAGATAAAGCAGAAGCAAAAGACAAAAGCCTTAACGCAAAAGTATACTCGCAATAGAAAACGTACTAGCCAACCTTTGCTAGGACTAGAGCTCAACAAACGTCAACAGTAGCGCCAACAACATTAGCATCATCAACGATGACATCCACAGTCACAGCAAGAAAAATAAACACCAACCAAATAACAAAATCTTGGAGTTTATAAAAGCTTACCTTAGGCAAGAAAATTATTCAATAATGGCTACGGTCTAGCGCGTCTTGGAGCTACCTTGAGGGCGCCTATTACGATAACTAGTAGTAATAGGAGTATTACTGACGACAAACCACAGCCTGCTAAACATTACGAAAACATACACAACAATACGTCTATTAGTAGTAAGAATCGCTCGTACAAACGGCCTCGTGGCATGAAACCCTGGTCGCCGGGAACCCCCCGGACCTCACGGCTCAAGGCTAAGATACCTACCCTTCAACGCTGGAACATTCGATCGTAATTTGTGCTTCGACCGACAAACCGAAAAGCGTCAACCAGACGCCAAACCAGCAATATCTGGCCTTCATAATTCAGCACGGCTGATGTCTGGTCAAGTGTGAGCGCCACTTGGCTAGATGCCAGACCGTGTCGCACTCTGTCCACAAGGAGGAGATCTTAGAGCGCCTTGAGATCCGAACAAGCCCCCGCGGCCTGTCAGCCCTGGAGCCAGCAACCGCACGGTTAACATTGTGTCTTTCAACTTATATAGCGACGATGAACTACTTACTACATTCATCCAATTTTCTATACAACAATTCTGCTGCTACCGATACTCTCTATACAATGTTGTCCCGACCCGCCGCGAGTCTGGCCCTCCTCAGCAGCGTTCTCACTCCCCAAAAAGGAGTCGTAGCACGTGGCTAAAACATCATCCTTTGTACAACTTCTACAACAACAATAACAGCAACAACAATACCAACAACAACAACAACAACCATTACCACAAGAAGACCCTCGCGACTTGCATCGCAAATGGCGCCAAACACTAAAAGGGACATGGATTCATGCCTTGTTCGTGAACGGCATGCGTCCGGCGCGCTCATGGGTCGATGGCTTTCGACGCGCGTGTCGGGGGGTCATTTCGTTTCCCCCAACCACTACCCATAACCACCACATGCCTCGAGCTGAAACAAGACAAGGATTGGATCTACTTACTAGTCGTTCGCATAAACTATTCGCATTATTGATGTTGATGTTGAAGCCTAGCCTTACCAATTTATCGGCGTGAATGCTGATGATATAAGCATGCTGCACCAAATGAAGGAGCGAAACAGAGAAACGGGAGAGATAGAGAGAGAATCACTGAAGTAAGATGTAGTGACCGTGATGATGATGACGACACAACTATGAAGGTTATGGAGGTATACGACATGAAGGAGATGATTTCACATACTAAATGACGACATTAAGCACAGCAGCAGCAGCAGCAGCAACAACAGCCGCGGCAGCAGCAGCAGCAGCAGCATCTGCAACAACAATAACAACAGGGTTGAAGTTCCTCGGTTGGTGCGAACAGACTATACATATATCAATATACATACGTAAATATATCTATACACAAATATACATATGAGGGATACAAATGATGACTGACTGACAGTGTAGACTTTAAGGAGAAGGAGAATGCTTTAAAAATGTTGATTGGGTGACAAAGTCGGTGACAGATCGTAGGCGACGACCGCATGCATGTAAGCGAGTAAGTGTATGCATGTGACCATTATGCGTGTATAGCTGGATTGATGGATGGATGAATGAATGGGGGGTGTGCGTGGTTACACAACGTCAACAACAACGATTGCGAAATGTCAAAAATGTCGCCGGGGACACTTCTTGCTTGTGCTGACCCGCACGAAACGCGTCTTTGTAGTCAATCAACTAAGTGCGGCAAATGATGTGCGCCGCCTCGCGTCGCGTCTTGTTGGTGAGCGCCCGGACTTGTGTCTACCGTTTATCTATCAATCTGAGATTTATCGTCGTTCTGGGGGTAAGGCAGGGCGGGATTACAGCGCTGGGCGACGCTCTCGACTGTGATGATGAATCTAACTTGCAATGCCTCTCCTTGCAAAAGGTTTCGTTCTTTCTCCGAGACAAAGCAAACCTGACACCTCTCTCCTGACGCCCATCTCGCTACCCTCATTACCCAATGAATCAATGCTATGAAACCAACTAACTAACCAACCAACCAACCTTCAATCATTTTGTTTTACTACTACTGCTACTTCTACTACAACTACGACGACCCTCTCTACACCACCCTTTTCTTCCCTGAATCCCAAACGAAATGAATACTGATGATGCGCATATTTAACAGTATATATATATATATATATATATATATATATATATATATATATATATATATATATATATATATATATATATATATATATATGCATATATATACATACAGATAAACAAGGTACCGACCGACTGACAAATTAGTGGTACATACAAAAGACATCAAATGTACTCGACGACCGCCGCAACAATGTTGACATGTTAGCAAACATATCAACGACATGAGCCCATTGATCTACGTCCCGGTAGCGCGGTAGCCTTGCGTTGGTGGCTTAAGCTTTCTGCTGTTATCGTTACTCTGTATACATAGAAATACAAATACATAGAAATAACAAGTGGCGAGCTAATTGACTATTGTCGTCAACCGCCATGAACCATGACTATCATCATCTTTCTATTAAAGAAGTAGAAGAACGATAGCTTTCTAGTTCCGTTGGCGCCATCAAGCTAGCGCAGATGACACCGACCGGCGAGAGATCTCGACGTTCCGTGAGCTATTTCCCAGTTAGCAACACTCGCGACTATCCGAGGGACGGAGCGTCCTGGTCTCCACGCGGGTCCTCCATCGACAGTGGCTAGACTTTGGCAGAGAGAGAGAAGATCGAGCATTTCCCGTTGACAGGCCAACGTCAATCAGTAGAGGCTGAAGTCTTCCACGAGTCGAGAGTGGTTCCGCCTGGTAAACGCCATGATGCGTCGTCTATGATACGCTTGATGGTCTTTCGATTTTCCCCTCCCGTGCGTTTGTCGTACTGTTTTCGCAATTCACGACTGGATTTTGATGTTCGTGAACTTACCGAGTACGTACACGCACGGTGGGAACGTCGTGATATTTGTTATACATGTTACACTTTATATATATATATATTTCCGTAGACGCTTGTGTTGTGCTTAAACCACGATCGCTTAAAGGCAGCTGCCAATGCCGGGGCTCTCAAGTACAAAGGCGGAACGTCGAACTGAACGTGAGATATTGCAGATGAATCGTTATATACATACATATATATGACAAGTGTTGTATTATTGTCATTATATTACTATTATTATAGTACTGAGACGAGCTAATATGATACTATATACTATGTAATTCTGATCACACATAATGATGAATATTGTTAAGTTGATGACATCGTGATGACGATGCTGGAGAAGACGACGACGACGATGCTGGAGAAAACCGAGAGATGGAGGCACAGTTACAAATTGCGACAAAAGACTAGAGTACGCTACGCGATAGTTTTGTGGTCGCAAAGAACAAAGAGATCCAGACAGGCAATGCGAGCGAAGCAAGGTGGACGGGGAAGGCCAAAGTGTATCTGGAGCGACCATAAAAGACAAGTTGTTGATCAGAGCTGCAGAGTTTACGCACCATGACAATGACTGATGAACGTGTTGTTTGTTACACAGGAAATTACAGTTCGAACACACACACACACATATACGTGACACAAACACAAACTAAACAAACGTACACACATATATATATATATAGAACATCTGCACGGGACATGGGACACATGATACAGGACACGCATCATTTCGAGCAGCATCAATTGACACGCTGCGCCCCAACACGACCGAAGCGCGAAGGGGAGGGGGGGCTAGAAGGGGCACAGTATTTACTCGCGATAATCAGTGAACGCTATTGAGTCACAACACAGACACATCGTCATCACTATGTGCCCGCTAAGCCCCCACTGCTCTCTACGATGACCAGCTTGCTGGTGTCATAATCTGGCGATGGCGCGTCATCCATGATGAAGTCGTCGTGACATGAAGTGACATACCGCAGACGAGAAGTTGTTGCGAGTGTGGTGAGGTATGCGAACATGTTGGCGCCTTGTTGCGCTCTTCTCTGTCTTCAATGCCACTGAAATAGACAGCTACTGGAGATACTGGATGGACGACTTCACGACCGACTCAAGGAAGGACCTATCCTGCTAACGATCCATTCGACGGAAAGATCCCGCTGATCGTATACGACGGAAAGATCCCGCAAATCGTGCACGACGGAAAGATCTCTCTCTAACATTAGATGACGAGAAATGGTGAGAGCGAGTGACTGAGAACGGCTTCAAGCTTCCGACTTCGGCGGACAAGCTGGTGCATGGCGAGTTGATGCCTAGGCTGGTGTCGATATGTGGAATGGCCGCGATGGTGGCAGCGTCACGCGTCACGAACTAATCTCGCCGCTTCCGGGTGCTCGAACAAAACCGCTCATGGTACGAAAAAAAGCGAAGAGAGAAAGGGGGCAGGAGGGAGGGAGGGAAAAGCTGGCAAAAACCCCGCGTATTAGGCTCAAATTTACTACTCTAGTAAACTTTTGGCACATTCATTCTATGAGACAAAGAATAGTAGTCATTTACGCGTAAACAACAAAATAAAACAATATTTGTTAAAAACTTGTTTCGCATCCGTATCATAAGTTAATCGATCATCAACCATGGTAGTACAAACATTCATACCAATCATGCAGACCGCAAGAAATCGGCATTTGTTCCTATTCCACCCTAATTCTTGTCGTCGTTTACCACTTCGACGAACGTTCTTTAAATACTTTAAAAAGTAAACTTTGCAAGGCAAACTGTTTGCTCTCTGATGTATTGTAACGTGCACGCGTTCTTCATCAACGACCAGCATTTCAAACTCTAGGCAATAGGCGAAATGACACATGAAAGCCACATAGGCCGGTATCGACGTCACGTCAGCTAAAATTGGATGGTGCATATTCTCTCCTAGTGTATGTGTGTGTATATATATACATTTGTATAGCTCAAATTAATTTGTCAGACCACATGGGTGCAAAAAATGCGAGCCAAGGAATGCGAAAAAAATTAACTAAGACTCCAGGGATCCGAGGAGCCTATATATATATATATATATATATATATATATGCACATACATACAGTGGTTGCAATGCTCAACGCCCAGTCGGCTATGGGATGAAGAATTCGTCGTCAAGCCAGGAATACTTGGAAAGGGGGAAGTTTGACAAGACCGGACGACGACGACGACGAGACGTCATCACAGCCAGCTATGCGACCTTCGCGTTGCGCTACGAAACTTTGCTGACTTCAACTCAATCAGGATCAATCAGTCCAGTGTGTCCTGGACGTCGTCCTGGGCGGCTGGCTATTTGCGCAGGACACGCACCTATGGATATGTTGTCTGCTCGGCTCAGACCTGCAATGGCCGATTAAGTGACTCGTCATGGTTGATTAATTAATTCATATAATTGATTGATTGATTGGCTGGTGGACAGCGCATCACACTTTGGACGCTGACCAAGACGTGTTGCCGATAACTACGACAACAACAACACCGCCACCACCAACAAACAGCTGCCGCTGCTGCTGCTGACGACGACTAGAAATTGAAGTGTGCCTTATGTGATAACGCGACAACGGCCTCGGCGTCCTCAGAAAATGCTCAAAAGAGAAATCGAGTGAATGAGTTTCAGTCCAGGGCTGGCGTATAGCGGTCGAGGCAGAACGATAACGCGTCGACGATTCGGTCGCGCCGTCTTCCTGGTGCGCGTCGCTTTTACGTCGCTCCCTGGCCTCTGATGGACAAGTCGTCGTCTGATACTAATCGTAGTAATAACAATGCTAAACATAATGTTAATTATAATAATAATAATAAGAAGAAGAAGATGAAGAAGAAGACAAATACGAAGAAGACGGAGAAGAAGGAGAAGGGGAAAAAGAGGGGGAAAACAAGATACCTAGTATCAGTAAATCGCGGACAAGTGACAGCTTGGTCAGCCAGGATCAAGCATCGTTCGTTGGTGAACGAGCTGACTCGTAGCTCGACGACATCAACCAATCATTGTCGCGGCAACAACAACAGCAGCAGCGGCGGCAGCAGGCCAAAGGGGAAACTGACGTCTTCAAGCCGCACAACTGTAACCGCATTGACTCCAACAATAACAGTCACACAACAACAACAACACCATCAAAAACAACAACGACAACACTACTACCAACAACAAGAACATCAATAACAACAACACCATCAACAACAACAGCAACAACAACAACAGCAGATCACATGATCCACTACCAGCATTGCCAGCAAGAGTAACAACAACAACAACAATGATAGTACACATATACATCTATCTACCGGACGGTAACTGCGACACTACGCCGATCCCTCAGTAGTAGGCAGCTTCTGACGCTTGCTTTTTTTTATGTTTGGCAACACACACGTGTTGCCACACCTATCTGCTGCAGCTGAAACGATGGCGAAGCGATTTGTTGGACGGACAGAAGATTCGAGACTACTAGTTCTCTCGGGTGACTCTCGGGAACGAACGACTCTCGGGAACGAAATTGCCTCTGTTCTCATTACGTAGCCGACGTTTGTGATAACCGATCGACCAACGGTAAACGGCAAAGCAGCAACTTCAGGGTGGGGGGTACACAGGGTAATCATGACGACTTTAACATGGGAGGAGGTGGAGAGCTGGTAGAGTTGGGAATCCGGCTACGATGTGCCGGCAACGTCTTCTGTCTGCTGCTACAGCGGTGGGGGATCGGCGCGTTCAGGCAGTATGGGCAGGGTGTGCAATGCGAGAGGCCGCTACACCAGCCCTCTCTGTGCCAAACTAGCGACGAATTAAGTTCTAGCCGAATGACCTTAAGAGAAAACCATATTCGATTGGAAATCAGCGAACCGATTTGATTGATTTCGTTTCGCTCCGAATCGCCGCATTTGAGTAGCGAAAATAAACAAGTTTGCTTCCAAAAATTTAGATCGTGTGTTTTCAATATGGTACGCGCTTATATATATATATATATATATATATATATATATATATATATATATAGCAAAAAAGAGAGATATTTAAACTCACTTCGTTGGCGGCGGGAGTATAAATCTCTCTCTCTGTATATATATATATATATATATATATATATATATATATATATATATATATATATATATATATATTTGATTGATATTGATGCTTTGATAATAAGAGGAGTTGTAGAGCTCATCAAAGCAAGTATTTTTCTGTTCTAGTGGAATATGGTCTCTGAGAAATCTTGTTTGGAGTGAGAGTGAAATTACTAAACCACGACCATGCCGCATTTTCTGGCCGGCTTTATTTGTTTTTCGTGGACTGGTTGTTTTGCAATGGCACATTTTATGCTCCTGTGTCGGGCAACAACATGTAGGTATGCGTATACATACATACAGATGCCCATACACCTTACCAGCGCACAGCTCCTCGCTGCACAGAGAAGCAGCGAACTAAGTCAGTGGGACTTGGCATGCCATCCTCCGCTAAAGGTGGACCTTTACAAGATGAGTTCACTTCTGACGCATCCGATAACGTCGACGGTCTGAGTTGGACCTCCAAGGTTCGAGATGGTCACGAAAAATCCCAAAGGTCAAGATCAAGCCTTAATCGAACGCTACGAGTCTCAGCCCCCAAGGGCCATTTATCCAAGTAAGAAATTCAACGAGGTTTGCTCTGATTTGGCTGGTCTTGTTGACGACAGGGTGGATAAACCCTTCTTTTCAAAAGACGGCGAATTAGTTCTAACCACAGAGAGCGCTAACGGTTGCGGCAGGCTAATAGGCTTAAACAATATAGGACGTGTTCTACTCGCGGTCCGACATAGAGCTTCCAGGGACTAATGTACGCAGCCGACATTGCGATATGAAGCAGAAGTGTCATTAAAATTAAACAAAGATTGGATGACGTTCTTGACGCTAGGAATGTACGTTCTTATGTCAGGGTTATTGTTATGTCAAAAAATAGCAGTTTTCGAAACCATATAGAAAGTCGAATGGTAAAAGCAATTTGAGCGACAGCAGCAATTAAAAATCTGCGAGGGCTGCCAATACATACTATCGCGTCCGCCTTTTTTATGATTAAAGTAGAAGCAATAGCAACATTCAGAATAGCACTCAAATGGAAGTTATGCGCCCCCCTGAGATAAAACGTACACACACCTGTCAAGTGAATGAATGAATCAATCAATGGGAGAAATTAGGAGAGGCAGATTTACTCTGCCTAGATAGAGTTAGAATAAACAATACGGACGCGATAAGAAGTACGATCTGGCGAACAGCCAGATCTAACGACGGCGTTTGCAGCCCACGGGTTTCTTGATGTGTTAGGCAGCACGAAAAGATTCCACAATCCTCAGGAGTGTTGCACGTGCGCGAGGTGCCTAGGCCAGATAGCACGCCGCCGCATGTCCAGCAGTTCAGTCAACAGTCTGATGTAATCGTATGTATTTACATTACCACTTAAAACATATATTACCTGAGTAGATATATGTATAAACTATATATAAATGTAATAAAACATTAATATGTATATATATATATATATATATATATATATATATATATATATATATATATATATATGTTCATCAATGCATAATACAACTTTGTCTAAGTGAAAGTGTTTTGGATTCAACGATATGCCAAATATACCATGTATATTAATGTATAATGTTCTTTTTTATAATACCAGAAACCTCAATCTGCCAATATTGAAAGTAGGCACCTTGCGCGTATTCCTGCCAGATATTAAGGCATGGATAGAGAGGCCAGTGGGCGATCTCACCTATCACCTCACCTAAATCCTCACAGAACACGGGAACTTCAACACGTACTTGTTTCGAACTCGAAAGGCTCGGTCGGCGGCATGCGTGTTCTGCCAAGAGGCGTGTGAGGGCACTCCAGGTCACACACTGCTACAGTGCTCGGCCTGGAAGGGTGCGCGGTTAAGGGCAAGCAGGCTCGTCCGAGAGAATTGGACCAGAGAAGGAGACCCACACCACGAGGTCTGCGATCAACCTCCGTCCAGCCTAATAGAGTTTACAGAATACATCGTCTCCAGTAAGCAGACCTGGAAACTTGGAGCAGCTACGGCAAAAGAAATCCTCCAGGAGAAATTCGAAAAGTGCAAAGAAATACACAACTGCTGCTTCAACCCGAGAGCAATCGTAGAGAAGAGCATCACAAAGAAAACGGGCTTGTAGGTGCTAGATAAGTGCGGTAACCTTAGGGCGACCCCAGCCAATTGACCTGAAAGGGCGCTCGCCACTTCTCCTGATAGTCCATAGTACTGTTCTATGAAGATCTGGGCTATCAGAGAGTGAAGCTTAAAGGGGAGGTGCGTTTAGTAGGTGTGGGTCTCAACGGAGTAACATCCAACCAATGGGGTCAAGTCTCACACTGCTTGAGAGAGAGACTCGTAACGATAGTGCGTATACTGCATTTAACACCTCCTCCACAAAGAAAAATATTGAAAGTAATACTTCGAACTAGGTTGCGCCGGGACCAAACCCGCGACTTTTAATGTCAGAGTACCCAGCCACGTTATCGATTCCGTTCCATATATACATATATTGTTGGTGTTGGTAGTTGTGCACCTAGTGCACCTTGCCTTTACTCTGCCTATTTAATTATAATGAATTAATATTATATGAGTAATTACCGATAATATATACTATAAGTAATTACCTTATAAGTAATTACACAGACAGACGAAAAAGACACTACTGGGGACACCGGATGATCTCTACAGATTAACTATATGTTGGGACCCATTTGAGCCCAACGCTGTATAAGATTAAAACTTCTATCATGAGACAAGTTATAACCTGCGTTTTATAGTTACTGAGTTACCCCACCTATTCGTTCTTATATATATATATATATATATATATATATATATATATATATATAAACACATGACTAAGGTCTAAAAATGATGCGGCCATGAGTAAACTTCTACCTTCTTGCATCTTAAAAAGTTTCCTATCTGTATGCGCACATATATAGGAATGTATTTATGAGATGAGAGAGATACACGTATTTAAAGTTGTAAACAAATGTCGGCTCAAAGATGACCCCAAACTTCCGCGTCATATCTTTGAAAAAGTTTTCTACCTCTCGGTACGTGTGTCTTTATGACGACATTTTATTGTGAGCGGCCGGCGATGCCAGCACAAGTATTTTCCCCTATTCCTGAATTAGGAACCATGCTATGCAATTTCCCGTACTAAAGAACGTCAATGCACAAGCAGTGTGGCAAACAAGCACCTGTCGGCACCTGTGTGGAAAAATCTACTCAACTTACCGTCTATTGTACTACTGAAGCCCACCAGCGCTCCGACATTCATAGCTCATAGAACATACACTCAACTTAAGTAATAAATGATTATTGTTATTCACAAAATCGCAAAACGCGTAACTATCGGCGCTTTGTTTGAAAAGCCACCGAGTAAGTTGTTCGGCTAAACGACAAAATGATGTGAATCGAGATCGTCTTAGCTACCTGTTATGCTGGTTAAATGGTGAGATAAGTTTCTTTCTAGCAAGCCCATATTCAGTTGTACAAACGGATTACCCGGTACCCCGCAATGACGCGCCACTGACCTAGTTAACGTTCTATATTTATATTTTCGCACAAGTTGCTGATCTATTTCCGTTGCTGATGAGAGCTCGCACATTTAAACAGTATGTGAACTCTAAATCGATATAGTCGATTGTGAGCGTCTGTATAGGGTACAGCAAAGTACAGGGTATATTCCATATCGGATCCAAGGCACAAAGAAAACAATTGATTGAACAAGTTCTGGCGTATGTTTCTTAAATGATCTGACTATCTAAGGTACACATACAGAGCCCCCTTGCGCACACGTACTTAGGAACTGCTTGTCCGGAAAGCAAGTAAATAATCTCTCATCTCGACAGCTGTAGCTTTGCGTATTACGGTATGCTTTTGGCTTGACGTTTCTGTGTATATTTTTAGATGATCAACGTAGAGTTGGTGTGGTGAGACGTTTCTGTGATGCTAGTTTCAAGATAATTTAAAATGTAGCTTACTGTGTCGGTGGTGTTTGATTGATTGGTTTATTCGCTTGATAACTGTGTGTACACATATTACGCTTTTACATATATCAGGGGGCATACTGCTGCAGCTACTGTGGATTGATTATAGTCAGGTTCAGATCACTAAAAGCCGAAGCTTTTCCGGGTTTTCATGCGCAGGAGTGGCAAACGACGATGAACGAAGCCTCAACAGAAATGTGACATTTCGACGTTTGCAAGTGAACCTTGGGGCGGAGAACTTACGCTGGCCGACACACGTATACGGGGAAACAATGGTATCGTGTACAACTGCCACTAACTAGAGTATTCGACGCCTGAATTCGACGCCAAGCCAAAAGACACAACGGTTCACGCTGTACGTGTCGCTATGGGGTACGCAATGAAGGGTGCGAAAATGAAGATATACCACAATGTTGTAATGCAGCTTATGCGAAATAATTTAAATTGAAAATCCTCTGGCATACAGTAGCGGCCTTAGACAAGGAGAAAACCGTCCTAGAAATGATCTCGTACTTTGGCTTTAAAAGCTCTCCCAGAGGATAGGAGCTGCACTATGTTCTAAGATCGTGGGCCCTAGTCTCAGCGCTTCAGCTTAGTCATAAAGTAACACGTTGCATTCCCTCCGTCGAAGGTTCATGAAAAACGTACAGATAACGTGGCAAAGACAGGCCGCTTATTTTGCTGCATTAAGGTATCTCTAAGAGCATGGTTTTACCAAAGGTAAGCACGCCCCGTTGTAAAGGCGTGGTACTTCGGGTTTTAGGGACTCGTTCCCGAAGGGGAGCAAGCCAGTATTTTGTCCACATTGAATTGATAAGACATCACTTGACGTTTTACGCATTTCAACCCAAATCGCCCTGCCCATTTAAATTACGATGCCGCTGCAATAGTGCTGTAAAGTACAACTGAAAGGTAGAGCTGCATCTAAAAAATAATAGAGCAATGGCATAATGCACGGCCAGCGAATCAGCGAATTAAAAAATACTTGGGGATAGCCCACCAAGTGTTCGGCTCCACGTTCATTTATGATGATTTAATTATAGAGGCACGATATATATTATATGATATTTGGCACATATATGGCACCCTGTCTATGGACCTAACAAAACGGCATGAAAATACCCGTATGAGTAGCACTGATTTATCACTTACCATTGGACGATTTTTAGATGCAGCTCTACCTTTCAGTTGTACTTACTTAGTAGTACTGCAGCGGAATCGTAATTTAAATGAGCAGGGCGATTCGGGTACAAATGCGCAGAACGTCAAGTGTTGCCTTATCAGTTCAATGTGGACAAAATACTCGCTTGGCTTCTCGGGAACGCTTCCCTAAAATCCAAAGCACCAGGCATTTACAAAAGGGCGTGCTTACCTTTGGTAAAACCGTGCTCTTAAAGGCCCCTTAATGCTGCGAAATAAGCGGCCTGTCTTTGCCACGTAATTTGCAAATTTTTCATGACGCTTCGACGGAGTGAATGCAACGTGCTACTTATTGACTAAGCTGCAACGCTTGGACTAGGGCTCAAGATCTTAGAGCTTAGTGCAGCGCCTAACCTCTGGGAGGGCTTTTAAAGCCAAAGGAAGAGGTAATTTCTAGGACGGTTGTCTCCCTGTTTAAGGCCGCTACTTTACGCTAGATGATTTCCAATTTAATTTTCGCATATTTCGCAACAGGATGCGCCACAAAATGGTTGTATATCTTCATTTCATTGCCATAAAAAAGTTATATAATTACATTTGGAACAGGACGATGCAATTTTACTATACATGATGAATAGAGGACATCTGGCGTGGCTACAATGACCAATTATTTGTATGACAATTTTATAGACACAGCACATACATTGTTCCGATTGTCCCGATCAAGTTTCACTGTGTATAATATATTTCTTGTTCATGAAATACAAAGCAGCTCAATTTTTTTATGTTCGTATGCTCGGTGCAATATTGTCTCTTCGGCCGCGACAAGCCTTTCGCACGGTTTTGCACTACGAGTTTCTTATTTGATCCGTGATATCACGCTGCTGGCAATGATTTGTTTGACTTGGCCAGTATTGTAGAAAGTCTTGCACGTCTTTGACTCTACTCTCTCTGACACTGGCCAATAATCGCAAGAATGATAAGCCGGACTGGGCTATCAGGCATGTTATGTAAGCTGCCAGGCAAAAACGGTTAAGTAGAGGCAAAAACCTCTACTTTAAGATTTTTAACATTAGCAACAATCATGTTCATAGGTTTCTCAAAATTTGTGCGTCATTTTCGACTTTATATTCTCAAATAGAAATCTGAACTAAGAATAACTAACTTGGTAAGGGAAGTGTAGTGTCTACCACCCCATGGCTGGGCGGCAACCGTTACGAGTTCGCCATTCTCTCGTTCAAGCAACACACGTCCTCTGCCTGGCTCGCACCAACGACTACCAACTCATTTATTCTCATGCCTCCTTATATACTCACAGATTGCCCGCGGATTTAGTGACTTCCCGCGTCTTCGCTAGTAGGGTGGCGGCATCTTCTATTTGGCGCCATGTATTTAGCTTGCTTCGAAATGCCGCCAATCGACACTGTCTATGCCCGCGCTGCTTAACGGACACTGCTATCCTACAGGAATCTAACTTGATCTCAATTCAAATTGAGTGAAGTCGCTTGTCGGTGTAGCAGGCGAATCGGCACATTTAATTATTGTTTCAAAGGCGTTTCACTTTTTGCGCATACATTGTGTGAGCACCCCCGCATATTCTACGAATGATCTGCAGGAACAGCGTATTACTAATAAGGCATATATGATCCTTGAATAAAGGTTCTTTTGACTTGACTTACTCCGAGAGTTTGGTCCGCACAGCATAGAGTATCGATAGGTGAGATCTCTACACGCACGCCCTCATCTGTGATTTCAAGGTGTTTTGGTTTAGAATTTATCCATGCTTGTTTATTACATAAGAGCTGCGAAACGTTTGATGCGCAATAGTAAATATGCATTGTATGCATCCTTGTGACTGGAGGTCTGACACATAGGTGCTGCACAGGTTCGAGCCCCGTTACTGTTGCACATTTGTATTTATGGGGTCCGTCTCACAAATCCATGCGAAAGCAGTCCTGTGGACGTTACATGTTGGCTGAGGGTCAGCCCAAAAAAATGTCTATCTATGGGCAAAGGGTCACGCCCGGCTTTTCCAGGCACTACAGGGCACCATCCTTATTGGCACAAAAACTCACGTCTTTGTTGCGTTAACGTGAGTAGTGTAAACGAGAGTAGCAGCACCTATATTTACAGAGAACGTCATTCTGTCAATGCAAATTAATCGTTATAATATATCATTATAATATAAATATATCATTTTGTCAGTGTAAATTAATCGTAAACGGTGGGGCACGACATAACATTCGTTTATATTTAAGGAATCTTCAGGATTTTGATTTAAAGCCAAGGAAACGATGCGCAACTATGTCAGGATCGACAACAATCGCAGTTTCTAGCGGTCCCGCTTAGGATGTAATTGTCTGGTGTAAAGACTGTTTACTGGCCCTCTTTTTCACGTCTAAATCATTGTCTCCCTATCTCCGAAATTTCTCTTCACAAGCGGTTTTATAGAACGATTTTATAGAAACAAGCCCTAATAGGGATGCAGATATCAGAATTAGAAAGCTATGTCTTCTATATCTTTAAGGGACAATTGTAACAAGGCCTTTTGCCCAGCTGCCCAAAGAGTCCAACCTATGGGTCAGCGCGGTGCGCACATGTCTACAGAGCGGACTGTTTGAACATTTCCGTTTTCTATCATGTTTCTGCTTACACGCATCCACAGTGTTTGTCGTATTCTATATCTAACAGGTGTTTATAATAGTTCAACCGTCAGAATCCGTCAGACATAGGCTACACATGTATTTCCAGAACAATCATTAACCAACATATTGTAACGAAGTTAACCACAGCGTAGCAACAGAACTGCCACGCCGATGGCTGGTGACGTCAGTAGACCAATCAAACACCCAAGCCGATGTGAACCACTAGGCTGCGTGCTGGTGACAATTGGGCACGTGCACCACCGTCGACCAGTCAGCGACGTCATAGAGTCGAGTCATCCTATTAACATTATTACTATACGAACGCTACGACGTCACTTAAGCCAATAAATAGCCCGGGAGAAATATGCTACAAACGCATTATCCGTCCGGTAACTTTGCGATTCAGACCTTACCCTGTGTGTTTTCACTCATTGCCCCGAGTCGCTCGTGTTGTAGTACGCGCCCTGCTGAGCTTGAATTACCAGCTAACTTAGCGTGTCGAAGCAACGTTCCAATATTGTGAAAATGTTCAAGTAGAAGAGAATATGACTTCGGTACGCTGATACGGGTTTGTTAGCTCAGTACGGTGATGAGGCGAATGCAGGGAAGCTAGATTCAGCTGGAAAGCAAACACACGTCGTGTCTGTACGGTGGATCGTGGTAAACGGACGTGGTGCTGTTAGCCAACCAACGCGATGGAGCGGAAGATGGTGATCGACCAATAAAAAATTATTGGTCGATTTATTTCGGACGGCTGTGCGGCGGCGTACTGGCACCCGAAACACCCGAAACTTGCCAGACGCCGCTCGAGAGAGAAATTGATCGAGAATTAAAAAATATATATATATTATATATTTATATATATACTTTAAAAAAACACTTTCTCGATAGCTTTTTCATTATATACGAGTATATACGTGGGCTGCGCAAGCCTGGAACGGCGAATGTCGAATAGCTAGTCAAATGGAGTGTTATATCTGCAAAACTATTTTTGAAAGAGCGCATGCTTTTACGCATACCTAGATGTCACGAGGCTGTGTGAGGCCTGACTCGGGTAATAGTTTGGCTAACCTCGACTGTGTGGGCTCCTTATCAGGGCAGGAAGTATGTACCTCTTAAAAATGTTACTTCGTTCCCTACCTCTTCTTCTAGACCGCTAGGCTATGAACGCGCTTTGTGTCTGAGACCATATCCTTCAGGCCGAGGGAATATCCCACGAAGTTTTGGATGGAACAGTCCATCAATCAGAACCTTTGAGGAGTGCCTGCATTGTCTAAGACATGTCACAGGAGATGGTATGTGAAGCTGTGCTCTTTCGGCATCAAACACGGCGCACTCTTTCAACGTGCGCTGCGCTTTATCCGCCTTACCTAAGTTATTCCTAAGAGCAGGCAGATGGAGGCAGGTGCTCGCCCAATACGGAATGTTTTTCTAGAGGTTCTAGGCCCTATAAAGATCTACATAAGATGACAAAAGGGCTACTTTGGCCGTTTGTCGAGCCACTCCTTAGATATGAACTTATGGTATGCATCCTGTAAGTATCGCACTTCATGTCTTCTTCATGGCTCCAGTGCTGCGGCTAAAAGTATGCGAATGCGCTAGATATCTGCACAACCGGCGTCGCCGACTCTTGCCGGTGATAGCCTAGTGAATTCGGCTACTGCTTTCAAGACTTTTGTTGCCGCATAGCGCACATGCAAAGTGGGCCAGTAAGGGCAGCGTTCCGGCATACTTTGTGTCGCTTCCTCGAGAGGAAAATGTGGTCTCTCTAAACGTTTCTAGGTGGAAGTGGTGTAGACGCTTCTTCTATGGCGTTTTGAGGGCTCAGAAATAGCACGGGTGAGGCGAGCCAGAGGGCGGTGTCTTTAAGTTCCATAAGGTTGTTGGCCCTAATATACAGCCCTAAAGAATGCTTGCGAGGACTTGGTGTAAGGTTTAGCTGATGAGTCCTTTGCTACCGGAGCAAACGCCTTTTGATCGTGGTCAATATCTCACCTACTATCGTCTGCGGAATGCATACGCTCGTAGTGGCCTTTCGGTATTTCGCTGCTGAAGTATTTTTAAATCGTTTGCTTCCTATGAGTAGAATGCTGGCATTCTCATCTTGAGTCTTTCGTCTGCATTATTCTCATATAAAAGATTTATCATTTTTCGTTTTTCTAAAGCTAGTTTTTTTATTTCATTAGTTTCAGAGTGGCTTTCATATTGGTGAGCTGAGGGTGTTCGTGATTTTCAATACGTTGAAACGGAGCCCCCGGTTCTAGGGTTTTTTCGTTGCAGCAGTTGGTTCCTTTAGAACTGTAGCATATCACTATTTGATCGCATTCTAATGTTGAAAAAATAATAGACAATCTGAACTCTCTACACAGAACAACAAGACGCATACGACTTATAAATACCACAAAATTCTCCCTCTAACCGAGATTTTTGTAACAAACTCTACCAGCGCACACTCCACACATCACAAATTATTCTATGACCCGGTGTCATCGGATACAAGCGCCAGAATTTGCCAAACGCCTTGAACAAAATATATAAATGCACAATGACATTTTGCTGGTTCTATTCTTTTCCCGTGAGTCGACTAGCCTTTTCTCTGCTGTGTCTAGTTGGCAGGGGTGTCCATAAGGTTACACCTGAGACTTTTTGTTTCGTCTTAGTTATTTTGTTAATCGCAGTCAGGTGCATTTCTTTCTGCTGAGATTTGATCGGCGTCTTAGTTCAATGTGGCAGTCTAGGGCACAGTTTCAATATTACGCCATTCTGTTAAGCTCGTTCTGTAGCTTGGGCAAGCTGACCCTTGTCTTTCCGATAACAACATATATTTTAACTCCTCACGTGCCTAGTTTTATTTTGATCCCAACTGCAGTATTCTGCATACCATCCCAGAAGGAACGCGGCCGCACCCTCACATCGGTACTACGCGAGAATCTTAACCGATTCCGGGCGGGAAATGGTTCTGAAACTAACCCATATGCTTCAACATTACTTAGTCGGCAAGAATGTTCGTCGCACAACAACTCGGCGATGGTTCGAGTTGTGCAGGGAAAACTCGCTCTCGGCGATGTCTCTTCCACAGCAAGGGTCGTTTTATCAACCGTCTCAGTAGCGCCGCTCTCTGCCGAAACAAGGCTGGCCCTTCTGCACAAACATCCGCCAAGTCCACCTGACTTATCCTTTTCCCCGCCTCCCGCATCTGCCGGGGAGACCTATGAGATCACCGTGTCTGCGACGGATGTCTTCAACGCCATCCGAAGCTTTCCTAACAGCTCAGGCGGCAGCCCTGATGGCCTTCGGTCGCGTCACTTGAAGGACCTTATTGGCAGAGACGGCGAGGAGAACCGACTTCTTCTAAGCCTAGTGCGCTTTGTCAATCTTGCTATTAATGGCAAGTTGCCTGAAGTGGCAAGTTGCCAACAGGAGTGCTCCAAACAAAGTGCTCGTCAAGCTAGACTTCAAAAACGCCATTAACATGCTCAGACGGGACCACCTGCTTAAGGCTGTGCGCTCTCACCTTCCTCGACTTTACCCGCTTGTTAATTTGGCAGGGTGATTTTATCGAGTCATGCTCCGGTGTTCAACAGGGCGACCCCTGCGGCCCCGCTTTATTTTGCATTGCTATTCATGAACTTCGCGTACGCCTTTCTTCCGAACTTCGACCTTGGTTTCTGGACGACGGAACTCTCGCTGGTGACGCCTCGACGGTGCAGAGAGACATTGGCCAGGTAATAGAGTTCGAGGCGGTTTCAGGACTCAAGTTGAACGAAGCCAAATGCAAAATTTTCTTCGCCTTTCAAAAAGCTCCTCATCTCGGCGTCATGCTTCAAATTGTGCGCAATCTTCTACCAGTTGCCAGGTTGATTTCTGATCACGAACTCGAGCTTCTAGGGGCGCCAATTCTCGGCGACTCTATTGGCGTATCTTTAACTAAAAAAGGCTCTGACCTTGTTCGCTGGTGCTCTTGACTGCGACTCTTGGACGCTCATCCAGCCCTCTTCCTGCTTCGCGTAAGTTTGTCAACTCCGAGGCTGATGTACCTCTTGCGGTGCTCACGAGCGTATGCCGAACCGGACCTGCTTCAATCGTTCGACGAAACCTTGCGAAGTACCCTTCAGGGTATACTAAACGTACAGCTTAGACAAACCTCGTGGTTACAAGCTTCGCTCCCTACGTCCGCATGGGGAATGGGGATTCGCATGCCTTCGCAGATTGCCATTTCTGTCTACTTCGGGTCTCTAAAGGGCACCGAGACTTTGGTGTCAGGGATCGCACCGCCGGATGCCTACACAAGTTTCATCGCCCAATCGGAACAAGCCTGCCGCTACTATGCAGAAAAGTGGGGTCCATTGCCGGAGCGCATTTCACACTCGGCCCTGGACTTGCAAGTAGTGAAGTCGATCCAAGAGCGGTTAATGATCCAGGCGAACAACGTTAGAGAGCAGGCGCGGCTTAGAGCCGCGATCGATCCGATGAGCTTCAAGCCATTCCCTCACCGCAGCTGGGGACGATGCTGGACAATACCACACTCCGCATCGTCTCCGGCTTGCGTTTGGGGGAATCAGTCTGCTTCGCACATAACTGTGCTAGATGTGACCTACCGGTGTCTTCTACGGGTGAGCATGCTCTGGTTTGCAAGAGGAGCGCCGGTAGGTTCTCAAGGCATTCGGCGTTGATCGACGTAATACACCGGGCAATGCAATCAGCCCACATACCCGCAGTCAAACAGCCGGTTGGTCTGTCAGCCAACAGCCAACTGCGTCCGGACGGCCTGACTCTAGTTCCATGGAATGAAGGTCGCTGCCTTGTGTACGACGTCACCGTGTCTTGCACGTTGGCCGCTTCATATGCTCGCCATACCAGCCGGGAGGTCGGA
Organism: Dermanyssus gallinae; assembly: GCA_003439945.1. NCBI lineage: Eukaryota > Metazoa > Arthropoda > Arachnida > Mesostigmata > Dermanyssidae > Dermanyssus > Dermanyssus gallinae. The sequence continues at coordinate 200,206 of QVRM01002365.1, forward strand.
GCAGCCGTTCGCCTCACTGAAGATCGCAAGTTGGCAAAGTATCGTGAACTGGAGCAAAATTGTATCGTTCAACCAATCGCCTTCGAGACATTAGGCCCAATGGGAAAAATCAGTAGGAGCTTTCTAACGGACTGAGTTCCAGAGTCGCTGCGTCAACCGGCGATAGAAGGACATGGCAGTTCCTGCTACAAAGAATATCAGTTGAAATCTGTCTCCTGAGTGTAATAGCAAGTTTCTTTGAGGAGGACACCTTGTTGGTAGACGGTGAGCAGGGTGTATTGGAGATTAAGCAAAATGTGGGAACTCCGCAAGGAGACCCGCTGAGCTGCGTCTCGTTTACACTTCTCCTTGCTGACCTCGTCGGTTACGTCCGACAGGAGTACCAAAAAGCCGTGGTGGTGATGTATGCAGATGATATCGTGGTCGCTCATCGCGACCTAGGTGCCATCAAGCGCATTACCTCTATGATAGAGGCGTTCCTTGCCTCGAAGGGACTTGAGATAAACACCAGGAAAACCAAAGCCATGAAATTCAGGCGTGGAGGTCGATTGGCTGCCAGAGACGTTATACGTTGCTGCGACCAACCATTGGAGTTTGTTAACTCTTTCCAGTATCTTGGCCTTCGGGTTCATTATACGGGAACGACGTTCACAGCGCATATAAACGAAACAGTACGGACGGCACTTGTCTCTCTTTACGGGGAAGTAGGCAATGTCCGAAGACTGTCCGTTTTCTCAGCAGTGAGGCTCTTCATGCTTAAGATTGTTCCGGGGCTGATGTATGGCCTTGACAGGGTGTGGAACCACCTCACACTGGCGAATTTTAACCAGCTTGAGAGGTGTTTCTCATTATATATGAAGCGAGTGCTTTGCTTGTCTATTCGAGCAAGGAGCCGCTTTGTGTATCTCATGTCAGGTTGTCCACCGGCTACTGAAACAATCCGACTAAGGCTGAAGATGCCGCGTACAGTACCATACGAATGTTTCATTTCTGAATGGGAAGCTAAAGTCGAACAGGCCAAACGGGAGGTCGGTGGTTTGGACGTTTTCAATGCCGTGCACCTTTGGTCTGGTCCTGCATGTGACAGTCGCCACGTATACACCAGGTACATAGTGCATGGTTATCACTACCTGGTATGTTCAAACGCAGCCTTTCACGAGGAGTACGAGTTGTGCACCTGCCGGTTCTGCCTGAAGAGGTGTGCCAAGTACCATGCAGTGGGATGCACAGCGCTGAACAAAACATCGTTACACTACTTCTCTCGCCGAAAGCGTGAAGAAGATAGAGCATTATGAAGAAACATCGTGAACTGTATATTATACTCAATCTGAGTGAAATAAATCTAATTGGAATTGGAAAATATCAGTTGAAATTCAACGCGGAAACGCCGCGTCGATAATTGGGTCCTTGCCTACGGGCAAGGGACTCTCCTTTCCGTTGTAGCCGAGTCAAGTCGGCGTCAAAAATTATATCTACAACTAATGGACTTAAATAAAAGCTTTGAGTGATTAGCTTTTGGTCCTGCACTTTTTATATGCGATCGACTGCGCCGGAATTTCTTGCAAGTCTCACGCACTGGTTGGCTTTACAAACCATCTTTTTTACCTTTCATTGATTCTATTTTTCTATCTGCTCATAGACCTCTTGTGGCTTCTTACGCATTTCCTTTTTGTATATTCTAAGAACACTGAGGCTTGTGGGGTTTAATTATAGGAGTGAACAAGCGGTGACGCCTCGTCACACGTCTTTTGTGGCATTTTCACTAGGTAATTTTCATGCAGATATTTTTAACTACTCGTTTTTTTAAGAATCTTCACTTTAAGCACTACTTTCGGGTTTGCTTCGCATTTCACGTTAAGTGCTCATCTCCCGCGAAGGTTCTATGTTCTTTAGAACATTTCAGTTCTTCTACAAGCCCGCTTAGCTCTCCTACTACGTAATGTCTAGCTTTGAATTTTAGTCTCACTACCTGAAGCAGGATTTAGTTCTTTGTTGTTAGCAGATTGTCCTTTACAAACCATATATTTTGTTTGTGCGTGTACCTTCCTACTACACTCTGTAGCACTAAAGCTTTTTCAGGAAAGTACCTATGTGTCCTAGTCCGTCAAGCCCTTTGGTGAAGTCGCTCAGCGTTTTGTTGGAGAGGAAGTACCAGTTTTAGGCAACAAGACATTTCTGAAACTTCATTAGTGGATACCTTTTCGTTCTCCTCTTGCTTTGATATTTTCAACGTCGACAAATGCTAAGTTCAAAGCGCTACAACGCCCATACTGCTGTTTTTACCGTTAGAATTCAACTTCGTCTTCCAAATTTAACTAGGCCATACGCATTTGTCTTTTACAACTTATTAGGTGAGGGAAAAGGCGTTTCCAAAGTATCCTTACCATCTAAGACTCCTTTCACGCTCCTATCTAACAACACGCTTTAAGTATGACTCAGTTTTGTTTTGGGCTGTGACTAAGCACTTTATTTATTTTCTCCGTCATCGCTCCCCTCAACACATACTCTCGACATCAAATAACAGGTAGCCTGCAACCACACTAATGTGCGGTTCCTCTGTGCACGACGTTGGTGCTGCACACGATAGCCAATCATCGCATTCTAATTTTATATATGTATATGCCACGCACGCCTACGCCTATCGCTGGTGAGCTACCGACTGAGTCTGGCCGCGTTATGAGTACAAAACATATTTACAGCCGGCGATGTCCTTTCTCCGCACTCCTCCCGTTATCTGCCTCGTTGTTTCGGCACCCATCCGCTTGCCCGTGGTAAGCTCCGTTTCGTCTTTCGCTGTTCAAATGGCGTCGTCAAACAGCGGCGGAACGACGATCATCTTTCGACTCGGCCAGGTCTATTACCGTCAGCCAGCAACAACCCAGGCCGTGACATGCACATCATCAGTCGACTCCGAATCATTTGGGGGCGAAATTCCGAAAATGTGTTCATCATCCCTATAAGCCTTATCGTGAGCTGAGACGGCACGTTCAAAGACGGGCCTCAGCCTCTGTGAGCTTGACACGTAGTTCTAAGTAGCAAAAATATCCAGCAGAGCAAACTGACGCATGATAGCTTCTCCAGCAAACGAGTCTCGTTGACAGACAAGCAAAGCAAACGTGTAGTAGACGAACGGTGAAAGCGAAATCAAGGCAAAACCAAAACGTCACCAGCTAGAAGGGTGTGCCGATAGGGGTCCTAACACCTAACACCCCCGCGCCATGTGGCTGGTTGTTCGCAACTTCGGCTTGCCAGAGGTTCGCAGTGGTCGCTGTCCTACCTACGCCGACACCTTGACTAGCAGCGTTCTCCCGACAAAGATTCTCGGACAAAAAGACCGTTCCTCGCAACTCCCTCCACATAGATACCTCTAAATACGTCTATCGAACAAACTTTAGCTTTTTCTTTCCACTTCACATTCAAGCTAGCCACGGCACAGATTGGACAAAAAATGCCAGACTCACTTGGACACAATAAATAAAATAATACTATTAACAGTCATAACAACAACAGTAATCTATTAAAGTAATGTTGCTTTAGTATTTTGTGCACTAACTAACCACTTAGTGGTAACAGGCACGGCCTCCTCATCGACGCCACATGTGCCCCATATCATCTGTAACTTCTATATTACATATTTTTGCGAATAGCTAACATAGCTATATATCTCTCTTTCTCTACATATACACACAGACACACCATATATATATATATATATATATATATATATATAGCTTAGGCGCATCATACATACAAGTTGGCTGTGTGTCCATTTATCTTATATATACCTTTGACCTACAGATCCAGGCTAATCTATATATATATATATAAACGGTTAAACGATTTGAAACAAAACCACACAGGCTACCACCAGCCAGCAGGCGAGTCGCGATATTTGCCAATCTCTCCAAATAGGTTACAACGCTTATAATTTAACAACATCGGTAAACCGACTTGCACGTTATGACCTATTCGTCCGCGAGAGAAGATGCTGCAAGCGCTACTGCCGATGCTGGTGCAATCGCACAGCGGCGCGATCAGTCGTTATTTCTGAGATTTATCTACTGTATGTAGGCACGGCGCCTAAATCAACAGTACCGTCCAATACACCGTTCAGCCAAAATTTCCAAAAAGATACGTGCACAATATATTTGTGCGTGCGTGCATGTGTAACGTTTTGTATGTGTCTATGTGTGTGTATCTGTATGACTATGCGCGTGTCTGAAGATCCGTACGTCAGTCCGCATGGGACTTGGCTATGTCTAACTGCCTGTGTAACCCGTTCGTTTCGCCATCGTACTGGCTGTACTACTACTACTACTACTCTAAGTACGGACGACAAGTTCTAACTTCGAAGACGGTCACTTCGCATACATATAGATATATACAGGCTGTATGCATGTGATTCGCGCACACAAAAACGGCTTGCTCGCTCGGTGCCAAAGGCCGCTCGGCCACAGAGCAGCAGCAACAGCAGCATCCGCTGCCGCGTCGATGGCCTCTGGTCTCTGGTCAACGACTGCTGCTGCTGCTGCTGTTGCTGATGATGACGACGACGATACTGTTCCGCCATCTTCTGTTCGTCGTAACGGTCCGCACAACTGCACTGTAAGCAAAAAACCACGTTACGTCCTACACGTCGTCTAGCTAGCTAGCTTTACGACGTCGCCGACTCGTTTACTAGAGATAAAGACGGACGACCCGCTCAACGATACGCCGGCAGTGCGGGCATTTGAGTCCCTTCTCTTGCAGCTTGCGCGAGCACTTGTAGCAGGCGATAATGTGGGCGGACCGGCCGTGCACGAGCGCAGTGTTGCGTGCTCGAGACTCGCACATGATGCACGAGCCGAGCATATCGGGCATGACGCTAGAAGCAGCAGCAGCAGCAGCAACAGCACTGGCAGAAACAGCGCCTCTTGGCTCGACGGCCGACGTCGACGAATAGCTTGCCGTCGAGACAGTCGAGCACTCTCCTTGCGACGACTGCCCGCCATATTCAGACGACGCTTCCAACGGCTGAAAACAGTCAAGCGCACAACAATCATATAGCCAACCACATTAGAACTGTAGGTTCTGCGGCTAATAAAAGCCAAACGTGCTCAATAATTAGAGGACCACAAAACAAATTCACATATATATGTATATGTATGTGTATATATATATATATATATTATTCTCTATCTCGTGAAGAATGGGCTGGGACCACTTCAACACGTGCCCCGGACAGATGCCGCATTCCCGCGTTGGACGTCAAGATCGAGGCGCTGTCTCACATAAGCTGCGGATCTCTTATCTCCGATTGCGATAATAAATATATATATATATATATATATATGTATTAGCCTAGCAAATTTTGTAATTATATCTTCCCAGCTCTAAGTACAGGCATGTATGTAATAGATGAACCGTTTCACCGATCGTTTTTGTGCGCATCTTCTGTGGCCCCAATTTTTGTAGCCACACAACAAGATGGAACAAAATGTAAGAAAATGGAAATATGTGGCATCTTTATTAAAGGGCTTAGCCAAAGAGCCCTTGAATGAATACTGGCGATTTCGTCGTGTCAACTCACCGACGACGAACTCGACGAGTCGCTGCTAGCGATGGCCGATTCAATTCGATCAATGCATGGCCGTTTCGCGCCTCCTCCCGGGAGGATGCTGTCGGCTAGCCCTCGCTGAGGGTCCCGGCAGTCACGTTTGGCACGTTTTCGCCTCTGGACGCTGGGCGGCACACGGCGGTCGTCCTCTTTCCGCCAGCCGAACTGTGCCGTCCAGCAGGCGTGGCAGAAGCCTTTGCTGGACTTCGTCTCCTCGCTGGGACACTTGCAGAACCACGGACTCGACACCTGTGAAAGCGTGTTAACACACACACGCGCGCATAAAGCCCACACCAACACACACATAAAACATACACAATGAAGACTGACGGAACAGCACAAACATCGTCAAAGTCATCGTCCCGACCCGCGATTACCGCGTCTTCAGTGCAACAACCAACAAAGTCAATTGATTTCCTGCCGCAACGAAACAGACAACGAGCCAGGTATATCAGGCCATGACATGGGGGGTCGGGGGAGGGGGAGAGACGCCAGGATGCCTTATACAGAAACTAGCAGGCAGACCCGCATGCACGCGTCACAAACGATGAAAGAGAGGCACAATGGCAAAATAACTAGGTAAGATAAATACGGGACAATAAGCAAGACAACATGGTAGACGAATAGAGAAGAAGACACATTTGTTGTTTCGTTTTCTTGATTTCATTTACGATCGAGAGAACTTAAGCGCTCGCGGTCAGCGATTGAACAAGATAAATCCTCCTCCTTCTCCTCCTCTTCCTCTTCTGCAATACGCTATATAGTTATTGCTGCCAGTCGGAAGGACATCGAGCGGGAAGAAAAATAAGTCTGCCAACAAATGCGGCTGCTGTCGCCGCACGCCAAATGGTTGAATATTGCTCTTGCTCTTGCGGCTTCTGCTGCTTCTGAGTTACTTCTGCTATTGCTGCTGCTGCTGCTGCCGCTGCTGTTGTTGCTGTTGCTGTAGTAGTATGTCATTAGCGGCCCTCGTGGAGCGTTGCTTGCAGTTAGTTACTCGATAGGACGCTGATGATATACTTTACATGTGTGTATGGATGCATGTACGTATGTATGCATGTATGCGTGACGCCCAGCTTGGAAGAGACTGCGCGCTCTGAAGGGGGAAGCAGAATGCATCATAAAAAGCGTCTAACCACGTACACCAATATCCTCATCGACTCATGCGCATGTCGCTATGGCCGCGCGGCGCCGCCGACGCAGTAGTAGGTACTGCATCATCGTAATGCATCTTCTTCGCCCACAATCGCCCAACCGCCCACCCATGAACACGCCCGTACACAGCCACACACACACACACAGAGAGTGACAGTAATAGAGAACATCACCATCACCGCCACCATCATCATCACCACCACCACGCACGCACGCGCACTAAACTCGCAAACTTGCTTGCCGCGACGACACGACTGCCCGACTGTTCCGTTGTGAATCTCTTTTTACTGATTGACTGATTGATTGATTGATTGACTGAATGACTGATTGATTGATTGACTGATTGATTGACTGACTGACCCATATGGCCTGACGCGCGCACTCTGCTCGATCGCGCTCTCACCCACGCACACATAGACACACATACACGCACATGTATACACATATATTCACACACATATATATACGCTACGCTGCGCTGCCGCCGCCTTCGCCGCCGCCGCTGCAGCAGCACATACTCGGTTCGCGAACACGTTTACAACTGAAGACCTGCAGAAGCACGAGCTGTGGTGGTAGCAGTTGCAGTAGTAGTAGTAGAAGTTGTAGAAGTTGTTGTTGTTGTGATGGTTGTAGTGTTAGAAGTAGATCGCAAGCAGATCGCGGCCACACCTCATATCTTCAGCTTCTTGCAGACGGACCCACCCTCCGGACGGGGGAACGCATGTAGAACGCATGACCGCGATGCAGAGGCTGCGATCCTCCCATAGCGTCACAGACCGAGACAGACGGTATATAGTAACCTGTATATATATATATATATATATATATATATATAACTATACAATACTAATTATTGTATGTATATATATAACACCAAATGTGTTACAACTGTTGAGACTTAGGCTACAAACAGGCCACTATATACCGTCTGTCTCGGTCGGTTTCACTGTACGTACTTGAGACGGGGCAGGGGGGACAAACGTAGAGGGAAGATCAAAGAAGGCAGACATGGGGTAGTGCATATTCATCGAGTTAATGATGACCGGCGCTCACGTTACGCTGCAGCCAACTGTCAAATAACGCAAACCTTCTTCGCATTTTTCTTCTTTTGCTTTCTTTCTTTGCTTTGTCCGATGCTGACGTTGTCGATTGTCTTCAAGTCAGCCAATGAGTTGGCGCACTCACTTCACATGCGTAGATCTGTCATCTACGATCAAAATAACGGGTAGGGTAGCGTAACGGCACAAGCACCAGTTCAATCCAGTACAGTTTCAAGCTGTCCGCAACACACAGTTCGCGTATGATGGGGAAATCTTCGTTACAAGCAGAAAGACGAAAGTATCACAGACCTGCACCACCGTATACCTCTTTTTCGTTACAGAACAATCAATGAACAATAGGCGGTGTGCATTACATAAGTCTACTATGGCAAACCTGCAACTCCACACCATTGTAACTGTAACTAATTATTGTTTTCTTAACTTAAGTGTTGTAGCATACATAAACATGAAGCAGTCCGTAAAAAAGACTGTGGACTACCATGGTTGTAGTTAGGATCGTGCCTTTTATAAGGCACACCATATCCAAAATCAATACGAACGAAAAAAAAGACAGTTTACAAAGGAGAAAATGCTGGTGGCTGGTATTTGCCAAAAATATGCACCGCCGCTAAATGTACTGCTGCTTCTAGTTCTGGGCATTCGTCTTCATGAACGCACTTCACCCGAAGGCCAGATGGGGTGGGAAGCAATTTGTGTTCTGCAGAACCCTCCGCCTATCCTACAGCTCCTGAGGTCGAATTCGGCCGCGAAGTGGAGGACGGCATCGCAGGGTCGTGTTGTTGTTGTTGTTCGTTGTTCGCTGTGTATGCGTTCGCGCGCTTCGCTCTGCCGCTTCTTCGCTGTTTGCGCGCTGCTGTTTTCTGAAGACTACCGGACTGACCAGCCACTGTTCCGGCTTAATCCTACACGAACCTCTGCACCGTCGAGTGCGATCCAAAAAGGCGACGTGTCAGCATGCCAGCACCACGGGACGGCGTCCGCCACGTCCGCCTTTTTCAACCGCACTCGGACTCGGAGAGGTCTTAGAGGATTCAGCCAAGTGCCGCCTGCCTCGCCTCGCCCATGTTACGCCTTAACCACACCACGCCTAAAGCATATACACAACCTGACTGATGAGGCACGTAGATGCACATCTAAGGCCTGCAGCCGATACGAGTCTGTTACGTCTCTGCTTTGCTACATTGGGAAATGAAGCTGCCTCGGACGAACTCACGCCAGTCTCAATGGAAACTGTACTGCGCAGATTGCCAATGTCGCGCGTTAGGCATCATAGTCCATATGACAGGTGTGGTAGACGTACTATCATGGGTAGAGCATAGGCTCTAGGTGATAAGGCGTTAGGTCGCATCGATCACACGAGAGACTTGTAGACACCTAGTGCACAAGCTTTACCGATTGGTCTGGGGCACTTTGGGCATCGTCTTCACCGGCTTCGCCATTTTCTAGTGGCTTCGCGTCTCCCCTTTGCCCACCCGTCAGTTACTGCGCTTGAGGGCACCCAAAGTCTCGTAGACCTAGTTGATCTGTCTCACTTGACTAGCAGGGCTGTCCTTAGCGACAATACCATCGAAGTGGCAAAGGGTCACTGACACGATCATGTCTGCATTCGCCGCGGTTTACCTGGGTGTCCTGTGGGTGGTCCCAGTAGGGTGGTGATCCAGATTCGTTCACCACCATACGTAAAAGCGCACGTGCTTAGTAGTCGTGGTTAGCTGGGTTGGATGTTCGCAAGTCGAGTTGGCTGTCGCAAAGCGGCTCCTCCGAACGTCGGCTCATCTTTGTGATCGGGGTTGGCGCCGGAAGACAACAGCCAGGGCACGAGGGAGAATCGCTTGGACTCTGCTACAATTCTACACTTATTCAGTAACAAAGGGGCCCAATTGGTCAGTCGAAAACGCTTCAAATAGCAGATATATCCCTCACCCAATGATTAGGAGTGATTTAGTTAAGCACTTTACGCTAGCATACCCTAGTTGCATTGTCCTCGTTAATCGCTGGCTACACGAAAACACAAATACTCCAAACTACTAATGTTCTTTGGTATCCGTTATAACAGTTAATACAGCTGCACAATTGTACATGGAATTCTCCATATTATACAAAGCCACTATTTTTTACAGCTAGGTCTAGACTTAGTGTGCACAATGCGAGTTGCATATATATATATATATATATATATGCTCCTTTACCACATGCACATGTGGTATACCAAAAATCGAAATACAAAATGTGCATGTTGCAAAAAATAATTTTAATATATATATATATATATATATATATATATATATATATTAAAAGTACCTTTTGCCACATGCATAAATTGTATACCGACAATCGAAATACAACATGTGTATGTAACAGAACGCGTGTATTTGCCTATGTTCACGCAAAGCGTGCCTCTTTCAAATGGCTACTGGAGATATTGCTTCAACAATATATTGATTAAACTTCCAACTGATCTAGCGCTACTGCATCTTTTGGCACTCTTTTGGTTTGTCAAGACTGAAACCAAGTTACTTATGCATACGAGGATCACTGTCATCTGCTTTCGGAGGCAATTGTAGCGGGCCATACAGGGTAAGCTAGCAAGGTCAACATGCAGAGCCTTGTGTGCTAATAACCGGCAAAACGCCGACAACAGATGTGATCATAACTGCACACGCATGCATACCTCAACTAAGTCACAAGGCAATACGCTCTCAGCTCGAGCATCGGAAAAGATCGGGTCGGTTACTGTAATGCACGAACTGAGGATGTAACGAAAACTAGTAAAATATGACCAAATAGGCCCAAAATAGCCGGAACCTCGCCATTATAATGCTTAATAACTATTAAGACTATGCAAGTGGTGCACTGTTCACGTCACACTGGTAAAACAACTAAATTCACACCGCCCGATGACGAACGAGATTTACCCACTTTGGGTTTGCCGTTCGTCTGTTACAGGCTTAGTAATGCTGAAGCTACCAAACACGTCACACACCATATCTATGGAACCAATTTTCTATAGCACACGAACCGTACAGAAAACCGTATGGAACCCGTTCTACTATAGACAACACCTACTTTGACGCCAAATAGCACAATAGCACTAGGGGACGCGAACAATGCTAGCAATGATAACAGCAGTAACGTTCGTAATCTTGGTAAAAGTAAAATTAGCAGTAAACCCGACCAGGTGTTTCCTGATATCCAAGTCCAGCCAGGTGAGAGGAGAGACATTCACGACAGTGCGGTGCCAATGCTCATTCACTTGTTCATTAGTTCACCTAGCGGTCAGCGATGAGTGACTTTTAGGTAGCGAACTGCCTTATGTATGGCAGCCACGAAGTAAAACAGAGCGACGCGACAGCGCGCCACTGTCGTTCCTCATCGAAGACCGCTTGGTGAGTTAACTGACAGATCACATACCGTGCATTCCAAACTGGCAGCGTGGCCAACATCGGCGTCGGAGCTATCGGCGAAGAATTCGTCTTCTTCGGTGTATCCGACGCTCTCCACCATAATATTCTCTTCAACAATATGCTGTAAAAAAGAAAAGAACAAAGCCGGCCACGTATAAACATATATAGCCATATGTGCACATATAAACAAGCATGAATACGCAAGCTACATTCTGACTGGATAACTCAAAATTAGGCGCCTAAATTACGATTACGGCCTTCATGTGGGCTAGCATTATTATTATTATTATTATTATTATAGTACGGCAATATTTCAGACTGACATAAAATGTTTGAACGAAACTTACAATTTCGAGATCAGAGTCACTTGAGAACGATTCGAGATCATCATCCGAGCCGAGCTCACTAAAGGGCTCGAACTCGTTATACTCGGTGAGGATGGACACAACACTGGCCGCGGTACGGTCCTCCGGATCTTCGACGCTGCCCGCGTCCGATAACGAGCCGGATGGAGGAGACATGTTGACGATCACCTTGCTATTCTCCTGAAACTCCTCGAATAGTGACAGATCGCTGCTGCTGCTGCTGCTCGGCTCGCTAAACGCGAACTCCACGGCAAGCGTGTCACTGCCATCAGATTCTTCCTCGGACGAGCTGACCTTATTGTCATCGCTGACGCCGTCGAGCACATGAGCGACATCCGGCTTCGTGCACATCGGCGAATCTACAATCCACCAAGTTGTTCCCATATTTGTCAGATGGGGACCAAGAGAAAGAGAGAGAGAGGGGAAGCGAGCAAAGAAAGGCCACAGAGGTGCAAGGGAGCGGGAATGCACGAAAGCAAGCCGGCACCGTCTAGGAGGAGCACTAGCACTTCTCTTCATTGTCACAGAATCTGGTTCATCGTTTTGTTTTGGCTGGTACACACCGAACTACCGGGCTACCCGATATGCCTGTCACCAATTCGACAGAACCACCGGGAGCCAGCAGGATTCGATAGCATGTGTCTCGGGGAAACGAAGCAGGGTGTGAGGGGAAGAGGGGAAACAAGAAGCTACACGAGGGTTGACAAGATATCGTCGCTCAACGCCTCGTCCTACAGCTAGCGGAACCATGAAGCTGGGCATGTTGAGGCTGCCAGCCGACGTGCAACGGACACGACGCGGCAGCCTCTGGGCGCTTCATTCAAGTTCCACCGTCGTGTACCCGGAATCCGACGCCCCAACAGCCGGCTACAGCACACAGAGATTGTCTAACTGCATGAGCAGAGGCAACGACGGCCATTATTAGCACGAACGCCACCCTTAGCAGGGCCAAGGCCTGCTAAGTTCATAGATCATTCGGATGATTGCATTTCAGTGGTCTTTTTTTGCTCGAGCATGATCTTTTTTTGTTTGTTGTTTGAGCAGAAAAGATTGAAATATCCTGCAGCCAGTTATTAGATGCCCAGCTCGGATTGCACTTCAGGAGTGTCATATATATTTAGGCGATTCTTGTCTCTCCTTATATATGTATAGATAGATCTTTTGTCCTTCCCAATCTCGAAATACGTGGCGGCAGTCACCGGGAATCAGGGAATATTCGGTGTCGATGGATTAGATTCTTTGCTCATCGATTTAATTGCAGCACGCCCCAGCATAGTCACTCTCAATCACTACTTCCAGAGCAGGGTTCATCAAAGAAACACATTTTTTTCCTGCAGCAACGGGCTTATTGGCCTTTGAGCTGGCATTGTATATATGTGTGTGTGTATGTATATGCGTTGCCTTCCTTACCCACGTCGTGTCGTTTTTGAGTGAACACGGGACAAATGTGTCGCCTGATTAGATCTCTATGAGGATGACGTCGCAACGATTCCAAGACAGGCCGTCGGCATGAACGGACACACGGACAGGAGCACGGCGGGGAGTATGTCGTGCGGCAGATTCGACGGTAGTGGAGACACAATTGGGGGGAAAGACAAAGTGACAATGCATCAATACGGCGAACAAAATTACAACGTGTCTCTGCGCTTCGGCCAGTACGGTCGAAAGCAAACAGATACAGAACGACAAACATATTCTACATATGTATTGTATATATATGTATACATTTAAGCTCTACTAGCAGAAGTTGTTGGCGCCCTACGCAACGAAGATAATGCACTTCGGTTGCTTGCAGTTTCAAGTGCACTGCTGTGAGTAAACGTTGTCGTTGCTCTAGTGGCTAGTGGGAAAGTCCACACTTAGCCACCACGATTCGCGGGCAAGCACTCTCTCTGTGATGCACGAGTCGGTACCCCGCCATGTATTCACTAGGCACTTACAGACAGGCTTCACTACTCTCACCACTGTCTTTTTCTCTTTCCGGCCTCGCGCACACAGATGCATCACAACCACCAAGCTGCGGTACCACCCACACTGTTTACATGATCACAAGACGAGCGGCAGAGATTACCTGGAGCCCTTCCCAGTCCCGTTCGACTCGATGATCTGCTTGGCCAACAACCCGCAGCCTCATCGCCGTTAACGGCTTGGCTCAGGCTCTTTCGAGCTTTTAGTCTAATAGGCAGTCAGCCGCTCACTCATTCGCCCACTCGGCATCGATAAACCGGTGCCATATCGAAAAAGGCTCATTAGACAGGCAGGTGGTGGTTAGTGTTAGTCACGAAAGTGACACAGCCAACGCAGCCAAAATTGCTGCGTTTCCACGCTTGCAACGATAGTCTGCTACTCACTACTCGACTCACTACTGCATCATACTCAAAGAAAGTGCCACACCTGGGCGGCTTTCTACCAAATTCACAAGTCGACACGACTTCAATTCAACACGCTACGATTACGTGCGGCGACGAGACATTGAGTGAGACATTTGGCCAATACGCATTTACACTCACACACATATATATATATATATATATATATATATATATGCGGAGGTAGGTGCGTGATTTGTGTGCGCAAAACGGTAACACCACGCCGTCACTCGACAGACGTGAATGCCCCGCTTGTCTTCAAGCGCATTTTTCATCGCACATCTTTGTGTACATCTTGCGACGACCAGCATCTTCACAAGTGAACTTTGGAAGGCACTAAGGCTACGTCCAGTGGCGACGCCAGTTTATGGGTGCCGTCACAGGCGCGTAGCGGACGCCAGAGCCAGCGATCTTCACGCCACTGTTCTTAAGCTTCATTCATCGCGTACAAACAGATACACACAACACAGAGATAGACATTCACGCCACCAGTCAGCTGGTCACCCACCGATCCCCTGTACTGCTGACAAAAAAGTCACTATGTTAGGCACACATAAAAACATACATACAGACTGATTTAGAACGAAACCAAATGAAGAAAAACTCGTTGCCGCTCATTATTCCGTTTAAGACATTAGACTTTAGTAGAAATTACACAAAAAATTTTAGCTAAGAAATGTGTTCGACACACACACGCATATATATATATATATATATATATATATATATATAGTTAGTTTATGTATGTCTTCTTGTTCTCTGTTAGTTTTAAAAAAAACTAACAGAAACAAGAAGACACACTTATGTTCCTGTTATATAATAATTAGTAAAGCTGTTCCCCGAATGATATCTAAAAAAAACAAATATCAGTACTTACACTGCTTCCCTACTTGTGAATGAGCCCTTCTTGAAAACTGCTCCAAGAGGATCGCCCGCGCAAATGATCATATCTGGTCGTGATACGTCAAACAGTCCGCGGGAGACGACGTGCTTCTTCAGGAATTGTACAATCTGAGGTAGCCGAAACCAAATCAATACGACTAATTATATGATGTGAGCAATGTTAACTGTATGCAGTATAGGAAGGAACAATAAGCATATATATATATATATATATATATATATATATATATTGCTAGATGAATAAATGCGTGCGTTCAGCATGACCACTTACCGTTTGAAATGTCACAGGCTCATTACCCAACCCGTAAGGCTCCAGAATGCGAAGAAAAGCCTTATCCAATAAATACATCTGAAATAACACAATCAAACCATACGTCGTATATACATGTGTATACCCATATGTGTAAATATGTAGGCAACAGGTTCAAGTAACACACATTGGTGACTAAATACCGTTGCAGCAATCTATGAGTATAGTAGAATTTGTTCCGGGAGTGATTATCCTCCGTCTCCTACGGGCTTGGAACCGCTGTAGGGCACAACGTCAATGCACCGAGCGCCGGACATGTTAAGATATCTAGGGTTTCCCAAACAGTCATTGTGGCAGCATGGTCGCCGACTCGCACCGGTGTGTGGTTTATCATCTATTCTATTCTCAATGAGCTGAATTTCTCAAAGAAGATTCGACCACCGTCGGGGATCCGTCGAACCAGCGATAACCCGGTAGGGTGACAGCCATGACTAGCGAACTAGTCTCCCTAGACCACGCCGCCACAGTACTAACAGGTTAGCTATCGGGTTAACGATCGAACAACAGTCGTCGTACACACCACCGGACGAGAAAAGCACGCTGCCTGTGAAGACTGTTTACTCTCATCTGGTTAGCACAGAAGAACTAAAACTGCTGCTCAGCGTTGTCGAGATGCGTGGTCCGGTGTGCCCCTTGACGGCGATAACCGACCAACACATACAAGCATACATACATAAACCACCGTCTAGTTTTGGCTTCTCGACTGCTACCTGCCTGGCACGTGCATACAATAAAAACTCGAAGGTCGTATATATATATATATATATATATATATATATATATATATATACATATATATGAAGAGTGCGTGCGCAAAGAGTCATTTTCCGTCTACAGCGTAAACACGTGGCCTTAGTTAATAACGAATCGGTCTTCTCCTCTCTTAACGACCACCACGGGTCTACAATAAATAATGCTTTTATGTTTTGTTCCGCAGCATGTTTTTTCCATTTTAAGCGTCGCAGAAATGTCGCATCGCACAGTGAACTACCACAAAAAAAATCACAAGAAGGTACAATATTAAGGGCATAAGATAAATGGCGGGTAATTAGTTCCCAGTCCAGGTGGTTACTTTTTAAGGGCTAGAAGAAGCTCACACAGACACGTACGATGGGCCAATAAAATGTTCCGCTTGATAAGTTGCAGATGCGTCCGGGCCAACTTTCTTAAATTCGTTGCCATTGTTGGCACTATATGGCTGGATTATTGAGCGTCGAGTTTGCCCGTGAAACATTTAAGATAAATGCCTTGGATGTTCCATTAAACGACTAAACATAACTTTATGCGAATGCACATTTCGCTGTGGTACGAGGATCACCTGTTTTCGCTGCTTGCAACACGACCAAATAGTACAAATTTCACATACGGAATAATAGAACTCAGTTTCGACAAAATAGGAGATCGTGTCGTCTGTGAGTCGAAAATATGGCTCTCTCCTTACGTATACTTTAAGTCAGTCGTTCTGCGAATCCCCTTTAATACTTCCTTTATACCTTAGCCCGAAAGTGCTACTTGAAAGATATATATGTAGGTATGTATATATATATATATATATATATATATATATATATATGAGGAAAACAGATAAAAGATAAAAGTCTAGTGTCAGCTTCGAGAGGGAGAGGCAGGTCTTGTCGAGACAATCGTTGGCGAGCGACGCATCGAACAGCGTGCACTTTCCGCGGCAAAATCGCGGCTGTCGTCTGCCAGAACGAGCAACAGGCACAACAGCATGTGTCTGGGATCAGAAACAAATATATATATATATATATATATATATAAATTGATCTCGCTAGTTGCTAAATGAATGACGCATTCATCGATAGATTCTACTAACGCGCTATTGTGGAACATGTCTTACGATGACGGCACGTCGGTCACCATGTAAATAATCTGACCAATCGTGCTACTAATGAAATGCTGCCACGGGCTTGAATCATGCTAAATTCGAATATATATATATATATATATATATATATATATTGATAATTTTGTGCACACATATCACTCTTTTATATCAGGAGCGAATAACACTGCAGCTATTAATCACCTAAATATGTGTGTGTGTACATAATTTGTTCTTACACTTTTTTTACATAATGCAAGCGTATCCGTAAAATGAAATTGCGTATCCGTAAAATAAAGAAAATCCGCAGACTTGCATTATGTTAAAAAAAAAAATAACAGCGGCCACAGCAGTCAAGGAGGCAAAAAACGATGAGCTAAATATACCAATGGGTGCTGCTAGAGGCCACGTAAACTACTGCTTCTCGCGCTGAGCTTCGACGGACTTGCACTGATAATTTTGACAAAAACTGCCAAGCGACTAGCTCTGTAATTGTGGATATATATAATATATATATATATATATATATATATATATATATATATATATATATATATATATATATATATATATATATATATATATATATATATATATATATATATATATATTGTTTCATCTATCGTAGCAAATACTCACATGTACAGTATCGGCAGCTGGCGTAGCAGTGCTAAGCAGCTGCTGCTGTTGTTGTTGCTGCTGTTTGCAGCATTTGCTGTTGATGCTGTTGTTGTTGTTGTAGACGCGAGGCGGTTCCCAACGCAAGAGCGGCTGGGCCTGCTCTCGAGCCCATGGCCTCCGTCATGCTGCAACGACGTACCGACAGCATTTTATCACAGGCTAGTAGTTAACTAACTAACTAACTAACACTCAACTAGGCGGACGTCTGTCCTGACTGACGGACGCTACCAAACGAAGTAGCGAACAAGAACAACTGCACCAGTTGAACAACAGGAATTATCCACCCAGGACAAATCGCAACAACAACAAATCGCTTTATCGGCAACGACCGTTCGTATTAGCGCTAGCTGCAATGCCGCAACAGGAATAACAACAACAGGTATAGCAACTTGACGGTTCTTCTTGCAGGCGTTGGTGCTGTTGTTATGTTGTTGTTGTCGTCGTTGTTGTTGTTGTTGTTGTTGTTGTTGGAGGTACGTTCGCGGTTCTAATCGTCCAAAGGCTTCTTATCTTGTGCTTTTTAGTTCTTCTTAATGCTAATGAGTAGACATGCTCTCGTAAACAGTAACAGTAGTCACCTGCTGCAGCATCCCTTGGTATTCCAGGCCGACGATTATTACAGACAGAAGCGTAAAGTACAAAAGCCTTTTCTTTTTTATTCCATATCCATGTGGAGGGGGTTGCAGATGTTGTTGTTGTTGTTGTTGCTGCTGGTGAAGTTATCCTGTTGCTTCTGTTGTTGTTGGTACTGGTGAAGTTATCCTGTTGCTTCTGTTGTTGTTGGTACTGGTGAAGTTATCCTGTTGCTTCTGTTGTTGTTGGTACTGGTGAAGTTATCCTGTTGCTTCTGTTGTTGTTGGTGCTGGTGAAGTTATCCTGTTGCTTCTGTTGTTGTTGGTGCTGGTGAAGTTATCCTGTTGCTTCTGTTGTTGTTGGTGCTGGTGAAATTATCCTGTTGCTTCTGTTGTTGTTGGTGCTGGTGAGGTTATCCTGTTGCTTCTGTTGTTGTTGGTGCTGGTAAAGTTATCCTGTTGCTTCTGTTGTTGTTGTTGTACTTTTGTGTCGTCGTTGTCAATATTCTTCTTATTGTTGTTGTTGTAGTGTTTTTCTTCTTTTTGTACTTCTTGTCGACGTCGTTGTTGTTGTGGTTGTTGGTGCACTTTTGTAACACGTGCTACGCTACTGTTTCACCTCAGAACTTGCAATCATCTTCAGCATACAACGAGTAATCCTGTCTTCGGTTCGACGATTAACGATTATTTGAACTCACTGTCGATTCAGCTTCATACTTTGACTTTCGTACGTAGAGTCCCGCTGTAATAGCAGCAGCAGCAGTAGGGACTGATCCACAAAGTTTGTTCTTGCTAAGCCTTCGTTGCTGTTTCTGGCACACTGAAGCTGCTTGTTGCTTCTGAGGTTGTTTTTGTTGCTGTTGTTGTTGTTGCTGTAGCTGTTTCCACTGCTGCTACTGTTGTTGTTGTTGTTGCTGCTGCTGCTGTGATAATATTGTTGTCGTCCTCCTTCGAGACAAGATGAAGGTGATGATGATGGCACTGGCAGCGACGTTAGACTTGTTGTTGTTATTATTACTGTTGTTGTTGCTGTTGCTGCTGCTGTTGTTGTAATTGTTGCTGTGGCTATGGGCGTCTTCGAGGTAGCTGCCCTCCGCGGTCCGTGGTGAGATGGAGGCCCGAAAAGAACCAGACGACGACGACGACGACAGCGAACAACAACGACGACGAACGACGACGATAAATTGGAGAGCTGAGGAGGAAAGTTTGCTGCTGTTGCTGTAGTTCACAGTCGCAGCCAAACACAACAACACCAACAACAACAAGAGAAGGAGGCGGCAGCAGCAACAACAACCAACAACCGACTCAACAACACAACGGCCGCCGGTGGTTCGGTCCGAACCAGCGAGCCATTCGCCTCTGCCCAGACATGCAGCAGCGCGTGTTTCGTAGACAGTGCCACGGGCGTTGTGTGCGTTCGTTCGGACGAACGCGGACAAATGGACGACAGATTCGCTTTTGCTAGCGGAGAGGTCGAGGAGCTGGAGACAGATTCTTCTCGATTGTTTGATTGTTGTTGTTGTTTCTGGCCTTTTCTTGCCGTCGTCGTCGTTGTGGTCTGTCTCGTGTTCGATCGTCGAGAGAAAGAGGTGATCTGGTGGGAAGGAGGATGGAGAGAGAGCGAGGGAGAGAAGGGAGGTAGGTAAATTGGGGTAGTGGAGGTCGTAATACCAGTGGTATCATCACCAGCAATAATGGTGGTGATAGTGGCATAGCTGACTGACTAAGAAATACATACCTAGATAGTCACGCAGACAGCATAGACTTGCAGGGAGCGGCGGGCTGCGAGGGCAGAAGAGGAATATGTGTGCTTGTTATGCGAGAGAGAACGAGCGTGGGAGAAGGTGGAAGGAGGAGAGGGTGGGAGACAGTGTGTGAGAGAGATCGAACTCTCAAGAAATCTCACACAATCGAGCTACCACCGAGTGCCACAACAACTTGAAGGAACAGAGATCAATCAGCCAGCCTATCGGTTGTTAGGGTCAGGCCAGAACCGGCGAGCCCGGGGAAGTCCAGAGTGGAGATCATTCATTCGCTGCCCGTTTTTGTCGATTGATCTCGTCAATGTTGGTGGCTTCGTGATGGCGGTGGCCACGACAATCAGTATCGAAGGCCGGCGTTGCTCTCATCACGCCGTATATCGACTATAATGTCTCCTGGTTCATCAATGTCGTTAGCAATGAAGAGATCCTCAACATGAGGATATGAGTGAGGTATAGGCCAGAAGGCTGAAAAACAAAGAACAGACAGCAAAAAACAACTGCCCTCAACGATGACGAGCCCAAGCTTCTTGGCGAGTGAGTTCATAAGGGACATACGATACATACGAGTGTATAAAAAGTAATAGTTCATTGGACTTAAATGTGCTCGTCAGGAATCACGAAGAAACAGTGGGAAATACAATTGATTGTTCATTCGTCACCAGCCAATACGCATATATATATATATGTATATATATGTATATAAGAAGAGGCAGAAAATGAAGAAGAGCCAGCCGAACACCCCCGTATTCTCAGTAGAGCAGAAAAAACTAGAACGACTCGAAGACAGGCATGCCTGGTATGCGAGATGAGCTGCTCGTCGTTCGGAGGTTTAGGGGTCATGTGAGCCAAGCAGCAGCGAGTTCTCATCCTTGCTATATGTCTGTCGTGTTTTTCGCGTTCTCTCTATGCTCCGACAGATCGAGTAGGCTAGGCGCGTCCTCGTTGATCCTTGGGTTTTCCCGCTACCCCACAGTATATGTACAAACGCGTATATATATATATATATATATATTCGTAAGATGCTACCGACCACGAGTACAGGAACCAGTAAAGCTCCGATTAGGAGCACCACGAGGACGACGAGCTAGGTATATAATATAGTACGACTCGAGTCGTCTGGAGCAGGAACCCGCTCTACCATCTACGCGACCGCTTGCCGACGACAACGACGACTGCTATCGAACAAAGAAAACTGCCCTCGCACTTTCTCTCTCTCGCATTGACTCTCCTCTGTTATTTCTCTCGCTCTCCATAAAACGGTTACGGAGATAAGGGGCAAACCCAGAGATCGGATGCTGGCGGCCGCCAGTTACTACCAGTTCGTCGTCGCCTTCGCAATTGGTTCTTTCCGTTGAGAAGTGTTGAAAAGAATCAGTTCGGCCCGGGCGGCTGCCGTTGTAGGAGGAGGCGGCAGCAGCAGCAGCGATGATCTTGTCTCGGCGGGCACGATGCACGATACGAGATGACTGTATGATGTATCATTGTGCCTGGTATGGCATGGCTTGGCGTGATATGGCATGCTTCGAATAGACAGTCGCATCTAGTTGCTTTCCTGCTGCTTTTAATCATTCTTTTTCGGCCAGCTGCTCCGCTTCTGTCAGTCGAGTCGGTTGCTTGGTTGGCTGCGAATTGTTTCCGCTCGTTTTCACCCTGCCTGGGTGATTTCTTCATTGTCGCCGCACGGGCATGCTGGATCGCATCGAGTTGCATGTCGCTGGTACTGGCGTGCCACGTCATGTCATGACGTGCCATCTCATGTCATACTAATAACGACTACAACCCAAAGGCCCCGTCGATGGCTCCTTGTGATAGAGGCATTTGACTGCTGCATCGAATAGTCATGCCCCGACAACATACAAGACTTGCATGATGTCATTTGGCATTATTTGATATCCGATTGTTGATGGACGACGACGACAACATATGTTATTGTTTCCTGTGTACCTCTGCACTAGGTACATACAATACATTCTTGTCTCTTTTCTGTTTCTGCAACCCAGTAGTAACAGGAGAGTAGCATCGGCAAATGCACCATCATACGATGCCGTTTAGATTTGATCATTTCTCAATGTTTTAATTCAACACATAAACAATTATCTAAAACATTATCTACACAACAGGCCGAGACAATTCACCGAAGCGGTTGTCCCCTACGGCAGGGAATGCCGCCATCTCAATGTCATACTGTAGCATTGATTGTTATATAGATAGATGACCGCTCTTTTTTCAAAAAGTGTTAGACATATGACCGTTATGCTGTACTAATGATACTGTTAGTAATACCAGACATAAAAATATTAACAACAATAATAACATTAATAACCATTCAACCTGCAGCCTATTCGACAGGTGATTTTACTTTTTTTTTTCTTTCTATTTATCGCTCAGTAACCCAGCGATGCTTTACCTTTGGCGCGGGAGATGTGTACGTCCGCTTTGTTAGCTGCGATTCTTCTCCAGCTCTCGAGGTGTGAGTTCCTATTGCGATGAGACAGTGGTATGAGCACTGTCGTAGCTACTGAACAGTGTCACAACAACTGTTCTCCTATTCGATCGAGTAGGTCAGACGAAAAAGTTCGGTGACGAACAGCACGACACGTCGAAGAAACGTTGACAAAACATTTTTGTTGCTGCTGCTGTTGTTGTTTTTGCTGCTTGTTGTTGTGGTTCTTGCTGTTGCTTTTTGCTGTTGTTATTGCCGTTATTGTTGTTGCTGTGGAGTTTAGTTTAGAGTTGTTGTCGTTGTTGTTGTTGGTGGTGTTGATGGTGTTAAGGTTGACGTTTTTGCTTGGAATTCCTTGTAGCTCGACCAGATCTCTTCGTTATGCCTGGCATCCATGACGAGACGTACGATGGACGATGAGACTCTTCGATGGGCACCACATTTTGTCTCTCTTCGTTCTGCCGTCAAATACGTTGTCACGTTTAAGCCAATTGTGCTGTCAGTAATAGTAGTTCAGTGCTGTTGACGATGCAGATAGATGCAGGCTGACGAGGTGTTTGTGGTGCTGCTGTAAGCTTTTGGGCCTCTCGACGCAGGACAACAGGACATTTCAGGACAACAGGTCATTTCAGGACAACACAATCGTGAGCCCGTACTCGTCGTATCAAACGGCTTGATGGGTTGGTTAGACGTCGGAGACGTCACTAGAGTTGTTTAATGTCTCTGGCGACACAGATCATTGTGGGAGACCGAACGACGGATGATCTGAGCTTACGATCAAATTCCAGGTAGATTTGGCAGACCTATTGACAGCAGTTACAGCAACCATCATCATCAACAACAACAACAACAACAACGGCAACAACAACAACAATTGAAACAAAGACGAAACGGGGGACAATGTCGTTGATGATGATGATGATGATGGCATCGGGTCCACTTCACTCCATAACTTTTGATGCATCATAATCTCGTTTCTTCTGCAGTAAATGCACTTGTTTCTTCTGCAGTTACTGTTGTTGTTGTTGTTGTTGCTGCTGCTGCAGCTGCTGATGTCGTTGTTGGGGTTGTTGTTGTTGTTGCTGTTGCTATTGCGGTTATTGCTGTAAGCTATTCAGTTCACATCGGTCACCGCACCAAGCCATTCTACGGGCGTGTTGCTCCGTGTTGTTGTTGTTATTGTTGTTGTTGTCGTTGTTGCTGTTCTGTTAATGTTGCTGTTGCTGTTGTTGTTGTTGTTATCGCAGCTGACGGGCAGGAACGGGCAAGGCCTTTCACGGCGGCCAGTTAGAAGGGTTTTCGTCGTCGTCGTCACAGTTTGGAGTAAGCGTTGTCGTCGTTATTGTAGTAGTAGTAGTAGTAGTAATAGTGGAGGGGGGAGAGGTAAATATGGTTTGGTGGTACTTGTACCACCAGCAGAAGTCAATAATAATACGTAGTCAACAACAACATACCGACAACAGCAGACCTCGCACTATCACCATCAAGTACGACGATGACGACATCGACATCGACTCCAACAACAACACTAACAACAACAACAACATCAACAACATCAGCATTAGCTGCAGCAGGCTACAGACGGCCGAATCGAAACAGCAGAACAAAGTCCTCAACAGCAGCAGCAGAAGAAGACGCAGAAGCAGAACAAACACCACAAGAACCGAGCCGGCGACGAAAATACCACCAACAACAACAACCACCGCAACAACAACAACAACAACAACTACATCAATGGCAGAAAGTCCAGTCGCAACAGCAACAACAACAACAACGATAGTCAAAAAACAACAACAGCTGCTGCTGCTGTGGTTGGCCGCTTCATTCGTATGAACTGGTCGACGTCATGCTGTTCGGCGTAATTTACGTCGTCAAGGAGTTGTTGTTGTCGTTGTTGTGTTGCTGTTATTGTTGTTGGTTGGTGTTGTTGTTGTTGTTGTTGTGCTTGTTCTTGTCCGGACAGGTTAGCAGCGGCCATATACAGACTGACCGGTCGGTCGGCCCGACCAGATTGATTGAGTGACGACCACCTTTGGCTTGGTTAGATCGAGATGATTGTCTGGGCAACGCGGGTAGAATTATGTATGTGCGATCTGCGTTTTGTCGGGGCAAGATTGCTTATAATAGTAATAATAACAATCATCGTCATCATCATCATTATCATCATGTTGTTGTTGTTGTTGTTGTTGTTGCTGCTGTTGCTGCTGCCGTTGACAACGGCATTGATGGCATTAACACAGCCTGCGTTCTGTCGGGGCAAGATGATCGCTTTTAATAATCATAATGTTGTTGTTGTTTGTTGTTGTTGCTGCTGCTGTTGTTGTTGTTGTTGTTGTTGCTACTACAGTTCACGGCGGCGACAACGACGATGATGACGACGCCATTGATGGCATTAACAATATGATAATACTGATAACAACTTACGTGCCTACTCGATTCAAGCAAAGAGCTATTCAGCTTGCTGTCGCCGCCGACGAAACGAAACTCAAGCAACAGATGCTTAATTTTATTGTTTTGCCTAGGGAGACTTTTGACTGGGTGGGTGGCTTCAAGTACCCTCAGCAAAAGCCGGCCGTTACGGCTGTTACGGCGTCTGGAGGCTCCTTGAGTAACGAATGAATGGATGAATGGCTACTAGATGAATGCAAACGTGTCCCATGATGGTAAAGCACATGCATATTATAGATTATGCATATATATATATATATATATATATATATATATATATATATATATATATAGAGATACGTCCGTATCAACCTAAACCACCACTACCACCATAACCATCATCATCATCACCATCACTACCGCTATCACCATAATGCTCTTCCATCTCCTACATCGATATGCGTTAATCTAGGCAGGTAATTACTATAGATGCGTATGGATCTAGATAAGTTGCAGGTAGGATGGTGTAGGAATGCTGCATCACTCTGTTGTACACGCAGTAAGTACAGTGACTGGAAAGCCAACCCACTAATGCGTTACGATTATTATTATTATTATTATTATGATGATGATTATGATGATTATTGTCAAAGATGATGACGAGTCGCCTCATCAATCGTGGGGTCGCTGCTGTCGTCGTCGTCGTCGCCATCGTTGTTCGGCCGTCCATCCATTCGTCCATCCATCGACTCGACACGGCCTGATGGCTCGCCTCATCATTCAAGTCACCGCTGCTGCTGCTGCTGCGACATTGTCTCATAGTCAGTAGTCGATGATGTTTTTCGGCGAAGAACGTTTTAGCGCGGCACAATTCGAATGTGGATCGGACAGGGACAGTAGTGGACAAGGACCGCATTTCGCCGTTCATACTCGACGGACTTTCAGCAACTCGATCTGCCTGATGTTAGTTAGTGCTCCTTGCTTGGCGTAATGTAACGGCTCGCGGGTCGTGTATACAATCTGCAAGCGTATAGGAAGATCCGCTGATTATCAGACTTAATTGATTTCATTTTTTTGCTATGTAATAACTCCAATACATCAAATTGATTTTCCGTATCCATACATACTTCGTAAGTTTTTGCGGCGATAAAATTGTAACCATACGAGCAAATAGCAATTAGTTACTTTTCGTTATTTAGCCAACGCACCACGTATGTCGACTCGTATATATATATATATATTTATATATATATATATATATATATATATATTTTTTTTTTTTTTTTTTATTATCATTGTTATTTTAACCAGTTTATTCAGTTAATATTGTTAAATATTTATTATAATTTACAAGAATATATAATATATATATATATATATACGACCTATTAGTCGACATATGTGGTGCGCTGGCTAGATAACGGAAAGTAACTAATGTTGCTATTCATATACTTAAAGCCCGAAGTCCTTGCAATCAAATTGTAACCATATATATATTCTTATATGGTTACAATTTTATTGCAAGGACTTCAGGCTTTAAGTGTCTCTCTCACACACACACATATACACACAACCTCATACAATGATTGGTTAATTTCTATTAAAGTATAATAAAATGTGTGTGAGCTTGGAACAGGCGGCCGGCAGCACAGTGGTCGCCGTGATTGAGCATCAACAGCAGCAAAAGCAACTCGAGCTCATCTTGGCAAAAAGGGAAAAGCCATCAAGATCTGAGTGAGACACTTGAAGATTGAGGTGGTGATCGGAGGCGAGGGTAAACAGGAGAAAGAAGAAACGAAAGACCTTGTGGGTTCGCCGTGGTCTGACCGGAGGACACTAGAAAAGTGGACCACCAGCAGCGGAAGCGTGAAGTCGCTCAAACTGTTGATATTGATTCTGAGCAGCGAAATAAAAGCACGACGCAATCTACTGGGGTGTTCTCTTATTGAAATGTCGGTCGGTGGGAGGGATTTCAGTTGGAGTAGTATATATAAATAATTGCCCCTTACATTGTCCATATGCCATAATATATCTTTAACTGCAAATATTGCTGATAATTGAGACGCTACGCATTGGACAATGTTCTTTACTGAATTACTAAAACATAATAATCTCTGCAAGCCACACTTGTGGACCACTATTTAATTTGAATATGTTTACTCCGTTGGTAGTTTTTATTTAGGGCCTTAGCTGGTACATATACTTTTTGACAACCGACTGATTCGGTTAACGTGGGTTTATTTAACACAAACATCAAGTTTTTACATACACTAGATAATAATAAATTCTAACAGAATATATATCTAATATTAGTCTACCGATCGTCTTTTGCTATGCAATTAACGGTTAGAAGGTCCTGAATTGCTTCGACAAATAACAGATGTAACATATTTGACTTGGATGACTTGTACATTTTTGAATTTTTCTCTAAACCTTTAGATTACATTCGTATCTGAGTTGAAGTTTAGCTTTGATTAAATTCTTCTGTAAAAACTTCAATTTTTTCAAGTAATGTGCACGGCTTCAAATCGAGCTCCAGAAGCTAGTACTTAAAAGACCTTTTAATGAAGGTGTTATGCCTGAATGATTTAAACTCAGTATTTTACCGTAGGTTCCATAGAAAGGTTAAACGTTAATTAGAAGGCAATTGTTCTATATTGCAATGTTATTTTAATATATAGTTTTTAAGGTAAGCACTCTGAAAACATGTTTTAATATTTAACCACATCTTTCATGGATTTTAATTACATCGGTAAACATATACTCAACTGCTAGAGACGATGTAAGATTGGGCCAAATATGTTTCTGTGCGTTTACTTTGGCCCACAAAGCGCATTTGATGGAGTTAATCATACTTTTCTACTTGTAAAAACTAAGCGTCCGTGTATACATCCCTGTACATTACTCTGGATCAGAGCAATTTCAAATGAAAAACAAGATCTTGCTTTATTGATATTTTTCCTTTTTAAAGGTACCTGTCACCAAACATGAGTTGTATTAAATACGCTGATGACTCAAACCTTGCACCCTAGTTTACACAAAAGTTTATTTATAGTATATTACATTCTGCTGTTGATGCAATTGTCCGGTACCAAAACTGATATGATACTGTCTTCTGCCCAGTAGTGCACACCAAAAAATGGTAAACGTGAAGACTAGGGGCTTTTTAGTGGGTAACTTCATACCATCGGGGGAGTCTCACACTGCCCACGCGCTCCACATCAGCGCTGGGTGTGCGTAAAGCATTTTCCCCAAACCTCACAAAAAAAGTACACACAAAAATGTGCTGCTACCTATTCTGATTGATAGCACAGCAAAAATGCTATTCTACTCTTCTTCAGGTGGGTTGAGTTAGTAATATACAACTTCTACATATGATTTACGAATCTATGTATAAAATGCAAACCTCGACTTTAGTCTTCACAAAAATGAATTAGTAAGAGTTCAGAGAAGAAAAGAAAAATGCACCGCATCGACTAAAAGACTGTAATTTACATTGACATTTCTTTCAAACTAAACAATCTAAAGTCTAAGAGTGCCATTAGTCCTTAGCCGGTGGTTTCCACAAAGCATATCAAAGGACTTTTTTGCATTACGGGTGACCAGGGGCACTGGAAATTCAAATGGTTGTAACAATTTGAATATCTAAGTACATTTATGCATGCGGATAACTTGAATGGTTGACAGGGTGTACTTTTTAGCGACTATTACTGCCATGTACTGCTGAATATATGCTTGTTGATGACTTCGTGGTGATTGTCATTAACACAATCTCTCTAGCATAAGACAAAGATAAAGAGCTCTTTATATTTGTCTTATGCTACGCGCAAGTACTACACGAGCAATATTCAATGGTCTGTACAGGTTGTCGAGCGCCATGGTCGGTTACATTTCGCTGGTGATACGCTTGAAATTTCGGTTGCATTTCGTTGGTTATACGCTCGAAAACGCGTGTAAAAGCCATCAGCAACAAATGCTAACAGCCAGAACGAAATCTAAACCTTTGCTCAATTTCAGATTGATCAAAACTTGACGCTCACAAACTTTGGTGATCATTATTTTTTGTGTGCGTACAGCTTTTCCGTTTCTTTTTTTGCTTTACTTTAGAAACTCTTTTGTAATTATCATTACTCCAATATATATATATATTTTTTTTTTATGGGACCGCCTTCTCCGGACGGCAAATTTATTTAAATTCAGTAATTCTTCATTGAGCTTGAAATTTATATAATTATACAAATTTAAACAATTGTAACCATTCAGGGTATTTTGCAGAAAAGGCTCGCCCGTGTCTGCCCGACTATATATATATATATATATATATATTCGGTTGGCGTTACAGTCGGGTAACGATAGGATAACGTGCTTCTACTGTTGTTTATCTCTTCTGGTTTACACTTCTAATGAACGCGTTTACGCTTCTTAGAGCAGAATGGGCTGGAAAGCGCGCACGCACCTACTCTATATGAGAGTGCCACCGTACAACGATTAAACTCCCTTAGACCAACATTATTGTCATTTACTGTACTGTTACCACTGCTACAAGTTAGGACAACTTACGTCCTGTGTTGGCATATTGGGAACCTTAAAACAACCGTGTGCGTTGCCCCGTTTCCCTTCGTCGGGATGTGTTGTTTCACACGATTGTCTTGTGCCTTCAGTCCGCCCGCTGGGTGATGCTTCCATTCTTGTACTTGGCAGTGGCGTGAGCTTTTTCGACAACGACCTTCGTTAGCCTAGCAGGAATCGAATTAAGAAGCATCCGAATATTAAGCTAATTTCCGCCACAGCCTAAGAAACACTTGGCGAGCGAGACATGCATAGAGACTCAAAAAAGTCGCGTGGCGTACTGAAACGGTAACACCACCGTCTCGTGAGTCCCAACGAAATACGTGAACAGTTTCAAAACTGCTCAAATCAGACGTAAAACGCTCCTTCCAGACAGTTTCTTGTCTTTCCGACAGTGGAGATTGCTACGTAGCCTACCTTTCCAACTGCGTTGTAACCGTTGTTCTTTTCAATCATCTACCCTATCGAAAACAATTAGTCCTCGCATCCGAGTGATCAGGAGGGGTAACCAGGTTAATTAAAAACGACTTAAGGTTCAGATTAGGCTGTGGCTAAAGGACCGATTACGGTCCAATGCCGGTGTATCCTGGCAAAGCAGCACCGAACGTATTCCGTTGGGTCTACACGTTGGTACTTTCTTCAAAAAAGTCCTGACTCTACTAAAATATCTGCATGATGATGTTCATTGACACCTGAAGCCCTTCGAAAGTGGCGATCTGGGTGTACGGGGCCGCTATTCCATTTGATGTCATTATACAACGCGGCAGCCTTCGGCCACATGACAGCCCTTCCGCAGTGTAGCATGCGAACCGTCGATCGACCCGATCTCCCAGAACGTGGCACATGCTGCACTCACTCAACATGCTTCACTAATCGGAACATCAGTTGTCTAGCGCCGCAATTTCGCTCCGAATCGCGCCGAATTCGCGCTGCAATCTCCTTTCGGAATGCTCTTGATGTTCGCGCGTAGACCGCGTAACCTCTCCCAGCGATGCGAGCGATCTTGTTGGCGAAATCGTTCCGCGCGCCAGTCAGCTGTGCGAGTGCCATCGTTGACGGCGGGCAGAAATAGGCGCGCCAGTTCGACGTTGTCAAGAGGTCGGTTTTGAGCGCACAGCACTGTTCATATACGCATCTTTTTTTGCATGGTTGGTTCGCACGAGTTTTGACTGGACGGCAGTGAACTCTGCTTGCTGGCGTTCTATCAAAGTCTACTTGATCGACGGCTTGTTACTGTATTTCAATATATATATATATATATATATATATAATTTTTTTTTAATGTTTTTGTAATGTCCGTGTACGGTTTTTCATGTCATGGATCATTTTAATCCACTCCGGCATTTACCTTGTCTGAATTGAAAACCATGCAAATCAATTTAAGAGTGGCCGATCTGGGTCTCGAACCCAGTCCTCCCGAACGCAAGACAAAAGCTTTGCCACTAAGCCATCTTGCTTCGTATATATATATATATATATATATATATATAATTTAGAAACACTAATTTTTATATGTTTTTCTTTGAGGATATATATCTATACTGGTAGAGTTATACTGTTACACATATACCAGTGATAAGCAATGTTTTGTCATGAGTCTTCCACTAGATTCCTTCATCCCCTATGACTTGTTTCCCTTCTTCATCTCTTAAACGTATTTGCGATCCTGCAGAAGCAAAGGACTCACACAAGTGCGAATGGCGACATCCTGCAGTGCTTCGGTTTTTGATGCTGCAGCAGCTTCGACGAGTGAGGACGCTGGCTTCACCACGACCGACCGGAAGACTCGTCGAGAAGCAATGATGTCATCATCGACAGGCCGATTAGGCGGTGGCACGAGAAACGGTTTGACCGCCATGCTGGGCCGATGCATTGCGCTCATTGACATGGACTGCTTCTACGTGCAGGTCGAGGAACGGCTGCAACCACACAACCGAGGCAAACCCGGTGCCGTCGTGCAGTATGTGGGTGAGTAAGAGTACAGGCCTATATTAGTCGGATCATATATGAGTTAGGTAAATCGCATACAAATGTTTGATTTCGTCATTAAAACGCACTTACGATCAAATAGCCAACGCGTTACGAAGATGCCACGATGATGGCATAACAGCGACTCAACTGATATGTCTTTGTCAGGGTCGTTTACAACAACAACAGCAGCATATTGCATAACTGCAACGACATCAAAAACCTTATGCATTGAGGG
This sequence comes from Dermanyssus gallinae, assembly GCA_003439945.1. Classification (NCBI taxonomy): domain Eukaryota; kingdom Metazoa; phylum Arthropoda; class Arachnida; order Mesostigmata; family Dermanyssidae; genus Dermanyssus; species Dermanyssus gallinae. The sequence continues at coordinate 231,837 of QVRM01002365.1, forward strand.
CAAATCGATACTGCATTCGCTTCTGATATATGCGGCCTTATATAAATCCGCACTAATGCTCACCACAGGTCCTCTGCGCGAATACGCAGGCGGCTTGATTGCAGTGAACTACGAGGCTCGGGCCAAGGGCGTCAAGCGAGGAATGCGCCAAAGCGAAGCCCGTGCTCTGTGTCCCAATATCATACTGTACCCAGTACCAGAAGTACGGAAAAAGGCAGACCTTACGAGATACCGGTAAGTTGTCAAAGTGGTAAGTGGGCAATGAGTGGGTAGTCATTACTAATTTTAGTTGGCCGCAGATGAGGTCCGAAAAAATAGTCTTCCAGGGCTGTCGCTTGTGGAATAAGATAGATGCATTTTTGACAGGGTTCGTTAGTGATGTCTCGCAGGATTCGTTAGTGATGTAAGCACGCTGTTTCTGGTAGACGGCTACATAAAGTCCGTTCACATGTTTTAAATTTATTAAATAAGCAAAAGGAGCTATGAATAACAACATATTTCATATATCATCCTAATTGTAACTTGCTGATTTATCGCCACAGATCAGACTTTTGGCCAAGCCTATTGGTCTGGTTTACTATTGCTTTCATGTGCTACATCCAGTTGTATTCACCCGTTTGCAAGTGCATCTTCTAAAAAAAAGCTAATACATTTTGCCACTCCACAGCCACTCAATACTGTCTGCAGAACATACTCTGTGAATATGATTCCGGCCTATTTATGTTACCTTTCTTGAGGAGAACGAATCGTCCCTATTTTAGAAGTTGTACATTATTCTATTATAGCTACCACTTGAGGAATTTCTGGTCCTTACACCTCTTCAAAATGTCCGGCGTTAAACTCGTAAGCCGATTTTCCAACATTTGCCTAATAATAATCATATGTGTGACAACGAGACTATTATTACCTAACAGCAGGCACATACCGATCAAATAATAATAATTTTTGTAGCAAAATGGGTGTAAAATGTATTTCAAACATTCGTTTTAGTTGTTTAGTTTCGTTTAGAACTATTTTCTCATATAGATAGGAAATAATGATGATAATTATGATGGTGGCAAAGACTTGCCGGCGGTGAGGTGTTAAAGGTATTCTGTTCGTACGGCGCTATTGTGGAGCGCGCGTCGATTGATGAGGCGTACATTGATCTGACGGCACTCGTTGATGAGGGGAACAGCTGCAATGGAACACCTCTACCGGACGGAGCTCTCGCTGATGCCCACGTCGAAGGCTTTGACGACAATCTCGAATTCCTCAAAGGTGGGTACGCCGAATCGCTGAAGGTGTACATCTACAGCACATCTACAGCACTCATACGTTTGTTAGCGATATTTTTGATGTTCTATTGTTAACGATATTCTCAAAAATGCTGCTAAACTAACCTTATTTGCTGGCGCCACAACGGCTGTATTCGCGGGCGACTTCTCTTAACAGGTTGAGGTAATGATTCGTGAGGATATTGAAAAGCGTTCTCTATGGTCTAGAGATAGCGGACTCTACATTAATTGGTCAGAAACAGGAGTTGTCCAATTTAAAAATCTAAGAGGCCATACGACAATCAATATTTAAGTTTTTGCCAAACAACAATCCAAAAAAGAATCAATCAAATCTGAAAGATCCCGAAACAGCCGAGGCTATTATTGTCTCCTCGGCCACAAGCGTACACAGAAATATATATTTCATATATCATCCCAATTGTACCAATAGATACAAACAATAGAACAACAGCAAAACCGACCAAGATGGCTTGGTTGGGCAAAGCCTTGGCAATTTGGGAGGTGGAAGTTCGAGACCAGACCGTCACTCTTAAATTGGTTTGCTCGCTTACAATTTAGACAGGTACATGCCGGAGTGGAGCAAAAATCAGCCATGCCATGAAAAACGGGAAATTACGCCTTACGAAAAAAAAACTTAAAAATAAGATTTATCGCCGTAAAACACTGTAACTTAGGTGCTACAATGTAAGATCAATGTTTTCAGTGATATTAGGGACACTTATATCTATAATAACTTTAATCATTCAAAAACGCTACGATATCGCGCTTCCTAATCTCATCTTATTTGCGGCTGATTAAACAGAACGGTGTAAAACAGTTTGACACAATCTATAGATAATAATACGATATAGTACGGTGATAAAGTACACAATATTACTGCAACTTGTACATGCTTCGTACTAGCCATGTGGCTGTACTAAGTTGTAGCACAAACGATAAACTACAATTAAAAATAAGTAAATGTATTACCACATCAAGGCTACTCCAGTTCTCTAGTTTAGCTTTTCTGATCTCTTCCCATTTGTCCATTTGTTTCGGATTAAGCAGAACTTGCCTTGCCAGGGGAAGCACTCGAACATTGCATATCTTTCTATGTGCCTTTAACCAATCGATCATGCTACTTTGGTGAAAAGCCTGTTGTAAATTGTGATAACATTTTTAACAAAATGTGAAAGCATTGTATTACGCGGTAATATTTGACTCATTTGTAATTACCGGGATGGTGGGGAAAACATTTTTGCAGGTGTCGATTGGAGGGAACGTGGAGGCGATGCGTTTCTTGCGCGCGGGGCGGAAATCATGATGCGAATGCGCCGAGATGTTCTGCAGAAGACACAGTTTACCTGTTCCGCGGGAATATCTCAGATAAGCAGTGCAAGGCATCGTTTAATTCCATTCCTTATATAGGCCCTGATGAAAAGGGTGACATTTGGTATTTATACTATCTATATATATATATATATATATATTAATATATATATATATAGGTAGCGCTATCCCCGTTAGCATTCTGTTCGGTAGCTGTCCCATTCGATGTCACATGGGGTCGCCGTTTGGTGTCTGTTTATCTGTTTACCTGGTGCTGGATGTGTACCGCCTCGCTCCAACAGGTGGTGGCGAAACTTGCCGCTGGTCTGCACAAGCCAAACCAGCTAACGGTGGTTCCGCACTCGTCCGTGCGGGGTTTATTCGAGAACGTACGCGTCAATAAAATCCGCGGCCTAGGCGGAAAGTTCGGAGAGCACCTGGCGGAACGACTCCGCGATACAGGACAATGGCGCAACTGGCTGATATCCCCTCAGATAGGCTCATCGCCATGTTCGGCGAGAAGACCGGGTAGAGTTTATTTATGTTCATATTCACGGGGAGAGACGAAATATTTCGTTTTATGTTTACCGGTTGTGGTCGCAAATAGGTTGGAAATTGGATTGTTTTATAAATTAGGTAAAGTAAAAAAAGTTTTTCTTCCTAATGCATATATATATATATATATATATACAGCCGCAGGAACTAAAATGCGTAATATACGCCTGATAGTCTGGGACCCTTAACATCTGTAATATGATTTAAGTTTAAGGTGCGGGTGGCACTTGAGAAGCGGGTTTCCTTTTTTCTGTTTATACACACAGTAGCTTCAACTTAAGCTCCATAGACATGCGTCACGCTGTTTTTTTCATTGGTGTATTGATCTGTGTATCTTTTCTCTGCATATAATTGCTTAATATAGTATGGTGTTGCAGTGCGCCAAAATGATCACGATATATATATATATATATATATCAACACGATATATATATATATATATATATATATATATATGATATGATGCATGATGACGTTGCGTTTTGTTATTTATGATTAGAATGTGGCTTTATGAATTGAGCCACGGAATTGACCATGAAGCTGTTGAGGACCGCCTACTGTCGAAGAGTCTCGGCTGTGCGAAGACCTTTCCCGGCAAAGTGCGTTGGTAAAAGTGACGGACGTCAGTCAGTGGACGAACAGTCTCTGTCAGGAGCTCGAGGAACGCCTGAAGAGGTTTTGGTGTTGCTTTTGTGACAAAAACGTTTATTTTTTAACCTCGAAATACCGTACGCATTTATTTATATATATATATATATATATATATATATATATATATATATATATATATATATATATATATAGTTAAACTGTTTGAATACATGTGAGAAAGCTTGTTGTTGCTGTTTAACTTTTTTATGCTAGCATCACAGTTGACTACTATGGCGCTAAGTCGTTTGTTCAGAAAAGCGTGTTATTCAATAGGATGAAATCTCTTGCCTGGTCTACGGATTTTTCGATTTCAATTTCAAATTTGAAGTTTATTCACGGAACCGCAATTTCACAATGCTTAAGTTATCGTATATAAAAGTATTTTAAATGTGTAATAACACCAACATTATCTATTTTATACTTCATTATGTTTCACTCCTTGCGAAACTAACAATTGAAGTCGCAATTTTTTTTCCGTTCACACACATGACATGCTTTCTTTAATATGTTCACATGTAACTAGTTTTGACTAGATTTATTACTCGTTACCCATTTTTAACCTCACACTTGAATAATCTGACTGGAATGAGTACGCGAATTTGCTTGGGTCCAGATAGTCGGCAGGGCATACGCGAGAGCATGACGGGTGGACTCCTTTAGAGCTACTAGTTTCAGAAATACCGTTGCACGTCGAGTTGTGCGTATAATAGCAACTCTTATAGAAAAAGCAGCATCATCCAGAATATCTCCTATATACACCTTAAATTCAACAATGTAATTTTTACCCTGTAAATATCCTTCAGTGGTAAACGCTTAAAAAAATTGAAAACACTTACGAATTGAATCACTACGGCGCAAGTTAAAAACGGCCCTGAGGGCATCATTCTGACTAACTTTTTTGGATGAATTTATTTTATACATGATTGTATAACTATATTAGTGATTTCACACGTACGCATCCTGTGCTCCAACGATTGTGTCTTCCTTTGCCTGCAAAGGGCTATCCTCTGAGTGAGAAAAATGCGACAGCCTGGTACAAGGTCGATACTGGTCACCGAAGTGCGAACTTAGGGTACATCCGTTACTAAATTCCAGCGCAAACTGAGCTTTCGACTTGCTAAATGGTCGTCTGCCTTCACTATTCCACTTCAAATGAAGCAGACGAACTGTATCCTGGATAACTGTATGGCCAAGAAGCCGCAGATACGCGGATGAGAGCCCGACGATGGTTAGTTGGAAGGGATTTACATTTAGTGTCACCGATTCAGCTGATAACCTGGCTTTTTACATCATCACGCTGCCTATCAACCGACGTACATCCCTCTTCCCGACTCGACTGGCCAACAAGTAATTACCGTACGAATAACGACGTTCGCACCCGTAAGACTCATACGTGTCAAGAGAGCAGATTAAAGTTTTCCACGCCTAATTTGTGCGGTAAAAGACAGCTAGAATCGCGTCAGATCTTCCATCTCTTTACGGATTCCGCAAGTACGTCGAGCATGCAGGGATTTACTCCCTCTCTTGTAGCCCAACAACAACCAATGGCACGACTTTAGTTAGAACGTCGAGGGCGTCTCTCCTGACCGAATTCGACGAAAGCGTGACCGCAGAGTACATGCATAAACATTTAAAAGCACTCCACTAGTCCCTTCAAGGTGAAAAAGATTCAATCACGTTTTGACAGACAGCTCTTGTTTATCGTAAAGGTGTGGCGCGCGTGCATTGAAAAGGCAGTCTTCTACTGCAACGACAAAGACATTGATATTGTTTTTATAAGCGAATCATGGGTTGACGATAGCCTGTCTTCGGCGGAACTACCATTGTGGCGGGTTTACATACTATCCAACACACAACCTGGCGCATATGAAGTTACTATTTCCGGTAATGCTGCCGAACCTGTACGCATGGAGATCATCACTGGATTCGCACTCTTTAACGGATCCTTGAAAACGTATAATTTGCGCTTACTTTTTGCCCTTAGGCTCTAGTGATTCATGCATGATGTCTTCCCAATTGCAGAAATTACGTGAAATGGTAAAGCATTTATATCAGATGTAGATTGGAGATCCCCAGTTTTATGTAATGAACTCACTTGTTCAGCTCTATTTGATATGTACACAAGATATGATAGGTACACATTACAGTGACAACGTAGTAGACTTGACGCTTAGAAATCGATCTAAGACCTAGTGCAATACGTGAATACTACAAACTTCCCTAGTTTAATATTCCACATTGTTCTGCATCGGCATTACCAATACAAGCCTATGTTGATCGAGTCACTTAGCAGCCTGCGAAAATGCCGCAGTAAACCCCCGGCTACAGTCAATTTTTCAATAGGCTTAGGCGAGCTAGAATACGCGCCAGTCTGATAGTAAAAGCAAAACTAGACAAATAGAAAGCCATTTTTCGGTACACCATTCAAACAGTAAACTTTCGCAGTAACATGACATGGTTCTTGAGGTCTCGCAAAAGACTTTAAGCTTCTGGCTTTTTTTTAAATATATATATAGTTCTATATTTATTCAATTTCAAATCATTCACGGTCGGACCATGACATTTGGGTCCCTGCGAACGTGTGCACCATTACGGGGGGTCCAGTGTAGGGACCAGCCATTTCTGGAGGGTTCCTCGAACCGAGGCCGCATTGCTCCGTTGCACATCCAGCGACAGACGCTGTCTGAGGAAATCACTTGCTCGCTTATCTCCGCTGGCTAGAATTAGCCGCTTCCCGACCTTCTGTAGCAAACTGCGAGTAGACGGACCCGGCCCGCCAAGGGTCTCGAAGGCAAGTGGGTGAAACTCGTACGGGTAACCGATGTTCTGGTACTTTCTAACCTTGCCTGCCTCGGCGAGAGCCGATGCATGACCAGCCCGAGCCGCGCCAGCACTGACCATTGAAGGGGCTAATGAGTCAGTAACTGTCGCGTCCCAAACCAGCATGCATCCGCGCTCGAACGGAGTTAAGGTCAGACCGTCAGGTCTCTTTCCGCCCTCTCTGTCTAGTCCGACGGGCTCCAGAACGCACGGTAGACCACTGGATCGTAGAGCTCTGCTAAAGGTTTCGTTCAAGGCTTGGTGTCTTGCTCGCCTACCTGCGCTGACAATACAGGACAGCCCGTGGCGTCCATCTGGCTGGACGACGTCTCCGCAGACACAGGCGTGGGTGTACACAAGGTCTGTTCCTAAACGAAGTCCGACCGCGATCCTTACCGACTCGTCATCTAACAGGGTCCCGATCTGAGCACAGGGTATGGCGTGGAGCCATGCGCCCGCCCCCTTGGAGGAGACGGCGCGCAGCCTGGCCTTATCGGCGTCCGTGGCGCATTCCGCAATGAGGTTTTCGACTCTTTGCCTCATAAAGAATTGCTGCCCATTCTTCTTGGTGTCCCACGCTGTCGACGGGCTCGTGGCCGCCACAGGGCAACTGCCTTGCCGGTGGCTTGTCTCCAATCGGGCTTCTACGTCCGTGAGAGCAACAGAATTCCAGGAGGGTCCAGAATCCAGAGAGCTTCTGGCTTACTTAACAAGCACAGCTAGCGATGTTAAATGGTGCCCTACCCATGGAGGTCACTGAAATCTTCGGCAACCCTAAATGTATGTGATTTTTACTCCTGCATTGGTCCAAAAACGCCATAAAACTCGATCGTAATCGCACCCCGGACGGCCTCCCGCCGATTCGGTTCAAAGAACTGGCAGACACGTTTGCAGAGCCGCTCACAATCATCTTTACTCGATTTTTAGAAAGCGGCGACGTCCCTTCGGCCCTCATAACGTCGATTGTGACGCTAACCCATAAAAAAAGTCACGCGCTTTACGTGAGAGTCCATTGTCTGCACTATTATGGAAGCAATAATCGCAGACGCTACCTTTAATTACTTATCATCCCCCGATCCAAACCAACAGGCATTTTTAAGGGACATAATCGGCCGACACCCAATTACTGGTTTTCCACGTCAGGGCTCATGCAGGAAATCATTGCTCTTCGCGGTGTAACAGGGTGACATGTGTATTTAGCTATAGATGTCAAGCGAATAATAAATCCAGCCATCCTATATAATAATAATCGTGGCTTATGTAATATGATATGAGTCTATCTTCCTAAAAATGGGTCACACTCGAGAGAAACAGCACAAAGCAAGTAGTACCGAAAATATTCTGAATATTGTCTTAACCTTATCAAGAATCGCTGGAATAGCCTGTTCAGAAACGAACCAAAATATGCGCACGATGATTTGACGTCTTTGCATGTTTCGCGGCACACCATCGGCGAATACTGCAGGATCAGAGGGTGAACCGACGTATTCCGCGTCTCCTCACAGTGAGCAATGGCGTCCAGTCAAAAAGTTGTCAGCTTTCAGGCAGCAGCCTGAGTCGAGTCTACCTGTATAATTGCGCTATGGCCGCCCTGGCCAAGTTGAACGTAGCGTCCCGCTCGAGTGGCGATTGGGCTCCACCCGTAGTCGGGCTTCAGTTTAACGCTAGCAAGTTTGAGGCTCTCGACGGTTCATCGAATATCATGAAGTACATGACGATGGGTTCGTCCAGCGCAGATCAAGCAATGACAACTGCTTCGACGACAAAAGGTAACTAATTCGATGGGGAAGGAGAAAGACCGACCATTGATAGATTTGCACTGAGACTCGACAATGAAAACCTACCTAGTAAACGTAATTAATGCCGACCTACCACGAACGTTGAACTTTTCTGCTGCGCGTGCAGTGCCCTGGCATTACATATTAAGTGATTTCTTCAGAAGGCCAGAGAAGACTCGCCTAGCAGGTGAAGCCGTTACAGTTTATGCTTCGGTGAAGGCTGTGATCTGTCTGGTGCAAACAAAACTATAGCGGAACAGGCTTTTCCATCTCTTTGCAAGATAGTGCGTACGTCTGAAAATAAATCGGAGATCCGAAAATGCTAACCTGATATTTAAAGGGAGCGAAGGAGGAAGAGAGAAGGAGACAATTCTCAAAGAACAGCCAGGGCGTGCGTTTAGTGCCATAATTCCATAGAAACGAAAAATCGCCAAAGGTACGCTAAAGGGTATCTGCAATGTAGGTGTGCAGTAAATTCAATGCCAGCTCCGTGCACCTTTTAGCTACTAAATACATAGTTGAAGGATTTGGATTCGAATGCCTGATCGTTCAATCTATTCGTCCACATATATGTCAACAAATGTCGTCGTTTCGCCATATTTTATGTTCCATCAACAAAAAAGAAAACTAAAACTAGCTGTTCATCATCAATTTCCTAACGCTATGCGTATAACGTTATTCAGACTTGGCGGACAAACGGATCACGATGGCGTCGCGACTGTGGAAGCTGATGTCTACCGCTGAAGAGGATATTTCCCTGCAGGATCGCTTTTAAGTATGTGTATATATAGCGTGAGGCCACTTTAGAATAACAGCAATAAATACCAAAAAGCAAAATTTTAATTTATTAGGTATATATATATATACATATCACATAGTCCTTGTTTTTCACACATGCCCGCAGCTTCCCCAAGACGGTATCGACCGTTAGTCGCAAGTAGAAAAAGTCAAATTTGTTCCACTACTTGCAAAGGGCTGAAGGAAATTTCAAAATCGAATAATCGAGTAGTCCCAAGGCCGGCTTCCCAAAGTCCGCATACAAAAAATCTATTGAGTTAAAGTCCGGGCGGCGCAGAGGCCACTTCAACATGTACAAAAGTCAGGACGGTGCTCCAATGCACCAATCCTACACGGTTCTGCAAGGGCGAAGGATGAATATGAACGAAATTTTGCCAGTTGCCATAATTCCGGCCCAAACCATTGTTGTAGCCTCTCCGTGCTTCTCACGGAAGGGAACCATCCGCGTAGTCGGAGTGTACGTAGAGATGTACGTTGCCAAGCAGCAACGAAGCAAACCATGATGATTGTAAATCGATCGCCACAAAGACTGCGCGAGGAGGAATTGAGCGTATATGATATACTAAGTCCCTGTATTTAGGCGCACATGTAAGAATTAAGCGTCTGCTAAAATTACTCGCCCCGTTAGGTCAGGTGGCGCCGTGTTGACGGCTAATTATACGATGAAATACACACATGCCACACATACTCATTAGCATTAACGTACTTCCAACATATGAGTGTACCTCTTCCTAACACCGTTCCGATCGGTATGAGCTGAAGATAATCACCAGAATTTATTTCCTAAATGTACTCTACATGCAATACAGAAAAATAAGTTTTGAGCATTATGAGCGCAGCACCGATAAGCGAAATATTTAAATGTTGGATTCATTCCGCTGCTGTGCTTTAAAGGTCAATCTCATAGATCGGTATTTGACACAACAAAGCATTCTTATCGTTAAACGTTTTTACGGTAACAAAGGGCATTTTCCTGATGCGTTGTTCTATGCATATCTTCTTGATGAATAAATAATACATTTCGCCGTTTAAAAAACTATTTAAATTGGAATGTAACTTTTTCCCTCTTGTTATATACACACAACAAACTTTGAGGTTTCGAACAACTCGGCAAAATATTTTTTTCTTAATAAAATGTCTTCTAAAAAAATTGTAATTGAGCTTGAAAGCCAAATTATAAGAATTGCAAAGAGAGACCTTCAATACAAAATTTGTTCTGATTTGATCTAGCGTAGAACGCAATTAAATTTCAGAGTCAACTTTTCTGCCGAACACGCATGCATGGTTGGGTTGTCGATAGGATGACTGGGACTCTCGCAATCGCAGATTTAGTGAAGATATCTTAGGATAAAAAGCTCAATATTACAATTTTTGGTAATTTCGCTCTCACTTCAAAAGAAGACGCTTGGGCATCCTCGTCCCACCAGAAATTTTTTTTCGCAGAATAAGCCTTGGGAACTTTTTGAAAAGTGGCATAGACAAACAAAGAGGCCGCATAGAGTTTTATATAAGAGACGAAATTTCGTTTTCCCAAGTCGTAGAAATAAGACAGACTCTTTCAGAGATTAAGCCGCGAATTTTTAAGTAATCTGTTCCGTTTCACGGCGCCGTTTTGGCCGGCCCTCAACAGTCATGGACAAGAGTAAAGAAATCTAGAAAATCGTGCTCACTAACGGCGTTACTACCACCAAGTATGTGCTTGAAAAAGTGAGGATTTCCCATTATCCCAGTTGCGCTAGTTTTGAATGGATTTTGCACTGTATAACAGAGTCTCGACCCGAAAGGAGTTAAGCTAGCAAGACACTGTCAATATGTTCCTAACAGTTTTTCCACTTTAAGGAAAATGTTAATCACGGGTTTGGACCATTGAATTTAGGTTCTACATTCACAAAGAAATCTTACCGCAATCTTTTACGGAGACCTGAGTCTGTTTGCTACAAGAGATTCGATTTCTAAAAAAAACAGTCGATTCTTCAGCACAACATTGCGTCAGCGCACCCTGCGTTACTTTCACAGCGTTATTTACAGACAAATTGTAACTATCACGCTTGAATTTTTTATTTGTCCGACAAGAGGCGGACACAACTTTGAGGCGTTAAAAATCGTATGGATCAAATAATATTTACGTTGAAAACTTATACATGTCCTTCACCTTTCTGAGCAGCCCTTGCAAAGGCTGCTCAGAAAGTTTGCCCCTGCTCAGAAAGTTCAAGGACAGGTATAAGTTTTCAACATAAATATTATTCGATACATACGATTTTTAACGCCTCAAAGTTGTGTCCGCCTCTTATTGTATATCGTCACATTCGGCGGCGTGCTATATAGCCTCATCAACGATAAAGTGGTACTACGTTTTACACTATGTTATATTGAGGTACTGTATAGTTTGCAAGCGTTTGCAGCAGGCCTTATCTTAATCATCAGTCATATGCAACTAAGTATCACTACCTAAAAATTCTTTAATTTGCGTTAAAATGTGTGCAAGAGCAATGCGCTATTTATTGTTTTAGCTAATATTGCTCTCTGATTTAATGGCAAAGAAAATGAGATATGCAAAATCCATTATGAATAGTCTGGTAATACGTAGCTTATAGTATAGCAGTTTAACTACAGTCGGCACCCGCCGTAATAAGATTTACTGTTGCGCCTATGTACCATGCATCGGGATCAGAACACGTAGATAAATCCATGATAGAATGGTCGCCGACAATACGCCAGATGTATGTGTTCTTCTACACCAACGATGCGAAATGAGTTCATGTGCTATTGTAAAATAACATATCCCATTTATTTTTTGCATATTGTCAATAATAATAAAGAACACATTCACCCTCCCCCCTTTCGTTTGTCATGCTATTAGTCCTATTCGATCGGCTGCTATTCGTTATCGATAATATTGTTATTATTGATGCTTGTGTTACTTAGATCTCATTTTCACCTCGGTGTTTGCTCGGATACTCATGTTCGCCATTCGCAGCGATCACGCACTCTGTCGATTCTCACTCATGCGTGCCATTAAAGGAGCTCTCGGATATTCATCGTGGCCCAGTGTTGATAGAATAACAGTCGAATGCGATGCTGTAAATTTGCTGTAACCGATGTCCGTGGTCCTTTCTTCGACGTCTGTCACTACCAGCAGTGACACTCGGACTGGTGTAGAGTGTACTGAATCCGTTCGTCGTTTAATATACAACATTTGCCCCTTCCGTGTACGCTCGAACCTCAACTAGTAGCATCTTTCCGCATCTGATTTCTTAAAACGCGTTGGAGGCTATGACAGGCTGCAGCAGTACCAAATCTTCTCTGTCCGCTCCCCTGTCGACGATTGCGTATCCGGCTCAGCGATAGGAATGGCAACTGTTTCAGTTCCGACCGTCCTCGCACGTTCAGTAATTACTACTCTTACGATTATGATTATTGGTTTTCTTCTCTTCTACTTCACTTTCCAACTGGTTCGTCTGCAAAGGGATACGCGTCCACCACATACACTACTTGTCGCTGATCACCTATTGTCCCTCAACTATTAACATATCGTTCGGCCAGACACTTTAAAAATAGCTCTGGATTTGGACCTTAAGAGCCTAAGAAGAAGGGCCGGGGGCCGGTTAGCTGCAAGGTTGGCGAGGCTGACCGGCCTACCGAGACCCCGAGTACATTGAGGCGCCCGCGTAGTACTTCCGTGATCGATCTGCTTGCTCTGCTGGCAACAGTCGTCGTACTCTACGCCAAAACGCCATAACACCGCCTGCGGCGACCTTCGGCCGTCCGAGGTTGCACTCTCGGCGAATAAGCGCACCTCTGGCTGTCTTTTCAGTCGCAATATTCACCACCACCACCACCACCACCACCACCACGATCATAGACAGACATCTGCACCTGTCACCATGGCATGGAATGGTGGCTGGCGGGGTTCACCTCCGCCTCCGGCCACCGATAAAATCTTATCAAAAACGACTACTAGTAACGAACCCCATTTTTGCAGTTTCTCGTCGCCGTGTGCCCAAAATCTAACATCACGGCAATGGCGCGAAGTGCACCCATGCTTCGCTCCGTTTTGATATTCATCACCCCTCATTGTGCTTGCCTGATTTTTGTCAGTTAGATGTCGACCCCGAGTGCTGTATCTCATTTCGCAATAACCCATCCCACCTCTCTCTCTGTCTTTCCATCACCCTCATTCTGTCGCACACAACCTCCTGTTCCGCCAGAAAGCGCGCCAACACCTTCATTATTAATCCAAAGATTGCATTCGAAATCGTTATCACTAAGCACCTTAACCGGATCCGTTTCCTTTGGCCTAGCATATAAAACAAGCATATAGGTACTATTACTACTAATCTTATGCTACGTTCTGTTGATGTTGCCGTTTGCGATACTATGATCATTTTGTAGAGTTGCGAGTTGGCTTCAACTGCTAGTAGCAGTAGAAGTTGTGGCTGTGGTTTTCGCGAAAAGAAAACGTATCGTTGTTTGCGGTCACCCTTGTTCCTGTTTCATTTACTGGGGACTGCTGGTATAATATAATTATTATTACTATTATCGTAATTTGACTCAGTTTTTGTTTTGTTTTTTTATCTATCACTATATTAATGATAACCGGTCGTTCCTTCGTAACGTGAACCCGCATCTCGCCCGACTCAGCAGTGAACAGAACGCGTCGTCCGAGTTTCCGAGTCGATAGGTCGAGATCCAACCGGTCCGCTGGTTGGACGCTGCCAGGCCTCTGGGAGTAGGCAACCATTAGCACATTCAAATACACTCGCACACCACAAATACACTCTCGCATGCTCATACATACTATCAGCCCAGCCGTCGTCTCTCGGCGTGAGCGGCTGGACGTCTGACTACTAACACCGAATTCACGCGGGACAGAGCGAATCGTCGTCATCGTCGTCGTCTTCATTCTTCAATCAGTCAGTACATCAGTCAATGTAGGAGGCCGTCTCTCTGGCCAATACATACTTCTCTCTCGTTAGCATTATTCATAGTGTCTACACGTGTACTCGGTCGTCTCCGACGCTGTACTCGGCATCGCGGGCGACAGCCGCGCGCCTAGGCCGGCAGCTTCAACGCCTTGCCCTTGATCACCTTCGTGACGTACAGGTAGAAGAAATCACAGTAGAGGACGGTTTGCACGACGCCGGCAACGATCGCGATGAAGTCGTAGAAGTTCTCGGCGTAGTAACGATATACCCAGTTGAAGATGTACAACGCCCGGTATGAGCCGAGCGCAAACAGGTAATGCGACGTGATTGTTTCCGCTTCGCCTGAAGTAACGCAGCAACAACAACAACAACAGCAACAATTAGAACGTATATTTAACACAGAATCAAATCTAAATTGGAACGTTGCACTCCAAAACTTCAAACGCACTTAATGGAGTCCATGTACTGGTGTGTGCGGAGGTAAAGTACTTGTAGTTCGTTAACAGGGTGTATGAGAGGGGTTCACAGGCTCGCCGAAATAGGTGTCATGTCAGCGCGCATGCATTTAAATTATGTACTGCTTTCAATTAAAAGGCACATTCCGGCATAATAAACACGCAGCCTATGTTTTCCTCCCGCCTCGATCAAAAGCTGCCCGGTAACAGTTAGTTGCTCTGTTCCGTTATTCTAGGAACTAAATTAACTAAATTAATATTGATATGCTTTACGCCATAAATAAGAAGTGATGTGTTCCTATTTATTTAATTAGTACCTGTCTTATCTAATTTCATATACCCAATTACCTATCTGTATTTATATATCTAAGGTCATATCGGCCCTGTACCTTGTATACAGTTAATTAATATTGATTACTAATAACAAATGTAACTTTCTGCATTCCTAATGTTTAAAAAAAAACTTAAATTTGTAGCGCAGACCTAGTTAGATATTACATTACAGATCATTTACCGCACTTTCAAAAAGCATAAATACATGCACACTTCACAGTGTAATTTATTTAAATTTGACGGCGCTCACTGCAATGTACAGCTAACGGCGTGGTACGTCTCACAATCTGCGCCACAAGATCTGCGAACAAACGGAATGTGAAAGTCGGATCGTGGAAAGCCATTTGTGCGAAGATGTAATGGTGATAGCCATGTAAATCAAATGATTCTGAATCATGCTCAAACTTTGTGCCTTCGCATCGTAAAACCGCTCCCGCAGTACGCTAATTATTGAGAGTGTGCCGGAGACAGCGGATGTAAGCACTTCTCGTAGTGCTTAGCAGACAGTGGGGTTTCCTCATAGGGACTGTGCACGTCCACTCAGAAAAGTTCTCCTAGTCACGCGGGAGGCGACATGCGTTCTGCATATTTCTAAAAGATGAGGCAGAAAGACGTGTCCGCTGAGACCTAAGTGTTGAAGTCGTTCTGCAGGTCGAGTTACTTGACGCCATTGACGAGCTCCGAAGACTTCTCGTTGAGGAACAGTGTATTAAGCGAGCTAGACACCCGCCGCGCCCGAACTTGATCCCATGTTTTCCTTGAATTGAGCTCAAGCCCTTTGACCGCCTACCAATGGGCGAAATAATTTAGCGACTATAACGTCTGCATATCTATTTCTCTTATGTTCATGATCTCTCCTCTATCACAAAATATATAAAACATGTAATCATCATAACAAAAACCTCGACGGCCAAGAAGAAGGCCTCTGGGCGCTCCTTCGCTTTGCTGAACTACCACTGGGTTAGCGTTGCCCGTCTCTTCTACCTGTGATCAATCATTATTATTATAGAAATTCTGTGGGTTCGTAGCAGGCGGCCGCCTACACCAATGCGCTGGAATCCCTTAAGGCGTTCTGTTACGACCTTAACACAATCAATGCTAAACTGCATTTCCTTTTAGGCATAGATACCGTGTGTTCTATTTCAGAGAGAAGGCACAACCTTGGAGAAAGCAAACGTTCAACGATCAGCTCTGCACGTTTTCTGGAAAGCCTTCTTAGGAGTGCCATCTATTTAGATTCTCGACATTGTCCCTTGCGCCCCCCTGAATGTATTCTCAGAACACACGTTCTCGTCCGAGCGTATGTTTTGAGAATTTGTGCCGAAGGCATGTAGCGTAGGTAATATGTAATGCTTCAATCTGCTTATTTGGTTCTTAACATAACAAAATTCGAATACCAATTTCCGCTCGAGGTTGACTTACCGGTTTTGGAAACCATGAAGAGCTGCGGTAAAATTGCTACTGCCTCCAGATAGATGGAGAATGTCCAGAGAATCTCGAGGACGGTGAATTCATGGTTGATGAGCAGCGCGAGGATAGCGCACGGTGCCAACAGGAACTCCACCCGGAACGTGTCGTGATTTCGGTCGTACGTAGCCTTGAACTTCACCCACATCAGGTATAGTGTGCCTATCGAAGTAGAAAATAAGGCATACAGACACAAACACCAAATGTATCCATGGTTACTACAGGAATGATGACACAATCCAAAAGAATACTATACAATAAATCAGGGTACCTAAAAGCGAAGCAGAAAACGAGGATTCTCCTTAACAACAATGCTTGTTACAAGACAATTACTCCTGAAGTAAGTATCATCAACAGTGGCTGAAATATCTTTGATCGATAGTGATAATAATATTACTATTAACAATGATAAATGTAAAGGCATCACAAATGTGGAAGCAGCATCATATACTTTTGCGACAATAGTACTAACGAATCACGCTAGTTGACGAGCGCAAGCTATCCCGTCTACACGAACTTGAATCCGATGACACGCTAGTTGTTCGTAGGGGACGGAGGATGGTCTAGAATTAAAAACAACCTCCTTAAAAAAAATGTAATTCTAGCTGTAACGAAATAGCGATTCATACTGCTCGCGGCAATCTTGGGTGGGGAAAAATAATTAAGTTACTAATAAAAATAATAGCGATTTCGTTGTCAACCGTAACTCAACCGACCACAAAATAAATGTAGCATTGAGCTGTATGTATGTATATGTATATATATATATATATGTATATATATAGAGGCGTGATCTAGGATGCGCTAGTCATGGTTGTCGCCGGCTCGATCCCCGCTGTTGATCGAATTTTTTTTAAGCGATGCTCGTGGAAAATAGATAATGAACCATACCACTAAGAGTCAGCGACCATGCTGCCGCAGTGACTGTTGGAGAACCCTAGATATCCCAACATGTCGAGCCTGGTGGCGTGGTTTTGCTCTGAGCGGCAGCATATATATATATATATATATATATATATATATATATATATTTATTTATATATATATATATATATATATAATGAAAATATTTTTCCAACTACAAAGTACACGCACACATGGTGTGCAAACGCATTCAAGTGCGGTGATTTGAATATTGAGATTATTAACAATAGTATACATGTATAGTCTAACAGAGATGTTGATAAAAGAAATGAAGAATGAGTAGTTATAATAATAATTATAATAATTTTCAGCATAAATAAAACGAGCTACAGAAAAAACCGAGAGCGACGGTTTTTTTCCCCCACACACGGCTACGGTTTTGGCCGCTCGAATTCACACTAGCCAGGTTAGAGCGGACGGCCTAAAGGCTCAAAAGCACTGCCAATAGCCGGCTATCGACACCAGCAGCAGGTGCGAAGGGAACTAGAGGGGAAGGGAGACAAAAAGGGGGGGAGAGCGAGACCGAGAGGGGGCCGCGGCGAAAACAACAGAGGGAATTCTAGCTTGTCCGAAACGACACATAAAAACAGGTACACTAAGCCGCCACAAATAAGCGCTTACAATCCATACACACACACACACACAGAAACACACCCATGCTAATCTAACGGCTGTGTCGAAAAGTCCACGTGTCTTTGAAAAAAATTGTGCTCCGCGCATCCGCCCGCCCGACCGGCCAGGTGTTGTTGATGAAAGCAGTTAGTTACACGGGCCCAAAGGCTGCAGAGCGACTAGTGTGCGCAAGTGGGCTGCCTTGATTAGACATGCATGTAGCACCAGACGGCTACATAATAATAATAATAATAATAATAATAAAATAATAATAATAATAATTGGTTGGATGGTAATGCACCATCTCTTTTTTATTGATACATCTGTGCTCCCCGTTTTTTCTTTCGATCATGGTCGCTTTTTTAGTCTTCTCCGGCATTCTCCGTGTCTAAATTGGGAACCATGAATGTCAATTTAAGAGTGGCGGGTCTGGGTCTCGAACCCAGGCCTCCCGAATGCAAGGCAAAGGCTTTTGACACTAAGCCATTTTGCTTGTATATATATATATATACCATCATTTGTTTAGTAAACTTGTAGCTGGGCTGAAAACAATCAGATTCGCTTTCCTGTTGTCACCCTTCCACAATCCAATCTAGTCATTTCCAGCCGAATCATCGAACGATAGATGCGTACGTTGAGTGTGACTGTCTGTGAATAAATAAACCTTTCCTTAGCTAGCAGGTAGGCCGACAGCAATTCTGGTAGGTCTTCGTGGCCTTTCCTCGTGCGGCCCTTTCTTTTCCAACTAACAAGAGGAGACAAAACATGCTACAACGGCAACAGGCGGTGGCAGCGGTCTGACCGGCATATGACCAAAATGTTCAATGTACATCGCGCAAAAAAAGAAAGAAAAAAGCTCATATATAGGTAGTATCCTATACCTATCTAGCAAGCCCAATACACACACACACGCTCGCACGCTCACAGAGAAACGCTGAGAGTTTATGCTGAGAGTTTCCATCTGCTCAGCTGCTATCGCCGCCGCCTCGATGTCGACCTGCCGTCCAAATAAGTGGCTAATTGCTTCCAGCTGGGAAACGAGGGAACAACAGCACGATGATGCGCCAGCGACGAGGCAGATGACGACGACGACGACAACAATAATAACAACAACGGCAACAACAACAACAACAACAACAACAAAAACAGCAACGATAACAACAACAGCAACAACAAAAACAACAATAACAGCAGCAACGACACCGATAACAACGCCGTTGTGGACACCTATAGTGGAGCCTAGAGAGCAGCGACCGTAGCACGAACGCGTAGCAGGAGACGACCGAAAAGAGATTTGTGTGCCGAAAGGCTGCCGGCCACTCTGCATAGCCGAACAGAACGCCAACACGTCAGCGTTTCCGGCCTTCAGGTCGCCATTCGTCCGTTCGCCATTGGTCATTGGTCTCACAACAGATGCGTGATGTTAGCGCAACGCCCCGCAAGTATCCCGCAAGTTTCAGCACAACACTATCGCAGATGCTGTCGTTGTTTGTGCTCCTGCTGCTGGTGCTGGTGCTGCTGCTGCATTGTTTTCATTGACGCCAACAATTATATTATTATTATTATTGTTATCATGGAGAAAGGACGACGCGCGACGCAAAGCAACAAGTGTTCGCCCGACGAACTGCAGCCAGTGCAGTTCAGTTCGGAATTTCGCACCCATTTTCATTGACACATCGTTGCTCCTACTTGCTACCATCACCACCTAACGCTGATGGCGAATTGCAAAATAATGAAAAGACAGAAATATAAAATATATATATATATATATAAAGAGATACCGTTTTGTTTTTCAGTACTTCATTAGTTATTTCATTTCCCGTTCTCTTGGAGGAACATGACAACCTTTTTTAGCCCCCCTGGCGCCACCTGAGGAGGCTGGCCTGTGGCGCATCAGAATCTTATACGTTTTACATTGTTGCAAAAGACCCACTTTTTGTCACAGAAACAACTCGATTCAAGAAAGGACATCTTGTTATGTCTGATAAGCCAAAAAGAGCATTTTGCTAGGCGTCCACTTTACTGCGCTCGCTCAAATCATGAAGAACCCATTAGTTCAAATTTGACACGACACCGTAGGCGCGAAAGCGAGTGACGGTGGTTGTGTGACACACCCTAAAGGGTAGTTCACGCGTAGTCACTTGGGGATTCTGTTTCAGAGTTTCGTGCAAGCGGTCTTCCTCGATCGTAATAGACTTTCCAGGACGGGGTTCATCCAAAAGGCTTAAGTCACCGGAATTAAACTTGGCAAATCAGTTCTAGCAAGAAGACTTTGAAATGCTGTTCTCGCCGATACAATGAAATATTTTGGACAGGTTCCGCAGTAACAAAGTCTTTTTTGGAACTACATACAAAATTGTCGCCTCGTCGTAACTGTACATTTTCGTCAATTTCGACAGAATTCATATATAAAATGAATGGGATTATTTTTACGAAGCTCTCGGAGATCCTACGGTCTTTTGCGCTCACATCAATATATGTTTTGTAAACATTACAGACTTGTTAAAGGCGTGGCGGGCATTCCACAACACACATACAAAATTCCAGCTGCATTCTGGCCAACCTAATATATATGTACATAAATATACTTCTAAACACATAATACTAATAATAATGAGACTAGCACATTTATGCATCGAATTTTCAGCAAAACGTAATATATAGTACCAGTTGCTGGTTACGGCTAAAATCCAGCAATAACCCTAGCAACAGTTTTTTTAGCAGCCACATCCGTGCACGGCCTGTGCAAGCTTAAATAGTTTCTACCTAATTATATTAGTATTTTTATAAATATTATCATTATTAGATTATTATATATTATTAGATTATTATATACTATTAGATTATAACAAATTTAACCCAAATCGGTACATTTTTAGACAGATCCGAAATGGTATGCGTCGCGCCGGGATCGAACGTACGTCTCCAAGTGTTGGGGTCGCCGGCTATCTTCCTCACTCCGTCCCACCGACAAATACCATTTCTACCCCCCGTACACCTGTTTCTACTACGGGATCGGAAAAATTGTAGATTTGCAAAGATCCTCGAGTGCGTAAGTACGTACAACATACGTGCATATCTTCGCGTATAGCGTAGGTAA
Source organism: Dermanyssus gallinae (assembly GCA_003439945.1). NCBI lineage: Eukaryota > Metazoa > Arthropoda > Arachnida > Mesostigmata > Dermanyssidae > Dermanyssus > Dermanyssus gallinae. Next base: position 252,840 of record QVRM01002365.1, read on the forward strand.
CATGTCTTGGGCGCCTAAGCTTAGTTAAGATAGACTATTCCGTCCCCAATTAGTGACGCCGATACAGGAATACAGTTTGTTTTTGGAGCTTTGATTTTACGGTATTTCGTTTGAAGTTGATTTTTGGATAATAAGCCATCGAACGAAACGTAGTAGGAGCCGTGATTGCGTGCGACCTATAGCGTCGTCATTACCTACACGTCCCTCTACAGCATATATATATATGTTTGTTTTTGAAATAGAATAGAAAACGCTTTTTGTTTTGTATAAAGAACGGTAGACTAAGTAAGTCATTTAGATGTGCTTAACAGGAAAAAAAAATTCCCGTGTATCCACCTAGATATAAGCCAAGCAAAACTATTGCTTATGTGTTCTGTGCGCTCTGCTGAACAAATATGACTCTGATCACTTTACTCAGACCATGGAGGCTAGAGTTAGAGTAGGCAACCATGGAAGGCAATGATGGAATGTAGGAAGTAATGCGTCTCCTTGAGTAGGACAGAAGAAGTCGAATCCGTGTCCACAGCGATCAAGTCTGGGCTGAGCGAAGAAGATCGCAACGAAAGCCGCCCCGCGGGAGACGAGAGACGGAGCCGGTGGCTACAGCGCCGGTGGCGCCGTCTGAGCCAGTGGACACGGGGGGTCATTGACTTCACAGAATCAGAAGAAGCAGAATAATCATAATAATAATAATAATAACAATAGGTGGCTCGCGTTCGATGCAAGCAAAACAACGAAACAACCAGCCTTCGCCTAACAGGCTCATCTACAATATACTATATAATATTGACTCCCCCCCAACTCTAACTCTCTCTCTCTCGCCCTTATTATAGCTTACGACGTGTATCTTTTCATAGCCTGCAATCAAGGCCACGACATTACAACAACGGTATTATTACAACGTTTACTCTACTTAAAGATATCTGTTTGCCTCCTGATGCCTGCCGCAGAACTGATGGACATGATCGAAACTGTATTGACGTGTTGATACCTAAAAATAAACGGAGACGATGGTGGAGCAAAGTAACTCAAGACAAGTGCCACCATGGCTCGTGGCAATGATGGAGAGCCATGGTGGAGAACGTGGTCGCGTGGGAGGAGAGCAACAATAACATGAATATAGGGAGATATATATATATATATATATGTATATATATTTGATAGTAATTATCACGGACTCTTTGTCGGCCATCTGCGACGACCACACCACTAACCATTCCACGTCAGCTTCGGCAGACACGGTCACAGCTGTAGTAGTAGTAGTGGGTCAGTTAAACTGAGTTGTGTATATATATATATATATATATAGATATATACCTCGGAAAAATACAATAATGCACTGCAAATTGCACGTCATGTATCAGCTATGACACACTAGCTATGATAGATGGCCGGCTGAAAATTTTTCGAATTTTGAACCGCAAATCGAAGCCCATAATAATAAATGAAGTCGGGCTCTATTGTGTATGAGTTAATCTAGGAGAGTCCTTCAATCATTGTTGGTTGTTGAGTATGCATGTAACAATGTTATAGACTGCAATGATGCGTTACAAAACGTAAAACGATGAGAGGAGAAAAAAAATTACGATTCAATATATAATTCATAGCTGTACTCGTAGTTGTATCATTCCATTCCAATGTAATACCATATCCACACACACACACACTTTGCATTGAGGTCTTCGTTTTTTGGGAGGGGTGGAACCTTGCAAATACGGCATACGGTGTAGGAACCGTGCAGTGGGTGACAATGACCACCATACGTACAGAGGAGGTTTGAAGAAACAGAACTGCACGCCTGGGTAACAGATTTTGTGTACCCAGATCTGCATATGTGGCCATACTGCCAGTAAAAGAAGTTGTGAGAAAGGAAACCAGTACAGGGATGAAGTACAAAAGCAACAGTCTATAGAAGAGAAAGAAGAAGGAGAAGAAGAAGAAGAAAGGAAGGGGACGTACTGACTGACTTCAGAACTTGTGTGTATGAGAGAGAGAGATAGAGCCAGGGAGAGAAGTACAGATAAATAGACAATAAGCAAGAAAATAAATGAAGTGTCAGCAAGAGGGGCACAGACTGGTAGAATGGTGGGGGGGGGGGGGGGCAGAGCTGTCAATACGACCGACGCTTACCGTACGACGCCACGAGGAAGACAACCTTCATGACGGTGTTGTACACTGAGATAAACGACGTCACCAGATCGAGGTAGCGAGCCGTGTACACGATGCTGAAGAGCAGCTGAGATCGTCCCGAGATGCCGGCGCACGAGCGCGTCTTCCAGATCTTCAGCAGCAGAATAATGATGGCAAACAGGTGGGACAGGTCGCCCACGAGCCGGAACAGATTCATCGTGAAGCCCGGGTGAGTTGGACGCCGCTCTGCCTAGGGAGGGCCGGGACGCCTGCTTGGTCGGACAAAAGTCTGACTTCGGATCCGGCTTCGGATCTGTTCTCACCGGCGAAGTCACCGGCCAGAGTTCGAGACTCGGAGAATCGTGACAGTGGCGGTGTTGGAACTGTTGTTGTTGTTGTTGTGGTTGTTGCTGTCAAATGACGCAGACAACTGCCACGACCCCAGTGACAACCAACAGCAGCAGCAACAGCAAACAGAAGGTCCAAGCAGAAGGTTCTCCGGAGTAGTTGCTGTAGCAGTCGTAGTATTAGAAGTGGTAGTAACAACCGCAGAAAGAAGGTCCGTAGAACGAGATGACGATGACGTACCACCACCACCACCACCACCGGCTGCCTGCTTTCTTAGGTACTCTTTCTTACTTAGGACACAAACTATTTGTTGTCGTCGTCGTTGTCCTAGTATCAGCACGCGCACACGTCGTCAACGACAACCAGCCGAATTGGCGAATTGATTTGAAGAACAATTTGTTGGCAATCGTTGCTCGTCACGAAGCTGCTGCTTCGCCTTCTTCTCCTCCGGCTTTTGGAGTTTAGCCTTTAATGCAATCACGTACACTGTGCTCACCCTCACGACACCGACCACCGTTCTTTCTGCCAGCAGCTGCAGGAGCAGGAGCTGCAAAACAGCGGTGTGGTTGTGTCACTGGTGTCTGCTGTTGCGATGGTGATGATAGTTTGTCATTTCATTCACACTGCTACACCGGCAGCAGCAGCAGCAATATTAAGCACGAATAGAAATCATTAATTAATTAGTAGCAAGGGAGCGAGCGGTTGGAGATAGTCACAGCACCAACCTGCGTGCGGCAATACTACCCGATGTCGTTGTCGTTGTTGTCGTCGTCGTCGTCGTCGTCGTCGTCGCCGAAACGGCAAAATCAGCAGCAATGCGATCAACAGCGAGCCGTAACAACAAACACACCACACAACACGCGACAACTACCACTCGCCGCAACAGCTCGATCTGTTGTCTAATCTATGTATTTATTTCTCTTTTGCTGGTATCTATCTATCTATCGGTCTGTTATGTATCAGTGAGTGAGTGAGTGATCAGCCGAGCTACACCGCCGCCGCTTCGAACTGACGTGGCCAACCCGATACGATACGATACGACCACCGTCTCCATCCACCAGACCGATCACAAACCATCAAGCAGAACCATCAACCACAACAACAACAATAATAATAATAATAATAACAGCACATCGACATCAACATCAGCAACATCATCAACGCCCACATCACCATCAAGCCCAACAACGACAACAACAGCAACAGCAGCAGCAATGGTCTGTCAAAACCGAGCATGATGGCTTAGTGGCAAAGCTTTTGCCTTGCATTCGGGAGGACTGGGTTCGAGACCCAGACCGGCCACTCTTAAATTGGTTTGCATGGTGTCCACTTTAGACAAGGACAAATGCCAAAGTGGATTAAAATTAGCCATGCCATGAAAAAACCGTACACGGGCAATTGCCTTACGGAAAATCTATTTGAAAAAACATTTTGATATGTCGCCCCCTTAACTGTGAACAATATTAGTTTCACCTATAGGACCCGGTTACGGGGGGCGATGGCAGGAGGTATGAAGGTTTTAGCAGGTAATACAAAGGCTTTGGTAGTCATCGAGCTACCAGCCGGCGTGTAGTCCTGTACAGCGTGCCCAAAAAGCATTGCCCTCTCCTGTATTAAAAAAAATCGATATGTTTATCGATATCTCTCTCTCTCTCACTTTTCTTTTCGATATGTCTGTATGTCTAATTAGATGGCTAGTTCGTGATTAGCAGCAAACGTGATACGACGACGACCTAAACATGAAACACCCCCTGTAGTAATTTTTTTTGGAGAGATTCAGGTTGATATTCAATGTGATGAGGGATTATGATGATAATCGTTTTTAATAATCTTATTGATTGATTTATTGTTCGCTTGGCATTTATACCTAAATACACATGTCGCCCCTTTTATATCAGGGACGCTTAGAGCGGCAGCATAGTCGCAATGCATAGCAGCATTATTATTATTATGATCGTAGGAGGATTTTGGCCGGTAAATATGTATGATGGAAGAGCCGACGAAAACCGACGAGTATGCACTATTACGTGTGATTCGCCAATCGCCAGACGACGATCGGCACCGATCAAATAGTTTAAATAAAATGGTACATTCTAGTGTCAAATAAAGGGCCAAAAGCTCCGAACGCAAGTTTCGCAAGTTCTCGCACGGAAGACCGTGGCGGCGTTCATACAGAACTGCTCCGTGATTCGATGCCCGCGAGCCACTACTTTATTCAGCAAACCTACCTTATCCTTCAATACCCAATCGCTATGCGCATTAAATCGGTGACACGCGCGCCAGCATTAACGCGAACAAAAGATAAAAATGTATCGATCTTCAATCCGCTGTAAACGAGAAACTAACGCTTAATCAAGAACGCTGCAGTGTATTCTTCTTACGTACAGAGATTTGATTCGATTCGATGTTGAGCCTATAGGCCATAATCTCTCGAATAAATGGGCTACTCCGTACTACTTTGTGCTGTACATAACAGTCAAATTGGCTTTATTAATTATAAGTTATTGTATATAGTCAGTAGAGCGCATTGTATGTACCTAGAATTAAAAACATTTTTTAAGTAGGTTGTTTTTGCGTTGAGCGTATCTAGTCTTTGTTTTTGGGCTGAAGCTGATTTTGTCTGTGCTTTGGTCTTTCAGCGTGATCAGTCACTCTTTGGCGGGGGTGTTTTTTGAATGCTTGAGGTGAGGGTGTTTTTTTTTTTCGTTTTGTCTAAAACGCCTGTGTGGGTTTGATGGACTTCGTCTCGTTGTGTCTGCTTTGATGGTCCGCCAAGTGGTTCGTTGTTGGACCATCAACGACCAACTACAACCCGCGGCTTACTTAATTCTCTTGGTAGACGAGGTGGAGTCCAGTCAGTGGCGGGATGGCGGCGGTGGCAGCATAGGACTACTCTATGTTGACGTTGTTAAGATGATGAAGTGAGGGGTGGATGGAGGCACCATGCATTATTTGATGTTGATGGTTGCGGTTGATGGTTGCGGCTGATGGCTGCGGTTGATGGCGAGATGAGCCGCTGCTGCTCGTGCTGACTGCTAAGCTGCACAGTTTCGTCTGCCATCCATACAAATATACATCGCTTGGCGGCAGTGGTGGTCGTAGAAGTAGTCGTAGTAGTAGTAGTCGTTGTCGCCGTGTTGGTGGTTGTCGAGAGGTAAATCGAATTGTTCGCCAGTTCACTTCTGTTCACTTCATGTTCCTGTTCACCTAACCTCACCTAACCTGCCTTCGCCATCCCCATCGTCGGCGTCGTCCTCGTTGCGGTGGCGTGCATGTAGCTGTCACGAAGACGGTCATCCCAAACGAAAAGACAACACACAATGAACACTCTTCAGCGAAATGTCGACGTTTCAGTGGCCGAAAAATCGGCCTGCTCGGTGTTCGGTGAGTGCATAAGTACAAAAGTATAGCATGTAGCCGAATATATATATATATATATATATATATATATATATATATATCATACACTCATTTTCGCAGTGACGGTATGCGAAGGTGGCAGACATGAGAATTAGGCCAGCGAGCGAACAAAACGAATGCGCGGCGTTGTGTACAAATCAACGGGGAAAACAAGCCTCGATTGATGATGCTCGATGCATCGTCATAAGGCTCAACCGAGACGATGTAGTTCGAACGCATGGTAGCATTCGTCGACGAACGCGGCAGGACAAGTCGAGAAGTTTCGGGGGGGGGGGGGGGGGGACTACGATGAAAGATACTCGAACTCGCCAGTTTTCGCCGAGTCTTCTTATTGTTACTTGCTCACATGGAAGTGAGGTCGTGTTTAATTTACTGCACATCAGCGGAGATTGACAGCAATCGAAGCCATTGTCATTGACATCAACACTCACTTAACCATAATTAGCAAACGCATATAGAAAGTCGTTTGGCATCTCATCAGAAATAAAAGAAAAAAGAAGGTCGAGACCGGTGGCGTAGTGCATTCGCCTGCGCCTCGCAACTGTAGGAGACACATAGGTGCGCGGGTTCGAACCCCGTTACCGTTGCACATTTGTATTTATGGGGATCCGTCTATGAAGTAATGCGAAAAGCAATCTCGTGGACGTTATCTTGAATTTGGTTGAGCGTCAGCCCGAAAATTGTCTTTAATGGTCAGAAAGAAATTACGAGAGAAATGCAGTGGCAATCTCGACAATGAAAGTAGTGTCAAATTTTGTGAGAAAACCGTTAACTGCTACGGATAGAATGAAGGCGTTAAATAAGCAGAGAAAGAGCGCCGCTTAACTTGTTTGATATATGATTCTTAACATTGACGCTATTGAGGATGACATGGCAGACTACGATAGGTGTACATAGAATAATAGAATATGCTGGTGGGATTGCACTTAACACGCTAACGATGCGGTATGGTTTTTAATAACTTAGTTTAAACAGACCTAAATGTCTGCATGCGAAAATGAGCAGTCATGCAGAAGCACAGCATATAAGTTATTGATATTCATGTTTAATTATTATTATAGTTGAATGAGAAATATTGTCCTGATTCAGCGATTGTTTCTCCAAGCTTGGGAAAGATCAGATGCCATAAGCCTTTTACACACAATCTGCTAAAACTTGTTATTTTTTGTCTTTCTGTTTTTAGTCGGAAATATTCCGTACGATGCCACGGAAGAACAGCTCAAGACAATCTTTGAAGAAGTCGGTCCGGTGGTCAATTTCAGGTAAGAAACCTAAATACCTACACCATACATATATGATTTTTTTGTTTATGTTTAGCCTGGGATACGCGATAAGTCTTTCAACAGAAGATTGTGTATGTGAATGTATCATGTAAAATGTAGCATCAATATACGCTAGTGCGTGGTACTTTCCGGGCGTCTGGTGTGCTCGATGACAGGTTCGGCCGTGGGTGTGGAGATCTATATATTGTGTTCAAACACGTTAGGAATGTAGAAATAATGCATAAGAAACAATTGAGGCCCAGTCGGACGATGCAACAAGTTAGCAAAGCAGATGGCGCGGGAAGTCCTATACGGCAAAATGGGGAAAAAATTATTCTACGGCCCTCTGACGTAATTACTCAAGATGTAGTGCCGGGGGGCACACGGCGAACACCCGACCGTCGATGGGTCCAAAGGATAAATAACTACGAGGCACAGTGCTACTGGGGAATATACGAACACGTCGAATGGGTTTGATGGCATTCATTTCAAATCATATTGAACTGGTCTGGTCCTGAAAACGTATCTGAATAAGTGGGATCTGGCAAAGGTTTTGGAATGTTTATAATATAATTCAAATGACTTTTTCTGAAAGTAGAAATAATTGCTGGGCTTCGACGTAATGTCTACTAATCACTATATGGTTCTTGAGGCGGTGGATCTAAGTTGTATGGTACCAAGTCGGGTCGAGAAAAGCTTCAGTGTTTTTTTGCTAGCCGACTGTTGACGCTTTACTTTTGTGGGTAGAGGCGCTTCAACGCCCGACCACTGCCACAAGCCCTTGGACTTGAATAGATGATTGTAAAAATGTATCTAAGCCTCATTACGTGTGACCAGTCTCGACAACAAAGAAGATCCGCCCTCTTTTTCATTTCCAATGGCCGATCGGAGCTCTTCGAAGCGCCTTTGTGCACCTAATCCTCACTGGAAGTAGATGGACGCATACCCACCTACTACGTCTGCTGGCTTTCTTCTTATAGATCGGCTACGGGGGCAAAAAGTAGTGCAGTGTCGTTCATATGCCCGAACTAGAATATGTACGTGAGTGAAACACACTCAAATGATGAGCGGCTAGGCTAGACGTTATCGTACATAACGTTATATTATTTATGTTTCATATTTTCATTATAACTAGGGTCTAGAGAGTGTTTGTAGTAGTGTCAATCATGGTAAGCGTAATTCTATAAGCGATAAATGACAACGCGCAATCATGTAAATTATTGCATTGTAGGCTCGTGTACGATCGCGAGACCGGTAAGCCAAAAGGTTATGGCTTCTGCGAGTTCAAGGATCAGGAGACGGCCATGTCGGCGATGAGAAATCTGAACTCGTTCGAGATTGGTGGCAGGGCGCTTCGGGTCGATCATGCAGCTTCGGAGCGAAATAAAGAAGAGCTTAAAGGTGCACTTAAGTTCAAAGTTTAGATAAGTTGATATCTATATATATATATATACTAATTTGATGTGTTACCTAGCCAAGGTAGCTCTAGACATCGTGTTCGATATGTAACTGGACCTCCGTCTATATATATATATATATATATATATATATTTGTGTTCGTGCTTTTGTGTCACTTATAGCGCTGTATGCCCAGTATGGAGGACCGCCGGCCGAACCTATGTATGGTGAGGAGATGGACAACGACAAGGCTCCCGAAGCGATTTCAAAGGCGGTTGCATCTCTGCCACCCGAGCAGATGTTTCAGTTGATGCGCCAGATGAAGACGTGTATACAAAACAATCCCAGCGAGGCGCGAAACCTGCTGTTGCAGAATCCACAGTTGGCCTACGCCCTCTTGCAGGCCCAGGTCATCATGAAGATTGTTGACCCACAGGTGGCTCTGGTGAGTTACATTTTTTACTTACCCTTCTGTTTGGCTCACATGTCTCTGGGAAAATCTTATCTTACTACAAATTTAATCTCAAGAGATCCGACACCAAAACTGTGGGCTAAAATTCTGACGGAAGTGTAACAATAGTTTGCTATTGTAAATTGCCACTTTATAAGGCTTTGTTTCGTCGATATATATATATATATATATATATATATATATATATATATATATATATATATGTGTGTGTCGGCGGGACCATGTGGTGGTGTCCTGCGACTGTGAGTCGCGGGTTCTATTCTGACACTTTTGGTAGATGCCAACGGTTTGCTTCTTGTGTAACCTAGCAATTCCAAGTAGAATTATACACATTTTAAGTTGGACCTCTATTTAATATAGTGGACGACGTTTGTGTAAAAATAATTAAATACGCAGGATTATACAAAGAGTATACACAAAAACAGCCTAGCAGAAATAAGTACGTTTGAACGCAATACTCAATGAACATATACGACATTATCTGGTTAATCTTTATATGTAATGGCAGGCTATTTGTGTAGATCCTTTTCAACGATTTTAACGCAAAATGTTACAGAAATATATCAAATTAATGGGTTCGTTGGTGATTGGTTTCGAGCTAAATACCGGAGTGGATTACAATCGGGCATGCTCGGACGAAAAAGAAAAAGCTGAGAGCACAGTTATCTCAATAAAAAAGGGTAGTGCATTACAATCCACCGTATTATTATTTAAAAATATTGAAATTACCTCGTGTTGTTTGTACTTGTTGTTATTGTAGTCGTTGTTCCTATCTATAGCTGTTTTAACACTGTACTTAATGCTAATCAACAAGAAATTCCCTACGTTATTGTTTTAAAAACTAGAAAACCAGTTGCCCTTTGTCAGTGTTGACGCTAACGATGATGGCCAAGATGATCATGAGACGATGCGGTCAGTGGTGCCACTAATGAGCGATGCACTGCCTAAATGTTTACAGAGCATCCTCTATCGGCAGAATCCCGTATTGAACACGATGCATGAGGCGGGACCGAATTCTGCCGCTCCGGCTGCTCCGGCCGCCGCCGTGGCGGCGGTGGCAGCTGCAGCTCCCCCACTGCAGGCTCCCCCACCACCTCTACAACCGCCCCCGCTACAGGCGCCCCCGATGCTTGCGCAAAGCATGCAGCCAGCAGTACCGGTCAGTAATAATAGCGCAGTCGACCAAATATTATTATTCATCGACCACAACAGTCTAGGAAATATGAATCACCATTATCACTGTCACTGATAATCATCGACGACGTCGTCGTCATCATCATAAACGCAGTTATTATGATACTGGTCTTCGAATACAGTTGTTGCTATTGTTGCTCTTGTTATTGTTGCCTCGATTCGACATGTCTACTATAGTTTTGCTTAAACTGATGGACGAATCATCATCTTTTAGTGAACCATTCATATAAATGAATGTGAATGTGGCAACAATCGGCACTATTGGCACAACGTGCACTACTATATGTAGATAGCGGCATATGTTTTGCATGCACCGCTAATATATGTAGATAGCGGCTTACGTGACGGGCTTACATTCGTGTCTTGCCCAGTGACTTGCTTTAGGACGAGATCGAGTTGGCGCTAGCTAGGCCGGTATATGTCCTACTAGCAGCCCTTTTAGTTGCTCCGCGCTTTTGCAACGAGCGTTTGCTGTAACAAACAGCGCACGGAGAGTGAACGTCGTTTTGTCCGTATATCGGGTAGCCAACTAGAAGGGTGAAGCGAAGGGTAAATAAATGATTTGCGTCGTGATCTGCTGACCGACCAATTGCAGATGATGCCAATGGGCGCATTTGCCGGGCCACCAGCGGGTCCGCCCGGACCAGATGCGGGCTTTCGTGGCGCTCCGCCGGCACATCCGCATGGCGGCGTTTCACGCTTTGATCCACGTAGCGATCGTGATTTGCGAGACCGCGATGGTGCTCGAGGCGACAGAGATCTCAGGATGCCACCGTCGATGGACCAGGATTTGCGCGGTCCCCCTCCGGCAACCGCCAATGCAGGTACGGACACATAACGACCGATCAATTTAGCTGTCAAGTGGCATTAAGTCTATTGCAAGGAGCATAAGCAATCATCAGGGAACATGAATTATTAGATATGACGAAAGTTTCAAAAAATTCCCGGGTTTAGGCTAAAATAGCATAAATTCGGCACCTAAGTGTATTAGCCAATTGTCCTATTTAAAGAGATAAAATAGGAAATACGATATGCAAAACGCACGCTAGCACAGTGTTAACTAGCTTTGTTTCGCAACCTTGCTACACAAGCACTTGCTGCTTGGTATTGTTTCCCATTACTTGCTTGAATTTCGAAATTCGAAAAATGCCAACGGTTCGAGAAATGCCGAGACAAATTTTAACCCACGAACACAATATGCAATACGTCGTCTTGACGGCGGCTTGCAGGCGGCTACCGGGGATCAGCGAGCTATGATCCGCGCAGCCGGACCGGGGCAGGTGGTGCCGCTGGAGATCCTCGTGCGGTAACGGCCTCAGCGCCAGGAGTGGCTGGAGCCGGAGGAGCCGCCGGAACAGGCGCCGGCGGAGGTGTGGGAGTTTACGGAGCGGACGTTGGCAGGGGTGGCTTCTCTGGCGGGCATCAGGGGGCCCCGACTACGCCCGCCGGAAGAGCGAATCCACCGCCGCCGCCCGCGAGCATGCCGGCTAGCATGGCCGCTGCCGGAGCCAATCCCAATGAACAGGAGAAGACAAAGCTCATCTTGCAGGTACGAGACCCCGGCACTTCGCGGCATAGCTTACTGCTTGTAACAAAACGCTCAAAACAGCGAAGATAGGAATCGGCGATAAGCGACCCAATGTCCTTAGTGTACTGACCGATTATGTACCGATAACCACTGCCGATGAACAGATAATAGCGAGGATTTACATTTTGTGTTTTCTTCGTTTAGTCTTGAAAAAGTAAGTAATTACGTTACAATTGGTGTGTCTGTGTGTTTGCATATGCAGGTGTTGTCTCTTACGGACGCGCAACTAAATGCCCTGCCACCGGATCAGCGGGAGGGAATTCTCACGCTCAAGAAGCAAATTCAGGGTGGTTGCTAGCAAGCCGCATCAAGCTTGTCTCGGCTAACGGTTACATCTAAACGAGTGCCGTTGCCACAACAGCGCATTGTATATTCCGATTTCCCGAGTCGCACTGCTTGACCAGCCTTATTGGAAGGCCAATACAATAATTATATGAAGTAGTATTACACTGTAAACGCTTGGTTTTTATTTTCATTTAAAGTTAGAGTAAAAACTCGCCGCACTTGAAAAGGCACTTGGGAGGCGATAATAAACTTCTAAGTATAAAAACATTATAGTTTCGACTAGATAACTATATACACCTATGAGGACTTCTCCATTGGTGGTTTGCACTTATGGAGTACGTCTACAATTTGGTCGAGACCCTCTTTGAGACAGCTTGCCAAGCCATCTCCATTGGCGTGTGCCTCGTAGGCCGATATCAGCACGCCAAAGTTCCTCTCAGGCATTCCATAGGCCATGCCATAGCCGTTTTGGACCACCGGTGCAAAGCCACCAGCCACAAATGCTTCTCCGTGCAGTGTAGACGTCGACAACGTGAAGGTATTGTTTTTAACAAAAGATGGATCGGAGTACAGGTCATGCAAAGTTTCACCATTTTGAATAGCAAGGTTCTTTAAGGCGAACAGATGTCTGTCAAACCCTTGTCCAAGAGCTGCTTCCTTTGTCAGTCGATTATGCACTTTTGAGGCTTCATCGATGAGGGCTCGAATTTCCTCCGGCGATGACTTACCCGAGCAAATGGCTTCGACGCATCGTTTCGCCTCCACTGTTGCTGGCCGCACGGTTTCCGTGCGGCCGTGCCGGAAGGCTGACGTCGAGCAAGATTCGTATGTTGGCGGTGTAAACCGCTGTTGCTTATAGAAACCTAGCTGAAAGCTTAACTGAAAGATCGCATCAGGGGACAGGCGATTCTTTTTGATGAACTCTCGAGTAACGCCTTCGTGTTCAACGACCGAAAGCGTCAACGATTTACGGATCGTATCGTAAGCGGCCGTCGCCTTTTTCACCTCTTGCTCTGTTGTCTCGTCGATGTTGAACTCTGGGAGAAGAACGCAGTCATTACGCGACTCGTCAATGTTGCATGCTGTCTGCGCCTTCTGTTTTCTCACAGATCACAGCTGTCCATGTCCTTCGATGTTTCAATCGACGTGTCTATTCTATAGAGCATACCTAACGTCCTTGCATATTGAAGTCTAATTTAAGTATCTTTGTAGAAACAGTTCAAGGATAAGCTAGATCAAATTACGGCTTCGAGAAAAGCTTACCGAGTTTCTTCACAGTGGAATATCCAGCTTTCACTCCATCGCCAGGGGTGGCAGTGATGGTTTTCGGTTGAGTCCTTGTGCACGTCATTAAAATATCGCAATACGGCAACTCCGTCACCCCACGAGTGCTCGAAGTTGACACAGGCATTTCCGCATTTGGTCACGATCAGCTTAGTAAGTTGAAGTAATGGCCAGTTAGGACATGTTGCACAAGCCGCACTTCCGAATTAATACTTTCTATATGATGCGCACTTTTTTTTCGCTCCGTCATTGCAAAGCTTTATGCCAACAGGATCGAGACCCCGAATATATAGCTGAAAAAAAAGCTCGATATAACAATTAATGAGTTTGATGTTAAAAAGACGACTGATATCAGATAATAAGATTGCAGTCTTAAAAGAACTGCAAAAGACCTAATTATTGCATGGACTAGTGAGATGTGCTAGAAGTAATTTTAAAAATACTGGCCCTCCAAAATGCTCCTAATCAATGTCATTCTTAAGATTATTGCTGGTTTGCAAAAATATACATCTTTTAAGAGTAGAACAATGCTGTACAAACCTTAGACAACAAGATCTCCCACAGGGAGTGGAAATGATTGCGTATGCGGATGACTTGCCATAATTATTCTAGCAAAGACAGAGGAAGAACTAAATTAAAGATTAACATGGCTCTCTGGTCGACGAAAAGATTGATGGATAGAGCTGGGCTACAACTTCCCAAGGAAAAAGCGAGGCCATCCTCCTGACAGGCACTAAAAGAGTAGCATAAAACTGATGGTGGCGGGCCAGGAGATCAAGCAAGTAACAGAAGCCAAATACCTTGGTGTCCTACTAGACAAGGGTCTCAGGGGGACAAACCACATTAGGAAGTGTACAGCCAAGGCGGCTAACGCGATAGGCAAGATCCTGCCAAACGTATAGCGGGCCGCAGGCCTACCGCTCGGTTAGCACGAACGCAGCTCTGGTACTGGCTGGTTCCCTACCTTGGGACTTGATTGTGAATGAAAAGAAAAGGATGTGGGAAGGAGGGCCTGAGTCCAACAAAGAAACGAAGAGGGAAAAAACGATAAGGTCGTGGCAAGAAGAATGGGATGGCATCTCCGCAGGCTCATCTCGAACATAAATAAGTGGATTGACCGCCCGGCTGAAGAAATGAACTTTTTCCTTACGCAGTGTCTCTCTGGGCACGGTGATTTTCAAAGCTATCTATTTCGTATAGGCAAAGCTCCCTCGGTAACCTGCGTGCATGGTGTGAACGGCATCGACGATGACCCCGAGCACACTCTCTTAAAATGCAAATACTGTATCAGAAATAAGAAGCCACGCCGAAGGGTACGGCTGTATATCTGTGGAACAATACACTGACTTGTTACATAGAAATGTTTCTCTTCAATTAATTTTCTGCTGATCAGCCAGAGGTCATCTGGAGCACGGGTGTATGCATTCTCCACACAGCTATAGATTACTGACCGAAAAACTTTTGTCGAACCAGCGGTTCCTCGCCGGACCGTGCAGGAAATGATGGGCGACCTCAATGCGGTCCTTGGGCATGTCAAACTGCTCATCGTCCAAGACGACAAGCATGACGGCAGTGTCGATCGTGTACAGTTGGCCAATGTTACCCGCATCCGTGAGATGTTTTCGTATACGGGCCCATTCGTCTCGGTTCATCGTCGTGAGGGCGCCCAGAGGCGTCGTCGCCGGCGGGTCGCGCCTGCTCAGGATCGTCGACAGGTTGGCAAACACCGCTTGTGGCGAGATGATCTCTCCTGCGTCCGAGATGCGCATCGGTCGAATGTCAAATGTGTCTACGTCAATTTCAAATTTGAGGTTTGCTTACGGAGCCACAATGCTTAAGTTCTCGGAAAAAAACCTATGTAAAATTTGTAAAAGCACCAACAGTATCTGTGCACATTTCAGAGCTTCAGACTCGCAGTCGAAAGCTGCTCGTCTCGCGCTCCGTCAAATTTAAGTATATTGAGCTGCGTCCTCTAGCCTGTTCTCTTTTGTCAAGTCAGTTTGCACTCTACTGCCAGCAAACGTGAAAAAAAAACAGAATTATAATTTATAACTGCAAATGCAGACAGACGCATATAAATGACGTGAGCTGCTCTGCTCAGCTAACCAGTTTGTAGACACTGCATCATAGCGACCGAAAGACGCTCTAATAGTTTACCATGATTGTCGGTTACGTCGAACACGTAGAAGTTCCCTTTGTAGAGAACGGCCATATGCTTTGACGTCGGCTCATGCAGAAGAACGTCTTGTTTTTCCTTCGGTAAACGGGACGTGTTGAACAGATGTTTAAACTGCGACATGTCTAGCGGGTAGGCTTGGAACAGGAACGACCCGTACCACGCAACGATCTCTGGTAGAAAGCTTGAAGGTCAACATATGAAGCTTTCTATTATATCCTCGAAATGGTTTATACAAAAGAGCATCATATATATCACATATAAGCACACACGCATATGCGTATATCATACTTAAATTGTAAATATCTCCCTCTCTCTCTCTCTCTATATATATATATATATATATATATATAAATATATAGGGCCTTTCATAACCATATGTACTTATTTTAAGTTTGGTAGAACTCGGCAATACATTTTTCCCAATGGAAGGTGAGGGCAGAAACGTCTTATTTAGAAATGAGAATAACATTTATAGAAGAAGCTATTCTGCCTTTTTCCTCCTACATAGTTGTGCAAAATATAGGTTTGCAGAAGAACTAGTCAATGAAGGAACCGATCATACCGGCGTGTTCGGCAGAACTCTGCATCATCTGAATGACACCGATGCAAGTTAGCGAAAGGCGAGTAGTATTAAGGAAAGTCACAAAAGTCGATATGTTGTTATGTCTTACTTTCACGTTCAAATCCGTAAAATTGTGCTATTGCAGTCAAAATGCACGCCCAAAAGGCTATTTTCAGGCAATAGCAAATGTAATGCCATCATTTTCCTACCAAAGGGATGGTTCTGCGTCACGTAGTTGCCAAGTACTTAGTGTTTTCGACAGCCATAGTTGTTATGTTTTTCGTTCAGAACCGTAATATCTTGCCAAGACGTTTCCGCGCCCTCCTTCTATTGCGAAAACATTTTCTTGCCAAGTTTTACCAAGCCTCACAAAATGTACCTAACGTCTTGATAGACTCTTGCTGAAGCAGACAAAAGTGGTAGCAAGTATATATGCTTTCACGTTCGATATGGCGGCAACTACAGAATGCAGCACCATCATTTTCGTACGAAAATGATGGGCATTGAATTTGCTATTACCCGTCAATAGTCTTTGGGCGTACATTTTTGGTCGTAATGGCAACATTTTACGGTTCTAGGCGTGAAAACTTCAATGTATGACGTAACAGCGTATCGGCTTTTTATGACTTTTCTTAATCCCGCTATTCGCCTTTCGCACCTTGCGTCAGGTGTCATTCAGATTATACAGAATTTTCCGACGAACACGCCGGTATAATTGGTTCTACTGAACCTTAAATAAGTATATACGGTTATGGAATACTATATATATATATATAGTGTACTGAGCAAAAACAATCTTTTCTCGTCTTTGTTCAGCAATGAACGCCGACTCTGAGCATGGTGTAACTTCAGTCTCATCAGTGATTTTCCGGACAGCCGATTAGCTGACCACTGTTGAGCTCGCACACTCAAGTGAACAGAATGTGGTAAACACGTAATGGTAATATACATCCCTCTGTTACTATCGTTCAGATCTTTGCGTAGATGTTACAACCGATTTTAGTATTAGCTAGCATGTATGCAAGTCGCTTGTGCCACCAGTCGTTCTGGCACTTTGTAAAAAGGTTGAGTAGGCCCGAGGTTCTCAGATGCCAGCTATCGAAAGGAAGTATTGTTTCATGGCGCCTGTGAAACTAAGCCAAAAATTGCGGGTTGCGACGAAGTGAGCAGTCTTTAAGGTACCATAAGTTAAATGGTCATCTGAGTAAGCCGACTAACGTTTTGGCATTCACGACGTAGAAGAAAGCTTGTCGTACGACTTAATATGTACTATTTTACATGATCCTCTTGCTACATGGGAGAGCGTAAAGCGTTTTTACTAGGTGCTTCCTGTAACCGCGCATGCTTTTTTTTGTGACTGCAGTTACTCGATGACAGTAAGTTAAATCATTTTAAATTGGCACAATGCCTTATCGACCGAAAACAGGTTCATCAGTGCTCAGTAGTATGGCTGGTATTGCAAGTCACAATGCTTTAGAATACAACACTTCCAATCATATAACAGCGTACTACATGCGGACAACCTTATTCCAAAGTGATGGTTGCGTCGTGGCGGTCTAATGTCTATTAACAGAGACGCATGCACTGTTCACTTTGTTGTTCATCTATGTGCAAGGCATGCTTGTGCCTAACGTGTATGATAGCAAAGCTAGTAGCTCGCCCATGCTATAGATGAATAAAATGACTTTGTCTACTTCACGTTAAAACCGAAACGCATAGCGGAAAAGGTCTTTTGGGTATTTCTAGCCAATAGTCCATCATCGACCCTACTAACGTACCGCATAACGTCCCGATAGAAGGCAGAATTGCTTTTCTCTGGATACAAGTGGTAGACCATCGGCTCGAGAAGATCGTCACGCAGTGACTTTCGAAACCGCAACGAGGACACGATTAGATTGGCTGCCCGTACCAGCTGACTGTTGTACTTCTCGTCAGGATCACGTCGCCACGCTAGGAACGGGTTGTAGTTGAGAACGACCGGCAGGCGGGAGGCGAGGTACATGTTGGACCAAGGCCGATGGATATACGATGTGTGCGGGTTTTGATTGTCCAGCTCGAGTAGCTGAGCGTGGAGACCCTTGCCGCGGCCCTCCTCGAAATCTTTGACGATTGATCTCGTCCTGTCCAATTCTTCGCTGCCGACAATCGGTTCCAGAGAGCGTAGATAGCGTTGGCAGGTCGCCTCGAGGTGTGGTATGGGCAAACGAGGTAGCGAGCGCTGGAAGTGCATCGTCGGGATTTTGCTGCGCTGCAGGTACTGGTTCGATGGATCGCTCCATGATGACCTGCCGACAACAACGAAGTAATCTTTTCTACTTGAAGTCACCTTAATACGGGCTGGTCGAGCCAAGTTCTAACAAGAAGCTGGAAGGATCAAAATGCATGATTGCTGATAAACTACAGCTTAGTCGTCTTATATTTAATGACAGTAAAAATAATATTTTTTTCTTGGAACAAGGGTTTATTTTGATAATATTTGATATTTTGATTTATAATAATAATTTGTTGTGTAAATGTCGCTTAAAAATAGAGTTATAGTTGAGCTTTTCCGCGTACCTCAAAGGCCATCTTTCTTTCGTTTCCAAATGTGGAGAAGTCGGAGCAACAAGAGAAGAACGGCAAAACTTAATAGTAACATCACGTGCGTATATTAACTGAGATTGCAGAACTGGCAAAAGCGTGAGGTGATGGCAACTCCTTGGATAAATGTCGACTCAGGCAACTTTCGGCTAGTCAAACTACTTTTAAGACGCAGTTCACGACAATTCGAATACATTGTGCCTTTATTGGTATACAAAGGGAGTAAATTGACACTGGATGAATAATCTAATACTATTGATGAACTCAAGGTTGAGTTTTCTGAAATGGGCTGGGGTATTACTTAGACCATAGCGTAAATAAATAAATACATATAAAAAGTACACGCGTACGATGTGTTCATGCGGCGACATTGGGGGTCACTATAAAGTTATGCTAGAGTTACGATTTTGAGGCATTGAACGTAAAACTGAATAATATAACTTTTGCGAGTTCTCTTTTAAACGGCCATGCCGCAACCTGGCGTATATGTTCTTCAGAATATTTTCACAAACGCGTTTCGCAATCGCACATTTTCCAACATTGGGCAACGACACCAGTGTGATGGATTTTAGTAATATCACTCTCACTCTGAACAACAAGACTTATCAGGAACCGTGTTCTTTACAATTCCCTATGTCGTCTTCTAAAAATGTATTATTTATATATATATATATATATATATATATATATATATATATATATATATATATATATATATATATATATATATATGTAGAAACCTACGCGCTTCGGCGTCGTTGCAATGTAGTGGAAGAGGAGGCAGCCCGTAAGCGATCCGGCAGAATTCGTCTCGAGAGCGCCAGCTGTCGCTGGTGAAACGCCATCTGAAGTTGAACAAGTAACCGTAGTAACTAATTAAAACATTCGCGACCCACCCTACATTGTAGCGCGTTCAAATCCATAGGAAATATTCATATTCTCCTGAATATTCATATGCTCTGCTAGAGACCACGAACTTTTTAGTTCCACTTTACGTGGCTCTCCGTTGTGGGTAATCAGCATATAGCATAGCATAGGCCGCCAATTGTCCAAATCAAGGCAGTCAAAAAAAGTCTGATAAAAGCGGTCGCCGAACTATAGTCGTTCGTAGTTCAATTACATCATGCCAGCCAATCGGCAAAGTTGGCTAGAGGGCATAGGTATTACTACTACAACAAAAGGAGTTTCAACAACTACCAACGACGACGAACAACATACGGGCCAAGATCAAAGTGCAATAATACATGATAATACTAGAAATACTAAAGTACAGAGAGAGAGGGGACATATAAACTGGAACTGAACGCTCACACTTCCCAGGCACAACAGATAATAATAGCATTTATATAAAGGCCGTAGCAACAGTAGTTTAGTTTTCTTAACTTTGCGGTGGCAGGTTCCTCTCATTATTGACTAGGTATTTAAGTTTATTTTGCTTGCAAACAGCAGCAACGTCTACACACTGTACCTTGCTCGTGACAGAACTACTAACATATGGCAAAACAATAAAAGAACAGCATCAACACAAAACGTGAAAAAGCTCACTTGAAGCGGCGAAAGGAACGCAATTGACAAATTTGAAAAAAAATATACTAAAAGCATGAATAAAGAATTATCTTTTCTCTTCACGTCGAACAGCAAAACACGCACCAATGCTAGCAAGCCTAGGTGGAAATCATCAGGTGAAACATGTAATCCCACCAACGTCATCATGTTACGCCCGACATGACGAGATCGTCCACTGTTGTGTCTTGAAACTTCGTGTTCATTTCACGCTCTCTGTATAGCAAGCAATATACACGCAAGTGTGCCTGGCAAACATGGCAGGTAATGCTTTGTTATTAATGATTAATTCTAATTAATTATGATTCTCATATTGACAGAAAATCATGTTCTGCTAGAACTACACAAGCATCTGCAGCAGCGACCGTACGGCGATAGTAAATAGAAAAGGTGCTGCTTATCCTTAGTAAGACTTTGCATAGCGCACTTAATGATAGTCACAGCGAAAAAGTTTTAATATATATATATATACAAACAACGTAGACTTCTGCAGACAGAAAAGTTTTCTCAACCCTGTCAACATTTTTGTTGCCAGACCACAAGGCCAGGCGTGTTGATATGTGTCGTCGATCGCTCGTCTACATTCGTTACACTACATATGGAACGCTGCGCACACGAATATATATCAGGAAAGTGAATGAGAAAAAATTCGCAAGATCTTTTGTGATCGCACCATTTTGCGTGTCGAGCGTGTCGAGGGCTCAAATGTCCTGGGCTGGCAAAGGTCCTGGACCAGCGGCAGAAGAAGAAACAGCAGTAGCAACAACAACAACAGCCAAGTGGACCTGCGATCGGGTGCACGGCGGCCAGGGGCGGCAGTAGATGAGCTAAAAATAAAGTTCACTGCGACGACAGTTCAGTACACACAGTTCAGCACGCTTTCCAATTGTGAAGGTTGGTCGACATTGTCGAAGCTATCGTCACAAAACAAAAGAAGACAAACATGTCTCTCAAACAGCAGCAGCAGCAGCAGCAGCAACAACAGCAACAGCAACAACAGATGTACCACCACCACCACTTTCAACACAAGTGCGCGATCCCGTGCGGCAACTTGTGGGAGGTGATTCGCGAGCACACCAGAGCAGATTCAGCAGCAAAAAACAACTTTCAAAGTTACACTTTGGATTCAACACTCACTCACTCAACCGCCCACCCACCCACACACGCATACAGCAGATTTTTATTTTATGTAGCAGAGGGTAATATTTGATATGCATTACTAAGTATCTTTCAGGACAATCCAGGCAAGGAGGACATGGCGCGAGCCTACAGCCTTGTTTGTGTTCGCGGCCGGCGGATTTGCTCCCAATGAAGCTTCTGTACCGAGGCTGATCAGCTGGCGATACACACACACACCCACACCCACATTCACTGAGACCCACTCACAAAGGACAGAGGAAGGAGAGAGAGAGATAAAGGGAATTTAAATATCGCCGCTGCCTCTGCTGTACGGATCTGCTGACCGAGACTTCTATCCGTCTGTCTGTTCTTCCGTCCGTTCGGCCGTCCGCCGCTTTAGGTCAAAGTGGCAAGCCAAATCCGCACTGTCCGCTATACGACGGAACGTTACGCGCTATTCTACACAGGACAGACGACACTCCTGCGTGGATAGAATAGAGTATTCGCCGCCGCTGCCGCAGCCGCCGCCGACACCACCGCTTCAAGCGCGTGTATAGAATATCGTATTCGTCGCGGCCAGCGCACTGGTTGGTGTTCAATGGCATTGACGGCGATCTCTACAATACATCAAGAAGTAGCGACAAGCGCGCGCCGACCTCTTCTTTACCAATAGCTGTGAGTTCTGCATCTGCTGCTGCTGTTGCTGTTGCTGGTACTCCGTTAGTACTGCTGGCACTGTGTTGTTACTCTTGCTGGTACTCTGTTCTGCTGCTAGAACTCTGTTCTACTTCTCAAACAGTGTCTTGGACAAAATCAAGGAATCAACGTCTACAACAACAACAACAAGTAGCTCTTGGTTAGTGTGTATACGCTGCTGACACGCTGACTCGAACTAGAACACGCACGTAATGCACCCACGAACCACCACCACGCGCGAAAAGAGCGCATGTAGTACCGGGCGCGCACTGTGCCAGTTTTGTGACCGGTGATCGTCATCTGCAAACAAACCGGCGTTCGATATTCGTTTATTGACACATCATTGAGGCGTTGTGTGGTGTCGTTTTGTAGATGTAGATGAACTTCAAAAGAATTCGACCGCTTGCCAGCTGATTGCAGCGGAAGGAATTGCTCCATCCTGCCGTGTATGAGATGACGGGGTGAGAGTGTTCGGCGTGACGAGAACCAAAGGCGGTCCTAACTTTCCTAAGTTTTTCATTACACCGCTAAGAGGATAACAATTGCCCCGTGGGCTAGGCCGTTAGTAGCATAATCGTGCACACCTTTAGGTTTCCCGAGAGAGATGACCACAGCCGTCGCCAGCATCCGTTGCTTAGTCACGCTGAATGCATTGTAGTTCATATTCCGGTGAGAGAAGATCAAGCTGGATAGTTTACCTATTTTCACGCTGAAAGTCGTTTGAGCTCGGTGCCAGCTAGCAAGCTAGTTATACTCACAATCCTCGCTTGGCGAAGCATCCGATTTGAAGGAAATTTTTGTCGCGCGGCAACGATTTCATGTGTCGATTTTGAGCCGAGGTCACCCCGAGTACCGGTCCGCGGTGGAATCGGACTCGGCATGCTATCTGGCGTTGTGGCCGTGTTCGACTAAAAAAGGGCGTTTGGTTTTTACCACGTTCGTGGTGAAGCTCTCACGCATCGCCGCGAGCGCAGAATCGCTATCAAGAGATTCTGAACGCATAATTTTTGTCGAGGGCTGCCGGTGATGGCGCAAGCCTCTGGCGCCCAGCCATCACCGGTATCCAAAGAAAGTTTCCTTACCTGTTAAACTAACGCTGTACCTGTTACTACTAACTAGGTCGGTGATTACCTATCCACGATCTGTACGCGTTGAACGACTTACTCTGTGTAACTGTTTTTGGTTGTGCACTTATCATAAATTATATGATTTAAATCTACGGCGATCGTTACATGTTCGCCTAGCATATCTTCCTACTTCTAGAAATCGAATTTGTCATAATGACATCTTCGCATCCTAGGAATAGCGGAATTGCTGGTGACTCTAGCACAGAAGCCGCAGGTTCAATCTCGTCGCTACTTACTCCATTTCGATGCGAACTTTTTAAGATGTTCTATGTCTTGGATAAAATTACAACAGACAATTACAATATTGAATGTGCGCTTACGAATTCAAGTAGTAAGAATACGTCAGTAAGCCGTATTCGTGCCCGCATCAAACAACATACATGCCGCCTAAATACGGGTAGAATAACTCAACGCGTGGTTTAATTATCGTGTACGTTGCTGTTGGAGATATAAATCTGGTATTTAGTTTCGAAATCGATAATTAACCGCAGAAATATTTTGCAGATCGAGGTATTCTAAGTGATCCACTTAGCCGTTGCTGTTGGCTTTTCCAAAATCCCTCTAGAACTGCAGCACACCAGAACGTAATAATTTGAACTTTCGTCGCCAAAAATGTCCATATGACGAGGCTTCATCATCACGGGATAATGCTTATATTAAGTTTAGCATACGAATACGTCAAGTTTTACATCCTCATTTTACGAATGCTGAAGTTCGTAGTGAAGACGACGCAGATCCTGGGAATTGTTATTTGTTGGAGCCATTAGAGAGAGAATGCCTTGGGAAAATGCTGAGTACAGCTATTAGGAGTGTAGTTCCTACATGACGATAGATGCCGCCTGTATGTTACCACTGGCGGTAATTTGTAAACAAAAAAATTGGTGCGGCAGGGTTCGGCAAGTTCTTAGTCCTCTCGGTTTTGTCATATCCATGTTTACGATGGCGAGCAGGTCTTCTAATTTGTTCTCGAGGGCAGGTGGTACAACCGCTTTAGCTTTTATAAACCGTCATCATAGAAAGCCTAAAACAATTGACCCGCCTCGAGAAGGGACATATGCAAGGCTAATAGAACTATACACTTTTGCGGCCCTTAAACTACGCTGTGTTCAAAGAAGCGATGGGAAGTTTGTCGATTTAACTATCCGAGCGACGCGATAGTCTCCGAGCCTGCCACTTTATACCGATCGCCGTGGAGGCACCAGGCTTTGTTTACAGGGTATTCGGGACATTGCAGGACTTACACAATAACTGCAGGAATAGTGGGTCTAGAACTTAAAAAAAGGAGGTGTTAAGCAGGTTGTTTTTAGTTCTAGACCATCCTATGTCCCCTACGTGCTTGGGACTCACTTTGGTGCATATCTTTAATGCACCTAGGGTTTCCCCAACAGTCCATGTGTCATAGTATAATGTATTATTATAATAGTGCGAGTCTAGATTATAGGATAAGTCTGGTTTTTGTCTTGTCCCAGGAATATAAGTTCGTGGGCAGTGCGCGAAAGGTGTACTTATTTAGGGGTTGTTCAAATGTATTTTAGGAAAGCCAACATAATTGGATTTCTTACAGGGAGATTATCAACAAATCTTAGAAAGGTTGTCGTTGCGACCGCAAATGTTATCATTCGATTTGATTTCACGGCAGGCTAATGAGCTAATGCGACGAATGAAAGCATCCCACACTTGAGTTATTTCCACTAGCTTACAGACGTGACATATCACCTAATGCAGGCGGCTCGGTATGACGTTTCGACAAATGAGTGTTCCTTAATTATTAAATTTATTGCTGTTAGCTCCTATTGAGATCACCACATTTATTTCACTCATATTGAGTACGCATATAACATTGATACTTATACTACTGTCAGCTGATCTCGGCATGTCATTCGAGAGAGGCAATGCAGCGATCTCTTCGTAAGATTAAGCAAGCAGACGCATGATACTTTGTACACGCTTAAGATTCGACAGATATATAGTAAAGTACTCGCTTCACGTACAGCCACTGCCGTTGGGCCGTACAGTCGCCGGACGTCGCCTACCTCTCCACAAAGAGAGATTAGGGCTATGCGCTCTGTCTCGACGCTATGAGCCGTGAAATTCGTCTTTGTATAATGGAGCCGAACCCCCAGTTACCGGAATGAGTTGAGGAATCCCAAGAATTGGCCGCCGCAACGTATAACGTATTTGGCAGCCAATCGACTCCCTTTTCTGAATTTCACAGTCTTGGTCTTTACGGCTTTTATATCCAGCCTTCTTAAGACCATGCCAAGGAAGTGATGTGCTTGATGGCACTCTAATTGTGACGAACGACCACGATGTCATCTGCATACATCACAACTATGGCTTTTCGGTACTTCTGTCTAATATAGCCTATAAAATCGGCAAGCAGAAGAGTGAAGGAAATGCAGCTCAGTGGGTCCCCTTGCTGGGTTCCCACATTTTGTCTTACCCGCAAAGATTACACTCAGAAGAGAGCCATTGACCCCTGTGTGTCAGAATGACTTCACCAGGAGATCTCGAGGTGCCTTGTTGAAGGCTTTGACGCAGTCTATAAAAACTGCATACAGATGCCCTCCGAGTTTTACCACAGCTCGTTCTGTCTCTGACTGAAGCACATGGCACTTGCATCACGCGTTCCCCAACCTTTCCGGAAGCTGAATTGCTGCGGCGGAAGACTGGTCTGCGACATACTTGATCTGTTTTAAAACCTAGAGTTATTTTAGATGCTATACCGCGAGATAGGTTTGGGTCTCGACTGGCATCGCTATGGCTTTCATTGATATCACTATATATATATATATATATATATATATATACATAGTGCATGTCTGACCGTCTGTTTTCTCCTATGCTTGCCACAGATGTCATCGCGGGCCAGGGTGCTCGCGTTGTATCGCCGACTTCTTCGTGAGGCAGGCAAATGGCCGAGCTACGGTTATCGGACATACGCGCAGCGACGGATACGAGATGCCTTTCGTGCCAATCGCTCCCTCGGTCCTGGCTCACAGCTGGAAGAGGTAAATTTATGATATAATAATAAATAAAATATAATATCATCATTGATACGAGAAAAAAAAATAATAATAATAACGTGGTCTTTACAGTGCATTTCTCTGATAAGCATCAGTTCCCGCTTTTTTGGTTCAATGTTCATTGATCATACTGATAATCGAATTTTCGAACAAAATCTAACTAATCATTTCATGTTTGGCTGGCTATGGGTCGAACTTTCTAATGGAAGCCTATAGAGAACATCGTTTGGCACAAAAGCAAGCGGTTTTTGAGTATCTTCATTTCTGATACCGAGTGCAGTAATTTCATGTGTTCACTCTCTTGGTGTAGGTTGGCACCAGGTGAACCCGCCTGCGGTTTCACGCCTACATCGGATGCGATGCGTGCGGCACGCTAATTTTTAGGCAGATTTGTTTAGTTTACTACTTGTTTTAAGCTTATAGTAAATGATTGCAACTTCTTTTGCTTCGATATTTAGGCGATACAGAAGGCAGAGGACAACCTGCCGATTATTCAGAGACAGGTTCTCATTGGACACATGTACAAGGACACTCAACTGATCATCGAAAGCGGTGCAGGATCGAAATCGGCCACGTGATCGCCGCACAGCATAGCTTATTTGTGATTGTAAAGTAAAAATAAAGACTAATGGGCTTTTATTCGTTCGTCTTGGAGCGTGCTATTTTTCTCGACAATAGGCTTTGTATTAGATGTATAAGAGAGATGGGCGGGTCGGCACCACCTCGTGCAGGCTGGCCGGCTGTCACAGACTGTCTTAAGCTTTTTCGGGCTGACCCTCAGCCAAGACTTAACGTCCACGGGCTACTTTTCGCATTGCTTCATAGACGGACCCTCTTAAATACAAATGTGCAACGGTGGGGCTCGAACCCGTGCACCTATCTAGTGTCCCCTCCAATCGCGAGGCGCAGCCGAATGCACCCCGCCACCCGTCACAGTCTTTCTGGACAAACACGACAGTTTTTTTTTTTTTTTTTTTTTTGTTCTGGGAGGTTTCGGTAATGCATGATGCACATGCGCCACTAGCAGCCTGCGTGACTAGTGTGAGACTCGCAAACCCACTAAACCCGGATTCCTCCCCACCCCCCCAGGCTCGGTATTACTTTGGCATTACATCGAAACCGTGGGAGAGGCGTCCCTGCCGTTCTCCTTCAATCAGCTCTATCCCTGACTATCATCCCGCATGTCTACCTGCGGTTGGATAGGGGGATGCCATTTTGTAATCCGTCCTGTGAGGGTGCGTCGAGACCATGAGGGCCTGGCTGCTCCCCACCCCCTCCCCCCTCCCTCGGCTCCTCGTCTCGACCACTCTCCCGAGAGACCCGCTCAAACCTCTCCCGCCTGGCCGTTTCCTTGGCTGTCTTGAGTGTCAAAACAGCGTCGAACAAGTTCGTCGCCTCCCTCCATGCCTCCGCCGAAGTCATCATATGGGAGACCACCTCCTTGATGGGTCGGCCCCTCACAGCGGTTGGTGCTGCGTCCCGTGCTTCCCTGAGAGCATCACACCGCAGAACAGTATGCTCTACGTTGTCCGTTTCTCCAGAGTCGCACAGTACGCAGATATCGCTGATGGCCTTCTTGATCCTTGACAGGTAGCTCTGGAACTGGCCGTGTCCGGTCAGAACCTGAGTCGTCCAGTAGGAAAGCTCCCCGTGTCGGCGGTCATACCATACCCTGAGGTCCGGTATCAGACTCTTGGTCCAGCTCCCTGTGGTCACACCGGGTCTTACCTGCGCCCATTCCTCATGCCAGGCCGATATGGTGGCACTCCTGGCCCTGGTGAGATCCAGACCTTCGTCTAAAACACGACAGTTTATGTCACCTTAAGTGTATTAAGTAATGTATATTTCGATCTAACTGTCACTTAACCGAAGCTGTTTATTTTGTTTTTCATTCATACATACTACAGACAGAAGCCGACTTGCATTTTTACATATATTTATTGTAGATTGAATATCAAATAATAAAGTATGGTGTAATGTGTAAACATTTCTTTCTTTCTTTATTTTTGCTCGAATTTCTCTGCTGTATATTTCAACTTGTTTTCCAACAATTCGACAACAAGCATTACTTCGATGGCCTTGATAACTTTGGCTATATATATATTTGGTTTCTCTAGAGATAGAAGCGCACGTTACATTTACAACTGGCATAAGCTTTTAATTGTTCGAGTGATCGATACATATGAACTTAGTATGCTTGCTTTAACAAACGTTTAACGAGCCAAATCCTGACAGATGCGACTTCTCGTTATGTACCAAAATAATTGCAAACCGCAAAATTAAGCGTTTTGGCATTTCCTCGACGAAGTGCGACGATCGATGGGGATCACCTGCTTATTTGTGAAACTCCTTGCCTACTGAAGTCGGGCATTGTACTAAACTAACACTCTTTGAGCGTCGTGCATACGAGTGGTCGCTGGGACAGCAGGTTCATTCATAGTAATGACAAGTTTTTCACCCTCGTCATTGTATTATGCGCATACATAACAGGCCTGAACGTATCTGTGTTCTATTAGACTATACGAGTTGTAAAACTCTTGTATGTCTATATATGTTGTGAGGCGTGCGTTCGATGACGATAGAAATTAAATAATATACGCTGACGTCTGAAATACGAGATGTGCTATCATCTGACATGCCAAATGAAGCTTTCCTGCAGCGTGAGATCATCATTCTTAGTCGTGTCGACGTAAAGGTATCGTTAACCTACTATAAATTCCATGTTCCATTCGTTGGAGTACATGAGCAGAGATGATCTCTCCAGCATGTACTTTACAGTAAGTGACTTACGTCATATGGTATCGTTGTGCATTCCCACCAAAACAATCGGCCTGCCAATAGCTTCTCAGCCTATGATGCCTGTATGGCTATATGACTATATAATATATTTTAGGTAGAAACACTGTAGAATATAGAAGAACTCACCATATATGCACAGAAACTTATACATTTTCACCACAATGACCTTGTTAGTGGGTTAAATCTCAAAATCTCAACCCAGGCAGATCACGCTGTACCAGTACTCGAAAGCTTCCATTAAGTCTTCAGACCCTGGAGAATGTGCCTTACATGCTCGGGAAACATGTTCTTGATAAAAAAAAACATGAAGCAATTTACTAGAAATATGCTGTTACGTTACTTGGCCAAGTCTTTAGATAGCGTCAACAAAACAGTCTGCCTTCACGTCTTACTAAAGTCGACGTATGAAGTGACGCATGGATAAACACAGTTACGACTGCTGTCTTATGCTGCCACCCTAGAATTAAAAAAAAAAACATTTTTTAAGGATGTTGTTTTTAATTCTAGACTATACTCTGTCCCCTACGGGCTTGGAACTTAACCTGAGGTATATCTTCATCACACTGAGGGCCGGACATGTTAAGACATCTAGGGGTAGACCCCAACGGTCCTTGTGGCAGCATGGCCGCTGGCTCTCAGCGGTATGGTTTATTATGCTGCCATCCTGACGACACAAAACGCATGCGGACCTTGCTTGCCGTTGAATGCCTTTTCAGCCAATACGTTCCAGCGCGGATAACAAGTTGATTAAACAGTTCATGACGGGCAATCCTACTTCAAACAGAGAGAAAGCTCTGTGCTTCCATCTAGGGGAAACATCCGTGATACCTGGCGGTTAACGCAGAGCCTATGAAGTTTACGGAGATAACGTTCTCGAGTATCTAACGCTTGCACCATACGATCAAAATAAAGCTCTATCTAGGACTGGCTGTCTCTTAGTATAACCATGAGTGACGTTCCTTGTGTGGAAAAAAAAACCTATAGTGGCTTAGATAAAATACAGCCGTCAACAACAGGCAGTACTTTACAATCTGCAGCTGCTGAAACGGATTTATCTGCCAGCTCTACCAGAACGGAACAGCTCTGCCAGAAGGGCGGAATGAAAAGCATAATCATAGACAAGGAAATCCGGTCTTGATGTAGAACGAGAAAACGCAACAGCCGTTATGGGGGGCCACGGTTAGCTAGAACACGCAATTAGCTCAGAATAACGATAACGTTTTTAATTAGGTCGATAAATGCATGCATCTTAACGAGCTGAATAGAATTTTTAGGCGTATTTTAATCAATACGCACACTTATATTTTAGCAATACTTATGGCTGCGAAATTTGAATTGATTCAAGCCGCTTTGGCAAACTTTTATTTTTTGTTCTAAGTTTTTTATAAAATGATGAAAACTTTGAGAATAAATGTTTTTCAGTTAGGGCAAATTTTTACGCGCATGCTGGGAGGTGACAAACAGTTAACAAACGAAAATGGTTCCTGTAATTTTTACTAGCGGTATTTCTATGTAAGTAAACAAGCATACCATGTTTTGGGAAACTCTAATTAGACTTAAACGTCCGTTTTCCACCATACGCATGCCATGAGCTCATTTTGCCGTATGTTCATATTTGAGGTGACTCTCGGTTAATTAGCATCATTCACTGATGTGAACGTTAATGACAATTTGTTTTTTAGGGTTCAGTTACTTTCACACATCATAATGCTACTCAAAAACGGACCGTTAGTGCGCTTTGTTGGAGTTGATAAAACGTTCAAGTGGATTATCAAGGATTATTCGCTCTGCTGGCTATTTTTCCAGTCTTGTTACGCATTCAAAGTCACGTCAAAACCGGTAGTTAACTGATAGTAAAATGAACTGTGCATTTTCTTAAGTCATATACTTGAGGACCCAACATATATATATATATATATATATATATATATATATATATATATATATATATATATATATATATCTATTTGCATATTTCCGTTTAGTTAGATAACTTTGTAAGTACTAATATAAATGTCAACATACGTATACCAAAAAAGAGAACACTTGAATTGGTTCTGAAAAAAACAAATCACGATCCACTTCTTATTAGATGAATATTGAGCTTTAGAATAACAGGTAGATACACAAACAGAGATAACAAGAAAAAATACTAACTGTCCAGTTATATCCACGGCGTTTGTCACTGCCCCGGATGACGAATAGCGAGAGCGCCACCAACATTCATTCGGGCAAGTCAGTGAGGCTTCTAGTCGAAACTCCGTGCTACAACATCATAAGTTGCTGATTGAGCGAGGGACGAATGAAGCTTCTACCTGGTCTGTGACGGTCGTGCGGCCCGCGCCTCAGTGCTCTCTCATTATAACTCATTCGAATTCGTGATACCGACGGTGCCAGCTGTAAGCCCTTTTCGTTCGATTTTCTAAAAGATATATATATATATATTAGTTCGCGAGATCATCATCAAGTTTATTTCACTCATATTGAGTACGCATATAACATTGAAACTGATACTGTTGTTAGCTGCTCTCAGCATGCCATTCGTGAGCGGCAGTGCAATCTCTTTGTTCTTGTTCAACATTATTTTCCCATTCCGAGACAAAACTTTCGAATGGTACTGTGCTTCAACTTCAATCAACTTCTCTCAGCAACCGGTGCACAGCCTGACATTAGGTACACGCAGCGGCTTCTTCACTCGCATTAACAGCAAAGTGCTTGCTTCATGCACAGCGTGAAACACCTTCTAAGCAAACGAAAATCTAACCGGTCGACGAACTGAAAGAATATATTCGGCGGGAGATTCGAAAATAACGCCCAAGTTATGCTAAAAAGTTCTCAGAATCGTCCCAGGGCGGCCGAAGTTTGACTGACCTAATTGACTACGTTGACTTTTATATCTATCTAACCACCTCGAATGACTTTCCGCACCCTATACGTACATATATACGTAGCATACTCATGATACTATATTGCATTGACTCGAACTTAGGGGCGCTTATTTGATTACATATAATTAACGCATTTTGTGCTTACATTATACATATTTTTTTTGTAGAGGCGGCTGAATGCTTTTACGCACTATTGCCACGAGTGCCGGGTGCTTCCCCTTTTGAGCCGTGTGGGACTCGGCCCTAGCGGTTGGATGTTGGTCCGCCAAGACCCCTATCAACTCAAAACACCTCCCCCTCAAGCTTCGCTCTCTATTGGCCCAGTTAATTTATCCCGCCGGGCAGTCTATCCTGCTTTACTGTTCGGGAGGACCAGGCAAAGTGATTGGCCCGGTGAGCCTATGGCTATGGCGCCCCATTCTTCTTGCCACGACCTTATCGTTCTATCTCTCTCAACTTCTCTATTGGACTCAAGCCCTCCTTCCCACATCCTTTTCTTTTCGTGTACAGTCCCATGGTGGGGAACCAGACCAAGCCTGCGTTCGTGCTTACCGTGCGGTAGGCCTGCAGTATGTTCAGTTGGATGATAATTGTGTGTAAGTATTACTTAATGTGAAGATTTTAATATTGACAGCATTCCACGCGCATATCGTAAAAGGAAGATGGCACTAGTTCTCGACTAAGCCAAGAAAATCTTGCTTTGCGCTCTATCGAAG
This sequence comes from Dermanyssus gallinae, assembly GCA_003439945.1. Taxonomy (NCBI): domain Eukaryota; kingdom Metazoa; phylum Arthropoda; class Arachnida; order Mesostigmata; family Dermanyssidae; genus Dermanyssus; species Dermanyssus gallinae. Next base: position 285,476 of record QVRM01002365.1, read on the forward strand.
TGGTTACCGGACGTGAACCAGACTCATCGTACAACACAATTCGATGCTACATATTGCGTCTGTTTCAGTGGCCGCCGGTGGACCCATTCAGTCGTTCACTGCAGGTGCTCAACGCTCCTTCGTCGGCGGCGATGGCCGAACCAGAGAGCCTGGACGATGACACCCTATTCGACGAGGATGACGACAACCTGTGTCACGTTTCGTTCGCAAAATTCGCCGAGTACGCACCCATACCTGAGAATCTCAAGGCCTTCCAGAAACTCCGTAGCCCGGTGCCGGCCAATCCCGTGCTCGGTTTCGCGTTGACCTTGCCGGCGCTCGGCACGCCGGTGCGCAACTTTGTCGGCGGATGGCTGGGAGCGACCATGTGCCTTGGCGGAGCATGTACCACCGACGACGATTCGACGGACGAGCGCCAGGCCGCGTCGGGTTTTCGCCTCGACGCGCTGCGTATTGCGTGTCTCTGCGGGAAGCCGGACATCGTCGAGGCCCTGCTCTACCACCGAGTTCACCCGACGGTGCGCGAAGCTGAGGCATGCGAGCTGCTAGGAGCTGTGCGCGTCTTCTGCACCGACACCATGGACTGGTTCTGCAACGAGCCCTGGACCAGTGTGGCCTGCTGGAAGAAGGCGCTCGATCTTCGTTCGTCGTCACCTCTGCCGTCCGACGCCGTCGATACACACTGGCGGAGCAGTGTGCCCGCCCTGCGAGACTGCAAGCCGGCGTCGACGCATGCCGACCTCGACCACGAGATTGGCCAGTCTCGGCAGAAGCTATTTGAGCAGGCGTTTGTCGTTCTCGAGCGTACGCTCGGGCTTCCGTGGAGGATCGAGGAGCCCATTGAGCTACGCAAAGTCTCCTGCCGATTCATCTCGAGGCGGCTCATCGCGCAGATGGTTCGCGGCATCTGTCAACAGGCGTCGTCCACAGCGAACGTGCTGCAACTGCTCGGCTGTCTTCTTGCCTACGTGCTGGATCGGATGGCTGTGACCACGCTGCTCACGACGCTCGACGCCCAACTGCAGCCTTCGCAGGCTGGCGTCAACGTGCTCACGCAGTTCCGTGAGTGCCGGGACGTCTCGGTGCGGGACGTCGCCGACTTTCTTCGCAGCATCTTCAGTCGCTTCCCAACGCAGGCCGGCTTCCTAAGCGTGAAGTCCATCTCTTTTGTGTTGGGCAAGATCGACTTCGCAATGGTGAACGATGCCATGGGCCACGACGAAATCAGCGCAGGCGATTTAGGCATTCTGTTGCATGGAGTGTTGATCACGTTGTCTGCTGCGCGTCGAGCCGACAAAACGGTGTTGGAAACCTTTGCAAAAGACCTGGTTAGGCTCGGAGCTAGCGTACATGAACCTTGTTGGTTTCGCACGAAGTGCTCGATTGAACTCGCTAGAGGAACTCTGCTTGAGTGTATGGCAGTGCACTAATGTATTACACAGTGAAATGTATAGTATGTAGTTGTAATATTCATCGCTGCTACTACCAGTGATACTGTGAAATATTCTGTAAACTCTGATTGTACCTTATAATGAATACAGATATTAGCGTATGCTTGAATCTGCGACAGTTTAATATATAACCGTTGTCTTTATTCTAGTATTAATAACAAGGTTAGTTATTTTTACATTCGACTGTTCTTGCTGACATTGCTTAATATATAAGGACAGAATATGCTTTTCAAAGGACCTTCTCGTCTCGCTGCTAGTTCGTGTCTTCCCATGAGGTCAAGGAGGAGACATAATTAATTAATTGACAACGTAGTTTATTATCGGAACTGCATCTTACAATGAGCTTGAGTTCTCATAAAAATAATAATGAAGGTGATATATAATAATAGAGTGATATCACAAGTATAAGGTGAGACATAAGGACCTTCCACAGCCACATCTTAAAGTCTATAGCACCGCAATGGCATGCCCCTTCCAACATTGAAGGTCAGGAGCTGTAGCAAAATTTTTTCTGCACTTTTGTGTTCTGGGGCATATGTGTCCCGGGAGGTTCGTGATTATTGGTCCAGAGTCTCCGATTGTACCGAACGTAAGCAGATAGAATATATGGGATTTTTGTAAATTCATATTTTTTAAGCTGTTCGGTCCTGTTGGGGTTGCATCATGGATGTGTCAGACTGTGATGGGGCTAGAGTGACGCCGGAGAGTGCCACTCTATTTTATACAGTTCGACTATCTAATTCGCTATCTCTATTTTATCCGAAAAGTACATTGTGCATGGCTACCATCACTTGGTATGTTCACCAAGTTGGCGATCAATGTCGTTGCCGGTTCTGCTCTAAATACCACGGAGCGAGCTGCCCGACGCATCGGCGGCACTTTCGTGGGACAATCGCTGAAGAATATATAAATACGATAACATGATAATTATATTGTATGTAAATAAGATTACATGACAATTATACGCTATATTGAAATGCAAACTTGATAATGATAATATACATGGAAGGTAGTTTTTCATAGGCTTCATGAAAAACAGCATTCAGCAAAATTTATCCGCATTCACGCGTCATCTAGATGTACGAAGTACTCGGCAGCTAAAAAGCAGTGTGTCTGTATGCTACATTCATATAACATAAAAGATACACTATTAAGATAGTTTGTACTCATATGTTGTAGTTTATTTTAACTAAAACACTACTTCCAATTAAATACAGCGCATTACACTTGTTTCAGTCAAAAAATAAAATGCCTTGGCCGTTTTATTCAAAAACTGAAAAAATAAATCATAGAATTTAAACAACTTCTCCCAAATGTATGATTGCAAAATAAGAGCCACACTTCATAGGTTTTATGAGAAACAGCACATTTATTTAATTATATATATATATATATATATATATATATAGTATATATATATATATATATATATATATATATATATATATATATATATATATATATATATATATATATATATATATATATATACATATATTGAAAAAGTAAGCGAAGAACTGACTTTTTATAGCGCGTTGCCCCCACTTAGAACCGCACATAGTAATCATGCATTACAGCTGTTAGTAATAACTTAAAGAAAGCCGACAAGAAATCCTCTGCTTTATGTTAGACAGTCACTAAACGAATAACATTTACGTTTCTTTTTCGAATCTAACTTTCCAGTGTACGTGGAGCGGATTCTTTGCCTATACAGGGCCTATTTATGCCTACATATAAAGTACACAAATATATATATATATAGAAAGAAAATATTGTGATGATTCATTAATCATTTCCAATACGTTTGCACACTCGGCAGTGCTCGCCTTAATAAAATGGTGGTGAAAAGATGTCACGTGAGATTAAGAATCAGCTGTCCGTGTCCTTGCTTGATGGCAGCCCCCGCTCTTATGGACTCGGTGCGAGCGGTATATCCTCAAGGCCCCTTGCAACGTTAAGACGGCGCCGAGTTTTCGAGCTTAAGCCATTTCGACTTAACAACCTTTCTGATCTTTTTGTCTAGGTCGCTAAGGAGTGCGTGATATGATCAGGGACCGAAGGTCAGTTTATATAGGAGGCGGGGAATGAGAAAGTCGTTCAAACATATGAGTCTTTGGTGGGGTTTAAGGGGAGCTATCGTCAGTCTGTCGAGTAAATTAAGGAGTATATCCTTGGTGGAGTCAACTCTGCTATATATATATATATATATATACACTCACCGATAAGCTATATGACAGCCGGTATACGTGTATACGTGAAGCTACTTCTCCCTAATGCATGCCGTGTAGCAGAGATTACGCATCAGAAGCTAAATATACGTTACTGAAGGGGCAATATCTGAGATCCAATCAAGAACAACGCTGTCCTGGAGTCTTAGTGTGTAATCAGTATTTACTGAAGCCCTATGCTCCCTTCGAACAACCGTGTGTGCCTCAATGTATTTCTACATCTACAAAAAAATATACATCTGGCAAAACGATATATATATATATATATATATATATATATAAACGGCGAATTGATATATGTAAATAATCATGCTAATCACAAATATGAATATAGGACGCATACACCTTTCTTATGATTCGAAGATTTGCGTTAAAAGTTCCAAATAAATAGGCGTTTACATGATTATTTTAATTGTTTCACTTTTAAAGTTCGGCTAGTGCAACATTGTATGCAGTTGACAGTCACAAACTATAATAACCGAACTGCACATCTTAAATATGTTGATATTGCCGCAAGCGTGAATTGTCTTCGTACACGTCCGGAGCTGGCCGATCATAAAATATAATTTTGTCTATCATAATTCTTCTGCTTTAGAGACGTTGATTATTTAAGGTTTGTGGGAACTGTATTAGTTGATTCTGCCAACCTAGACCTTATTTTTATCTGGCTGCCTCCCGCGCCTCGTTGTGCCATTTTTTCCTCCGAGCTGTTGACAGGAGACACCATTTGTTGAAGCATTCGATTATACAACTAAAGACATGCTCGAACGACAAAGTGCATTTATTCACATGCTATTAAAGTTATGCTGAAGCTCTCCTCCATTATGTGCTGATACACATATTTTTACATATGAACAAAATGTGAGATTTCCTAGATGATTTGACAAACGTCTCTGGCCTACAGTAAAGGTAGCTTACACGTTACAGAGGTTCGCCATTTGTTGTAGAAAGTCAAAACCTGCTCCGACGTGGTACACTCCTCAAGTTCACGTTCAGCTGTCTGCAATGATCAAAAGTGTGGTCTTTGTCATAAGTATTCTTACAAACATTATGACTTGTCGGTATAGACATCCGGAATCGTTGAAAGCACAAACGTAACTAAAGAAATCTGAATGTCCATTTTGTAATCAATCATATGCTCTATGTGCATATCATATGCATGATATGTGGGCCTTACTTATCTCACACAGCGCGACTTACCCGAATGTTCTGCGCAATACTATCGTTGGGCAATAAGCGCGGTTCTGCTGCTAGGAACTTGCTATTTTTGACAGTTAATAGAAGCAATATTCGAAGACCGATCAAACGTTGTAAAGACGTGCACTGCAGAACAACCCGACATATATTTGCTGGTTTCGTGAGCGGCTGAACATCAACCTGGTCATGGCCCAACAGTCGTTCAAGACCGCGTTTGATATCTGAAACCGGATTTGGTTGCACAAAAAAAAAATATATATATATATATATCTTGTCGTGCGACAGGCTCGCCCGATTAAAGCATCCAACATTTTCCATAATACGATCAACAGTTTCCTAAACTAAATCATAAAACCCTTCATAGGTAAGCACCAAATCAATTACGTTGTCAGTATCCTTCGGCTAATGTGAGATACACTGAAGACACAGAGAGAGACACCCTAACCAGTTACACCGTATCCGAGGGCGCGTGCGATACAGGGCTCGTGCACGAATAGCGAACAGCTGGCGATGCTTTGGGATTCCTTGCACGGCTGCAGGCAGAGAAACTGTCGATGCACTTCAATGGGCAGAGCTCGAGGTAGGAAACGGTGCCGAAGGGTCAGATGTACTGATACGGCGCATACCAGGCGGGTGGGACACTCCAACTGCAGCGACAACACCGTGCCTACTCAACACACATGAGCAAGACAGGTGTAGAGAAGGGAAGCTCTTCACTTAACCTGATTATAATTCCCCTCAGTTCTACTACTACTACTATTATTACTTATATTACTTGCAGCAACGTATGCCACTCAGCGCTTGTTACAGCAAAGACTGTCGGAAAGTCTAAACCGACAACGCTGAAGGCATTGATGGTTATTGAGAAATGTCACTGTGGCTGCCTATAGACAACGGTACACACGAAGAAAAATGTGGACTAGAAGAAGATTACTATCTATACTTTTAGAGCTATTCACACGTATTGTATTCGCATCCGCTAGATTATTTGATGGGCATATATATATATATATATATATATATATATATATATATATATATATATATATATATATATATATATATATAAATAACTCCACTACCTTGAATTTGAATTATTCAGCTTGGATTATTACGAAAATAATAGATTAGCAAGTCTTTGCAATTATTTTCAGGAAAGCTTTGTACTAAATGCGAGGAATTAATAAACAAAAACATAACTATCTGTCTGCCAATCGCCACTCACCCTTATGGTCAAATTCGGTGTTCTTCGACTGCCGAGTGTCACTTCCGATTAATTCGACGTTCAACGATGCCTTCCACATTGAGCATAGGAAACTTTCGTCTGCCGACAATCTACACACGATGATGTTGTCCTGAACGAGAGATGGGTGAACGTCTTGGGTGATATCGCATTTGAGATTCACGGCTGAAATTAAGTTTCACATACGCACACACACCAATATATATACAAGCTAGGAAATTGAGATAATGGCATTCTAAGGAGAGTTCTAAACTTGACGCCAGATCCATATATATATATATATATATATATATATATATACAAAACTGGTAAAATAAATGTAATGTCGTTTGACTCTGAAGATCGCCTACCTCCAAACTTGAGGTACATGGCCAGAGCCATCTGTGTTTCAAGCCGGTGAATTTCAGCGAGTTGTTCGACGGCTGCCTCCGCCGCGGGGATCGGAGAGACGGCGAAGTTTGCTGAGCGGTGAATCGCTGCGCGAGGAAAGGCTGCGAGGGTTTGCTGGTGGAGCGACTTGGTCCAGCGAATGCGAACTTATGCGCCCTCCAGACGAAATAACATGTATAAAGACTTCGTCTCGTTGATCTGCGGACGTAAGAACAACGTTATCAACGCTGCTAACGAGGGCAGTAGCAGATAGCCTTGGCTTTTTCCTACTGCATATCACGCAGACATGGCACTGAATTAACCACATTTACAGTATATATACCTATACTGTAAATGTGGTTAATTCGGTTGCTATGTCTGCGTGATATGCAGTAGAAAAATTGCCAAGGATCGGTTCTGTAAAACTATAAAGCACAGTTTATAACTTATCTTATAATAAACAAATCATATTAAAGGGTTGGACTCAAATTGTTCCAATATCTCGTTCTCCGGTGTTGTATGTAAATGATCTAGTTTTGTGGTTCTGACGTCACTGGCTACAATTAATGTTTATTCCAGCTCAAGTATATATATATGCGTCTTGAATGTGCAATAAAGGTATAAGATAAATGCGCCAACTTTTAGAAATGTTTCATTAAATATACTGCAAGAGAACGTGCCTATGGCAGACCAAACATGTCACCCATCAAAAGACTGCTGCTATCCAAAAATAGTTAGCCACGTGACGACCAGATAACTCTTATGCTAAGAATTGAAGTGGCGGCGTGGTCTAGGGGACTAGTGCGCTAGTCATGGTTGTCATCTACGGGGTGCCGCTGGTTCGATCCCTGTTGTTGGTCGAATTTTCTTTGAGCGATGCTCATTGAGAATAGATGATAAACTATACCGCTGAGAGTCAGCGGCCATGCTGCCACAAGGGCTGTTAGGGGAAACCCTAGATATCTTAACATGTCCGGCCCTCGGTGCATTGAAGATATACCTCAGGTTAAGTGCCAAGCCCGTAGGGGGCGGAGGAAAGTCTAGAATTAAAAACAACCTCCTTAAAAAAATGTTTAATTGTAATGCTAAGAATTGACTAACTGACTAGATAGATAAATATGGTCATTTGTTGGCGGCAGATAGAGCCCGTCGTTGTGACGTGTGACGCAACGACAATGGTCACGCACCAGTGCTAGGCGTGCTGACTCGTCGTCCCACACCGCAGATCGGCTGAGGCAGGTCGATAAAACGGACATTTAGCGTCACGTTTAATTGTTGACGGTAGCCACGTTGCCTATCATGACCGTCGCCGTTGTCATTATTGTCGTTGTTGTTGTTGATATCGTCGTCATGATCATCATCGACGACCATATCTTCGGTTTCCACAGGTTCGACGCGTAGCAGGGCGCGCTCGGTCGGGCTTACTGCCAGGACGCTACTTGGACCTGCAATAAAGGCCCGAACTACAGGGAATCCACACGGCAGCTGACTAGCCGCTTCCCACGATAGTGGCGTCGCTGTCGGTGCTACGCCGGGCGGGCGTGGAGGCGGGAACGCCGTCGAGGTGGGGTGAAGACAACAACGGAGACCGTCCGGCCGCAGCCGATGTTGCCCTCGGAACAATACGTAGTCGCCGAGACACGAGACGCAATGGAGTTCATCTGAAGCTTTAATATCATAATTGTGATGATTCCTTTAGTTGAGAAATACTACTAATCGTATTGCAGCTGGCAATGCAAAGCTGGTCTGAACGTGTACCAAGTGTCATATTTCTATTATTAATAATACAGTTTTAATAGGGTTACCGGTTACAAGCACCAACGCAACCTAATACTGACTGTTAATCCTTAGTACCATTAATGAATCAAATACCAAGAACTATATATATATATATAGATAATAGAGTTATCTACACCCGAAGACGGTTGGTTTAGATTCAGAAGCAGTCACTCTTAAATTGATACTCGTTTTACACAGAAATAATAAAGGATGTCCTCAATTAATTACTATTACTATTGATATTATTAATCGAAGTATACATACATTCCCCATGGTGGAAGATCAAGACGGCTGGTGAGCGCAGTTGAGCCTTTTTCTCAAACAGTCCCAATGAATCAGCCTGTGATGAAAGCTCTGCCGACCAGATCGAGCCGTCCGGCAGGGAAGCGCATACTTCAGTTGCGGAGCACGACAGCTGGAACAGGTTGTCGTCTTCTGCAGAAACAATAGCAGAGACGGAATTAAAATAACTAGAAAGCACCTTTATTTTCATAAAAGGGGTAGAATATCTCAGCCTAAATAGGACAATAGATTTCAAGTCATTTGCATAGCCGAGGTACTTAGCCTCGGCTTGCACGTGGTACAGTAAGATTAGCACTTAGATAATACTTGTGAAAATGACGCTGACCTCTAATAACACGTAAGCACTCTGGCAATGCCGCCAACAATGACCACGCCGAAGATGACAGCAAACAATGTCAGTGGCGAAAAAGAGTCACGACAAAGTTATTGATAACAATAATAACAACAACACCTACAACAAAATACATCAACCACAACACCGGCATGTACGAAATCTGTTACAAAACAATTGGCATATTGTCGTAAGTGCTGGTACGGTGAGAACTCTGTCCAACTACTCACCAATGCCAAGGAAAGCCTACGTCATATACTCCAAACAGGCCAAGTTCAGCCTGGGCAAGCACGTCGGCCTTCTTATCGATCAGAGTCACGAACGCCTTCCGTTGCGCGCCATAAGTCCACAGAATCACGAACCGGCCTTGACGCCGCAGGAAACAAAATGAGCGAATATGAGCATCCTCTGACAACTCGAAGAAACGTTGACGGCGGCGTTGGTGGCGTTGTCGTGAAGACTTTCTATGGCGTCACGTGATTTGGAATAACAACAAACGTAGTTATTAGTAACTTATGTAGAGCGAAATGCGCCCCTGATATAAGAATGTGATATGGGTACACACGCGTTTACCGTAGAATATTACCACAGGTCGTTTTCAACTTCGTTGGATAGTAAATACCTAAGAAACTAGAGGCAAGGTGCGCTTCAATAGTGTTTCGATTTAGCAAAACAGTTGAAACGAGAGACCTTACGGTCGACTATGTGGCAAGTATGTGGATTCTTACGTGTATATTATAAAATATATATATATATATATATATATATATATATAAATATAGTCAACCTACATGTTGGGGTGTCCAGAATATAAGCGCATTCTCGGTAGATGCAAAGAGATATTTTGAGTGAGCTGAACGTCGGTTACGGGCGAATTGAGATGGACGAAGGGGGGTGTCGATTCACAGCCAACACGAGCATATCTCAAATGACCTGATGCCTTCTGCCTGGAAGATTGAAATAAGCGCACCATATTATATATATTATATATATATATATATATAATATCTATATATAAATCCACTAACATACGAATCTAAATAACTCAACTGCTTCAAAGCATCTATGTAATTCCGGTACAAGTTATTGCTTTTTAACGTTTGATCTGGACTTACGTGATGTCTAAGCAAGCCGAGAGTAGGGAACAAATAGCGACTTAGCAAAAAATCCAAGGCAATAAAGCGAGACCAATAAACACCCCACCCGCTTTCTAGTCGAGAAATACTTCTAATTAGATTCTTAATATGTTGAAAAGTACGTCTAGTCGATGTAGTCTGACAATGAGCTTTCTAAGTTAGATAGAATAAACATATACTGGCATTGTGAAGCTCATAGAACGCAACGAAATTGTTATACACAGCGGAGTCTGTCAGCCCTCGGTCAGATTGGTCAGGTGGTCGGTTCTGAGAGGGCCAAGAAATAAGGCATCTCCAAACTTTGTGATCAATAAACATATTAGGACATTATATACTACAGGCATTATATATTACAGCCGATTATATATTACAGATACATTATCGGACAATTCGACGAGCACGCTTGTCAGCTGAAGGCTATACGTCGTTCGAAACGCCGAAAACCGATCGATGTGTGAGAACCGACCCGAATGATACCCGCCCGTTGGCCAAAACGCAGCTACCA